>CM056993.1:200448947-201048947 GCA_029891345.1 Dryococelus australis | reverse complement strand
TATACCAGACTCCTACAATGAACACAATAACCCTAGGTTCTTGTGTAAAACCTGCTATTAACAAAAAATATTTAAATAATTAAAATTGATTAGGTTGGAAAAATTATTTGTGACGTAACTAATTCCTGTTGTTTAGTTATTTTTGTGAGGGATGTTTTTAGGACAGCACTATTTTCATAGCATGGTTAATTTGGCGTATATGTTTTATAAAACGTCAATTTTGCTTTATGCACATTCTAATATAATTTCGACAGTCTTCTAGATACAGGCAGCGGTGCTGCTCCTAGTGCTACTTTTCAACTCTGATATATTTCCAGCAAAGAGAGTGGTCCCTGTTGTCCAGTGTCACAACCAACATGAGAAGTACCTTGTGTGTTCCCCATAGCACGCTTCCACATTCGTGCAGCACTTTGCTGGTAACATGTCACGAAAATATGTCTGCACCTTGATGGTCACTTTGTGTAACTGAAGATGTGGCCTTTTCCCGTGAAACATTTCATTTGGTACGAAATTCACTTTTGATCCTGTATCTATTTGTATCACCAAAGGCTTACTTCTTCACTGTGATGGAAATGTGGTTATGTTGGTAGCCATCATCTGTAGCTGATCATCTTTCTGGCCGCCACTATCACCACCACCTTCTCTTGTACTTGCTTGCTGCTCCATTACTCCGTACACAGTCACAGGCTTCTGAGAGCATTTCATAGCCCAATTTCTCACTTTAGAACACTTATTAAATTTTTATTGAGAATATGAACATGTTGCCGCCAAGTGATCTTTACTGGCAAAAGAAAAACACCCCCTCTTCATATAGTTATTGTTGTTTCTCTGCTTGTACTAAAATCATTACCAAAGTTTTAACATGTATTCCACCTCAGTGAGTTTATTGAATGAATGAGAGAGCTTCTTCTTTTGAAGAAATTATGCTGCGCTGCTTCTGTAAAAAAAAAACCAAAATTACATGTTGTTTGTTAGTGGTAACCAACAACTGTGTAATCGACTCATTCTCTTTGAGCTGTGAAATTTCAGCCATTCCACATTTATGAGTCTTGCAGCTAAAATGATTTTTAAGAATCTCCATTAGATTTGTGAAATGTTTGGAACCTAGCTGCTAAATCATGCACAACACCAAAAATGTGCTTTCAGACTACTGGTAACAACACTGGAACAATGTGTTTTCGTTCTGGTACCGGATTTGCATCAAAGTATTACCTTGATCACATTAGATATTAAACATTCTCTAAACATTATCAAACCAAATTGTGCCATTTCAATCCTAAATTCCACACTTCCAGTGAAAAGACCTAGTCGCCTCGTTCATGTACCAGACCTGTCTGTCATTGCTGTTTACATCATACTACCAACCTCTGCAACTTGAACCGACTGACACTCTATGGCACTTATTTATGTCTGGCTATTCCAATGATAACAGGTGCCAAACCATGTGAATACCAACTCAATACTCAGAAATATTTCATTAGTGCTGGTGACAAGCCATTGGTTCAGCCTCCTAGCCTTGATCAGTTGTTAAGGACCCAATGTTGAAACAAAATAGCTGTTTTCTGTGGCCATCAAGGCTTACTTTGTACAGGATTGCAGTTGTGAAATAAACTTTTTGTTATAAACTTGTATTTCTCTATATATAACACAATGTGTGATAAACCAATAAGTATGTAGTGTATGAGTATGTTTAGAAGAAGGCATAGAGTGCATTATGGTGTGTCAAATAGGGTATATATAATAATAAGATTCCTACATTGTCCTTCAATTTTTTTTTGCAGGTTTCAAGTTGTTTTCTACAATCCCAACTCCTCAATTTCAGTTTGGAGGAAAAGTGGGCAGTGTTGTCTCCACTATCATCTTCATAAAGGTGTGATGAAGTTTGGGACCTCTATTTCCTATGAGAGAACCATGGAGGTTGCTGTATAATGAGAGGATGGAGTAAAGAGAAGTATAACATCATGCAAGAAACAGGGAAATGCTGGCAGAGATACAGGATGTATGTGGCACACGGTGTCATAATTTCTGACAAACAGTAAATAATCCAGTGGAAATTCAATCCATTGAACACGGATGGGTTGAAAGTCTGTGTCCACAGAACATTGCCTGAGGCCCCGACAAAATTCCTATGTAAAAGTCAGTTTTTGCCGAACTCAAAATTTAATTTTTACCGTATTGATTGAACAAAAATTTCTTTAGCATCGCTGAAAATTACATGCTCTGATCATTAAACAGCGAAGTATTAACAAAAAAAAAGTATCAACTGTATTCACCAAGGCATACGAAATTGGTGTACAGTACATTGTGTACACACACAAGTAATACTAATAGCTTACTCAAATAAAATAAATTTTCAACACACATCGTTTTTGCTTTTAGTCCTATTTATGTAATTTACAATTTCCGAAATAACCTGTTGTTGATTTTGTCACTATGTCGCACTTAACTCGTATTTTGTAAAAAAAAAAAAATATGAATAATAACTATAGACGTCTCAGACTACATAGCATGTATTTAGAGAGCCCGAAATAAAAAGAACAAACTGGAAAAAATGTGACAATACAGTACATACCGTATTTTGGAGTATATAGGCTGCACCAGGAGTTTTTGATGAAAGATTATGGATAATTAATATTTCAAGTATATGCCGCATTGAATTTTTGTATTCCTGTAGATATTGTTAAGTTACGATTCCGTACAAACATAATAAATTCTGACTTATTTTCTCCCCTACAAAACATTTGTAACAGAAAATTTGTATTTTATTGCAATGTTTACAAATATACACTGCATGAGTACTATTTCACAGATGGTAATGTGACTTAAGAAAGCAAAACCACAGCAACATGCTGCACAAAATGGTGTTTATCAATGTTCACTTGTGGCGCAGCGGCGGACGTGCGAATATGTAAGATATCTTTCTCTTGTACAGCAGTGAAATTATTTTCTCATTTACGGCATCTATGGCTGAGCTCCAACATGTTTACATTTTATGCTTGCGGGATGAAGGTTATTTTTAGAGATGGGACGTACCCAGATTTTGGAACTGAACCGAACCAGAACTTAACCATATTTTTATCAAAAAGAACGTGAACAGAAACTTTAAATTTTGTACACGAACCGAACTGTACTATAGTTTGTCGAACTCGAACCAAACTTTAAAAAATGTCATCCTCGCACATACACATATGCCTTCATAGTTCAGCCCTACATTGGTGTGTGTGTGTGTGTATGTGTGTGTGTATATATATATATATATATATATATATATATATATATATATATATATATATATATATATATATATATATATATATATATAGTGTGTATACAGTGGATTATGGATGCTAAACAGTAATCAGTGTGTGTACACATGCATATCTGCAAATAAAGTACGTAACATAGATTACAGTTGTCCTGGGGATCATTTTAGCAGTGCTGCCCACTCAAGTAATGAGAGTTTTGTTACTGCACCTCTGGACTTGGCTACGAGGTGCAAAGTGAAGACAACATATATAGATATAACCTTCATAGTTCAGCCTCTCTTTGTTCAAGTATAAAACACAAACAAACTAATTCAACCACATTCACAATTACATGACTAATTGTTTAAACATGTGGGTCTAAAATAAACAGTAAACACAGTTTCACCACTAATAGTTCCAAAATGTAATGGCCAAATTTTTCTAGAGTGGAAAAAAAGGTACAAAATTTACATAATATTAACTTTTTGTTTTATAGATTTGGTTGATATGATAATTTATCAAAACACTGGGAAATGTATATTTCTACTCTTTTTAGACGTGGTATGTGAAACCCACAAATTAGCAACACAAAAAAAAAGTTAATTGAAAATATAATTTTTCAAAAACTCTAGCAAATCACTTATTTTGTATACAATAATTTAAATAAAGAATAGCACCTGGTTTTACACCCTATAGAGTTCAAGATATAATGCTGTCATCACTGCTACAAAAACTATAATTAAATATGACTTGTTTGGTAATTTTTGTTGTGTTGCATTGTAATTTTCAACTTCTTTGAAGTGAAGTATGGTATTTATTTGTTTATAGTGCACACCATGATTTTTGCTACAAGATCCAGAAAAAACATTTTTTTTTACTAAAATTGCATCAACAATTTGCGAGGCCTTGTTAGTAAGTATGTAACAAATTATTGTTTTATTTAAAATTAATTTGTGGCGATTGCAATATATTTGGAAAATATTTTAATTAAATAACTCATGGGGCTAAAAGCCAAATATTGTGGTATTCTGTAAGGTCATGGTAACCTCATGGCCGTTAAAAGACGAATGTCAACAACTGAGGTGGGTGGCTGGGTTACTTTTCTTTTTGCTTCTTTTATGCAGCGCCAGCTGGTAAAAGAGAAAGTCAACTGCCACTGCCATGAGTGGCAGGCTGGTCTTTTTTGCCCTGGTTCTTTTTTTTTTGTTGCAGTGGTGGAATGACACACACTACCCTTCTTTAAGAAAAAGTGTTGCCTCTTCCCCTCTCCACCCAGGTAGCAGCAATCCTCTAGACTCTTCCACTATACTTTCCTTTAAACATCAGGGGACAGTTTAGGAGTGGATAGTTTACGACTACCACTCAGAAATGTTTTCCTTAATTTTGGGGAAAAAATGGCCATACTGTACAACAAAAAAAACACCAGCATCCCACTGAAGCAAAAAAAGAAAGCAATCACCTCATGGCAGACTTTCTCTTATGACTGGCACTGCATAAAAGCAAAAAAAAAGAAAAGAACCCAGCTGCCCACCTCAGTTATTGAACACACTATTTTGGCTTTTAGTCTCATGAGTTATTAATTAAAATATTTCCCACACAAATTGTTGGTGCAATTTTAGTAAAAACAGTGTTTTTCCTGGAACTTGTTGCTAAAATAGTAACATGTAGTAAACTAAGTGTATTAGCAAACCTGCATGAAATACTTTTTACAGGAAATAAATAAATTTCACACCATGAAAACATTCTCATGAGTTTACCAATTAAAGTAAGTCAACATTTTGTAAATAATCTTATTATTTGCAGGATAAAAACCTACTCAAGTGCAATGTTACTTTATCCTAATTACTGCGTTCAGCTTTTGAATTCAAGAATATACAGAATACTAAATTAATATTTTGTGCAATTTTTAAACAAATCTTACAGTAAGGTCCAAAATAGCACACTTAGTTTATAAACCCAACAATGTGAAAATGTGCGATGATTGCTTCAAAAAAATATTGGTTAACAATTGTTTAAACTTAATGATCAATTATTTTGTAAAACATACAAATGATAAATTAGAAAAACCTATAAAAATAATAACCAAAGAAGTGAGGTATATGTAAACTTAACATTCAGATATATTGATTCGGTGGAGAGATTCGGGCAGCTCTTAACATCATGGTCTTCAGAGCCATTGAGGGTGAGGTGAGGCGAGTATGGAGCAGTGCCGGTTTGCAAATGCAGGGGAAACAGGAGATCCTCGAGAAAGCCCCCTGATCAGCAGCATTATCCAGCACGATTCCCATATTCGAAAATCCAGGAGCGATTTTAAGAATGTAGCTAGTGTACAAATTGTCTGCAAGATCACAGTATTTATAATCTTGCGAATTTATATGCAGGTTCGTCTGTTTTGAAAATATTCACATATAAAATATTTACTGTTGATGCAAGCCACACTGTTGCACAGCATGCCTGGGCACCCTATGGGCGGCTTCGCCCCATAAACGAGCTAGGAAGAGCTCGGGGCAAGTCATAACAGTAGCAAACTACCATTCGCATGCCGACAGAGGTGAGTCCACACGTTGGACAACCTCGGCCACAATTATAATTAACAAATTTAATTATTAAATTGTACTGCCCGCCCAGAATCCAACATGTTGGCGCCATCCCCTGAATCAAGATTGTTTTACCCGATGAGCCACTGCCCAGAAGTAACGGAGAAGGAAGTTACAAGAGAGACCACAGGATCGCAGCACCCCTGCTGTCCCGTGACGTCACACCCACCAAGCCTCGAGCAGAGGTTGTAAACTTGTCACCAGCCTCAACTCAGGGTGACAAGGAATGTGCGCCGCTGCCGCAACCCTACGATAACCAGCCCCTGCGGAGAAAGGATATCATCCCCCGCACCCCCGGAAGAGCTCTGAAGCACTGATCTTGGACTAAATGAGGAGAGACAGAAACGCCTCTAGCCAGAGTTCGCCGGCTCGTCGGCTGCATAGGTCAGTGAGCTCTCCCATGTCTGACCAAGACCTCCTCCTCTCCTGCAGCTTGCAAAGGCTCTACCTAACCTGTAGCTTGAGAAGACTTCTCCTGCAGCAGCCCGACTGCAAGCTCCTGCAAGACGCTTCAGAGGTAACCTCGACCCTGCACCCCTTTACCCCAGTCACTCCTTTGACTTTGCAGTGTAAAATTAGGTGCGTACGTGACAATGTCTTACCTCACCAGCTCTCCTCTAGGACGACTGCCCAGAGGCAGGGGTCGTGCGGACCTACCATGGCTGCCTACAGGGTTCACACAAGTGAAAGTGCAATGCACGCAGAGTAAAAATATTGTATTGTAACCTGAAATGGCAGCTAAAGAATGTTCAAACAATTTTATGGATAAAATCCAGAGTTATATTTTCTGGTAGTTATTAAATTGTCTTTCGAAGGCGTTTTCGCCTGAATATCAATGTGTCTGTCTTCGGCGCCGCGCGCACTTTAAATTTGAAATATCAACGTTACACAAACCCTGAAATAAAACATTTTACTCTTTACAATCATTTTGTTCACCCTGAAAAAGAAATACACAGTACACTGAAATAAATTATCCCGTTTTGGGAAAGTCAGTGTAGCGGCACTGCACATGTTTACCACCACGTGTTAGGTTAGCAGCAAGTGCCATCATGGGCTGACTGTGGCTGGCTCTTAGCCGGCATCAAAACATTTTTAATCGTGACAATATGAATGTACTCCACTCTGTAGTCATATTACATAGGCCTACATTACAGCATCTACAAAGAGAGTACAACGTCGCTAATTCCGGTAATGCTAGATAAACATGTAAATATATTCAACATTTAAAAACATGGTATTGATAATGATCCAGACAAATCCAAGGTAGTCATGGAATCTCAATTGAAAAGCTTCTTTAAGAATCATCTTCCTAAAAAAAATATTGATTTATCACTCGTCCATGCCATCTGTTCCCATTGTCTAATCAGATATTCAAAATTTACCCTTTTATTCTCACCATCGGAACGAAACATTGAATGTAATTCACGTCCACAGATTTTTTAGTTACACATATTTGCATTGCAATAAAAAATTCAAATGTATGCTGAAATGTCACATTCAGAAAAAATCTAAATAGGAGTTACTTCACAAAACATTAAAAAATATGACAGTGTCATTTTATATTACATATATATAAATAAAACATTATAATAAAATATTCATAATTATATTATTGATTACAACACACGTTAAGTAAGATACACTAAACTGTAGCACGCAATGTGGATTCTTTCATTATCTACTCACATTATTTTGCTCTTTGCTTCTTTTTCCAGTCTGAGCATTTTAAAAATGTACAATGGGTCCGTACAATGCAGATCTTGCGCATGCCGTAAGTCGGCAAGTTCTGGCAACACACTTTCTTTAAAAAACCAGCTCAACTTTGCCTGGTAATGTGTTTACAGTAAATTTAATTGATTTGCCAGTCGGTAAAAGCTTTTTAAAAGAATTTTCGGTTATTACCATATCACTGATTGTAACCACTGATTCAGATTTAATCATAATGCTTTCATTAACCTCACTTTAAGGAAAACACGCATATACAAAACATGTTGACAAACTTCAGCAGGGTATTCCTCATCAGTGCAGTGTGGCAAGGAACGACACAGGTGCAGAGCAGAGTGGGCGCGACCACGTGTACGTGGTGCAGGAATCCGAAAATAGGCCCTGTGAAAGTTCTGTTTATTTAATTTGTTCAATTAAAGGGCAAAGAAAGTTTACGCAAGGGGGTGCAAGTAATAGACACCTGCCTTCGCAGCCCTAAAGCCGTCAGTGTTTTCAAAGTGACTATTTGTAATTTTCTGTAATGTTCATTCACGTGTCTTTCATCTCCACATCATCCACGCAGTGCAATGTTTTGGTATAATGAATAATATTTACAGGGTTAATTTTAGAAGCAATATGTAACAACCACAGGCACGTAGGGTACATGTCCGATTTGCAAATGTGTGCAAGGAAGTAGTGCAGCGCGAGGTGCCAACCCGCCAAGCAGGCAAGCACGCAGCGCGGAGAAAGTCAGTAGTCGTTTGTCTTAGCGAGGGGTGTGCTGTGTCATGTTGGGACTCGTATGTTTCACATGCTCACCATATTGGACTAATCATTTCACAGCAATAGTTATTTATCATACCGGAACTTTTTCATATTTCAGCTGCTCGAGACTTTAACCGCCCCTGGTACCTACCCAGTGCTTGATCGCCTGGGTAGGCTTAAATTTATTTCATGTGACCACATGTCTTTTCACAGTATTACCCGAGCTGACAGGTTCGTAAGCAGCAGCAAATATAAGCTTTTCTCTGATGGGAATGTAATCATGTAACTGAATAAATCGCAGCAGTAACGAATTACCACATGTGGTTTATTTCCAGTTCGCCGGAAGGTATTTATGGTATGGGCCTTCTCCTGCCAATTTTCTCAAACTGTATTTACTGTGCAAGTATGTTTAAAATGGTCACGAGTCGGTGTAATAAGTAACAGTGCTTCGTATGTGTGTGTGGGGAGTGCAGATATCCCATAACGCAACAAGTAAGGGAGTTATTCAGTAAGTAGTAATTTTATTCCACGAGGAGACAACTGCACTTGGAGGATTTGCCATGGTTGTCGGCCGAACGACCTTTAGGAATGAGTCAACAGCTGCTCTCCGACTTTACGATATTGTCAACTCGACAATATATGGCGCCCTGGGTAATTATTTCCACCAAGATTTCAAAACTATTCACCGCTCCTCACCTAACCAATATCCTTATTGATCAACACCTTGCCACTAGTTGCCAGCCTCCGATGCATTAGTCAAACATAAAAAGGCTTGCCCGAACGTGTGGCACATATCTACCGCCATTCCGACGCGTTGACGAACTTCATAATGTTACTTAACAATAACACTTGAATTAAATGAGTACCATATTAGGATCGGTTCCCAACAATAACACTTGAATTAAATGAGTACCATACTAGGATCGGTTCCCACGTTGGGATAGGTATTTATGCTGAGGGTTTGTTGGTGTCCGCTCTGTGTCGATAGCTGGGAGCATTAATCTCCAAGACAAGTTTTGCACTATAGGTCTTATAAGAGGAGCTGGTTTTAATCATGCTCTTGGATTTCAACCAACGTGATGCCAGTATCGCATGGGGCATCAGGATAAGGCGGAAGCCTTATGTATGTTTATGTGCCCGACTGGTGTACAAAGTGGGCCTAGTGGGCTTTCTAGCGGGAACAATGTCAAGAGTAACACGCACTACGCTTCGCCAAGAGTACCTTTTTAATGATGAAGGGGCGTGGTGTGTTCCTCCTCGCTGGCTGGCTGGAAAGTCAGGCGGCCGACTCTGGTGGTGTCGAAGTGGTGCTGCAGCTGCTGGTGAGGTTCCCTAAGATGGAGGGAGGGTTCTCCTGAAAAGGGGTTTCTATCCAGTGCCTATTGAGGCCTAGAATGGTATCTCCGTGCCTTTTAATTAATTGGATGGCTAAGTGTTGCTCTCCAGGTAACGTAACTGGGGTTAAAACAATAGGGCATTACTATCGGACTCTGAAGGAGGTAATTCAGTAAGTGCAGCTAATGTGTCTTATGTCTCGCTTCAGCTGTTCCTTGACTACATCCTGCCTGTAGTACGGCATGAGGAGAGAATCTGAGCGTATCTGTCGTAAAGTTAATCTGGGATATAAACAGGTTAAAATGTGTACTACTGAGCACAGTGGCTTTGTGATGTAATATCACACCCTGCTGTTCCGATCCAGCCTAGGCAAGTGGTGGATGGAACTTCTGGCCGTTACAGCAGTGGAGCAGAGCTTAGGATAATTTTACACTGTTTTATGCAGATACGTCATGGTGTATCCACAGTGAGTTAGGTGGTCAAGGTAGTTTGTTTTCCAATCCGGCAGTTACCCAGTGGTGGCGGAGTAGGTACCTATGTACTTAGTCACTCGATTCCACAGGTGGAGAAGTTCCTCGGGTGTTTCGGACGCTCCTGAAGATATAGCAATCTGGCAGATCTCGGTTTGCCTCTTGATCTGTAGTGAAGGGGTTCTCCTCTGGGGATTATATTCTAATCAAATATAATTTCATGGCGTCTGTGAGGACAATACACCCCACATCTGGCGCCAATAGATTCGAGCGTCGCCATCTCTTTGGTAGGGAACAAGTAGTTAAACCTCATTAATCAAGATCGACCTATAGGAAGGATGGGTAATAGCGGATACACTCTGGTGTTTTCCCCAAGGTCGAACACAAGCCTTCTTAAATGCTCCGGCTAAGGTGGTGTTCTCCATGTTGGGATATGTTCACTGACTAGATATTTTGGGAGTGTTCTTTCTGGCTTAGGAACTGGGGGATTTGAACTCCTACGATCAATTTCGCATTTAACTTTTTGTGATAAGCTGACCGTGATTTAGTGAAAGAGACTGCAACCATTGTGATGCCGGTGTTGCAAAAAACATTACCAGGGAGTTAAGCCCGTTTAGGCAGGATGCCTGTGTAAAGCGTGGGTCGGGTAGGTTTTTGTGTAGGCACAAAATCAATTGTCGCTGGGATTACAATCTTCAGATGTTTTACCTGCTGAAAATGGGGCAACTGTATGCTCCTCGCTGGCTGGCTCATTGAAAGGGTTGGCTGCGGAACAGTGGCCAACTCTGGTTGCGGTGAAGCGATGCTGGTGCTGCTAAGAGGTTCCTGGTTTGTAATAGAATGGTTTGTGATGTGGGAATCAAGTTGTAAGTGTGGATCGAATCATAAAACTGCATCGCCGAAATGAATTATTAATAAATGCTTAATTGCTGTGCGGGCTGATACTCTGGTGGGAGGTAAAAATAGCGGATTCTCCTCTTCTACCTGAGGGGTAGGTAAATTTGCTACTTCTTTCTCAAGTTCTTTCAAAATTAAGTATAACGTATGTTTGCGCCCACCTTTTCTCGTGTAAAGCATGGGAGCAACTGAATTTAACTGCATAAGGCGAAGCTGGTGATTGATTATGGCCCTACCATGTACTTCTAGACACACTGGTGTTGCCTTGGATATAATGAATTGTTTTATACAGCATTGTCTAGGTGAGTTTCTACTGCAGGTCAAGTGACAAAAATAGTTAACTCCCCAACCTGGCCGTTCTCCAGCGATGGCGGAGTAGGAGACTATTTGAGACACTTGATTCCACTAGTAGAATGAGTTCCTACAGAGATTTGGCAACTCCCAAAGATCATCTGCTGGCAGGCCTCGGTTTGCCTCTTAAGATGTGTGTTTGTCATTGTTTCATAATTAAGCGGCAATGGGCTTTACCCTATTGTAAAACTAATAATAACTTGATAAAATCTCTATAAAGGTCTATCAACCAAGGTTATCAAAAGCTAAGAACAAAGGTACCAACAATTTAAGTTTCAATATAATTATTACATTTATCAATACATAATTTAAACATGTGATTCCACACACTCTTGAATTAAGATAAAAATCAAATGAAATTCAAAAGAAAATTAACGGAAGTTAATTTTTATGCTACGTCCAAATGAAATCAATCTGAATAAATAATTGATATAATGCTTATTATGAAATAAGATTGGCAAGAGAAAAAAATAAAATATTTAATTAATTAGTTAAAATCAACTAACTCTAAAAAGGAATGTCAAATGGAATAAGGTGGTCTTCACCAAGAGGGGGTGAAGACAGAGTCTTGGCTACAGCCTTACAGAAGGGACGTCGTTGCAGTGACCTGAATGTACCTGGGTAGGTTACTAGAATGAAGAAGTTGAGGAATGGTGGGAGATGACAACAGCAGGATGCTTTGCCTGGCGTCGGCGACCCTCAGGAGCTGCTGGAGTGGCTGAAGAGGTGCAAAACCATCTGGAAGAGTCTGTGGTCCTCTGGAGTTGCTGAAGATGTTTGACGACGACTGGTACACATAGATTACCTAGGAGTGGCTGGGAGGGGGGGAGTGTGTATAGTGCAGGCACACCCTTGCAGATTTTTCCAGGCCGCCTCAGCAGAGGAGAGAAAGGATGTGTACGTCACTTGCCCTGGTTGTCACCTCAGGCCTTCGCAGTGGAGAGTTGCAGTATTCTGTCCTGAGGCCTGCTCTGGAAATCCTATTTATACTAAATTTCTTAGCTTGTTAGTGCTCAGAAGGGTGAAGGGGATAGTATTCCCATACTTCTAGGGGGTTTGAAGCTTGTGATCATGCATAGGTGCCTGGATCCTTATCTGCTCGGCACGGAGGCGATGGCATATCTTGAACCTCACTCGTGGAGGCCATGAATTTCTACTGGGATGCATGCTGCCCTCCAGCGGCACAATGTTAACGTAACAACCATCCTGAAGGGAGCTGGCGATCTAGTAGACAGTAAAATCTTCGTAGAGGGGTGTTAATGGAAGGACATCTGGCAAGATGTGGTGAACAGTAAAAGCTAAAATTTCGTGTTAGTAGTTTCAGTTGATGCTATCAAAATATCCTGTGGGCACATTTCCTGCCTCCATTACTGTTTTTAATTAAGATCGCTTGCCCATCAGGTGATTGCTGCTCAACATGAGGTGAAGTAGCTTGGTAGTGTGCGCTTGCTAGAAGTGCAGAAATGTGTCGTGCGTCAATCGCCCCCTTCTGTTTTGACGAAGAACCACCTTGGGAGGTAGAAAGTAGTTTTCATAGTTGGTCGATATAGGTCAGACCCATGGGTCTATAGACAGTCTGTAGTTGTGCCTGTTCTATGCACGAGTGTGTCCGGAGTACTGTGTGGTGAGCTGTTATCTCCGGCCACTCCGCGAGGAGGCTTCTGGCTTCCATCCATCACTTGGCTGGTCCCTCTCTCTGTCCCTCTCTATTCACTTGCTCTTTTTCGGTACCCTCTTGCTTCATCTTGTCTGCCTTCTTGGAGCAACAGGTGTCGTCTCGGCATCAGTTAATCAGCTGCAGGTCTGTTGCACTCTTCCTGCAGGGAGGATTGCCTGGGTTGGGGAAATGAAAAAAGAAGAGAGGGCTCGGCATGTGAAGTATAAATTGTACGTGTTTGGATTCCCTAGAGTGTAAGTGGTCGTGTACCGTCGTCTTGAAATTTTGCTGTATCGGTTCACAAATCTTGCAAAAGGCATGGTTCCTCAAGGTGTTTAATTTACACAATTTCCTGAAAAAGGAGAAAGAAGTTAATTTTACAAGCTGGCACGACTGTACAATGATGGGAATGCAAGGTACCCCCTTCGCACCAAAAGGGATGGGAGAAAAAAATAATTTAACTGCTGTTTACCATGAGGAGAAAAAAATATTGAAAGCATCTTTGCCTGAGCCTGTGTGTGGTACACAGCAAACAAGAATGGGGGTGCAGGCCTTCAGTTTCCTATACTTAATCTAAGCTCTCCCTGTCACAATGTAGGCACGAGTAGTTATAGAATTTTTCTTTTGTAGTTACTTTATGGCTAATCTATTGTTCATATGGTGGACCACAAAGTACGTAATTTATATTAGCTACACCATTTTTCCACACTTAGTACTTTTAGTAATTGACTAGGTACTACATGCCTTCAATATTTTCTATTTATACACAATATTAATGAATCTACTACACATTTCAATACATTACACTGTATAGATTAAAATTCAAATTAATATTGACTTTTAATAAGCACTAAGGACATTGTAATTTTAAAGACAAATCAAACCTAACACAATTGATTTTAGATAGTGTTCGAATTAATGCAAAACGTGATACATTCCTGTGTTGGTGGAAAGTACACTTTACCAAACGACTTCGCCCCATCTTAAGCCACAATCACCCGATGAGCAAGTCACCTCTCAAACAAAACAGTTATGGAGGCGGGACATGTGGTCTATAAGAGTTGACAGCCTCAATGGAACCTTCATCCACATGATCTAACCTCTTACTGTTCTCTACATCTCTACAAGAAGTCGTCCCATCAACGGAACTCTCCGAAGAAGCGACCATTTCAAATTTTACACTCCCTCTAGGACAACTACCACTGTAGGTAATTCCATTTCATTACATCGCCCCACCACCCCCTTCACCATCCTAATTACTCCTATTTTTAATGTCTGGAAACTAATACTTTTCTCTGTTTCCAGAAAGATGACTGGCAACTGCGGGCGGGTGGCGTAGTTCTGTCCCCTCCGCCAGGCCCTTGCTCCTGCGGTACGACCCTATATACATTCCAGAAGTGGCTCGATTCATTTCATATCACCACTCATTAACCACACAAAACCTATCTTCACGAACTAACAAAACCCCTAATTTCTCCAGCCCTAATCCAATAAAGGAAGTAAATTTATCCTCCACGACCGTTGCAAAGTTTTTCCCAGGCCCTCTCCGCTTTGCCTGGTTTTCTATATCCTTACCTAGACCATTCTTCATTCGGGGTGTGTCCATGGCTACAATTGCGGCCATGGCACCAGACAACCCTGCTCAGACATGATGCATGCGCCCATTTCATAAATTAAATCCGACCTAAGGCATTTAGAGCTTGCCCTGAGATGCATCCTATTTTCCAACCATCCTAACTACTGACACACATGTCGGAGGGCATGCAGAACTGTGCAGGTGCTCACGCTGGCATAGCAGGATTTGGGAGCACACCAGAAAAAAAATCTCAGGGCAGTCTGTTACACCTCTCACTGCTGCTAAAGCCAAAGGGTGCCAGCCAATGGCAGAGTCCCTTATCTGCGCCAGTGACCGCAGAAGAACCAGTGGCTGGTGAAGACTCCAGCAGTTCCAGAGGACCAGCACCTTCCAGAGGCCTTCCACTTCTTCAGCCCCTGCCAGCAGCTCAGTTGCCAACAGCTACCAGAGGGGCCTGCCGGCATTGTCCTCTACCACTTCTTCAGCCTCTTCATACCTCTTTACCCCCAGGTAACAGTAGGTTGCGGCAACAATGTCCCCTATGAAATTTCCATAAGGTCTTGGCCAAACCACTTCTTCACTACTTGAGTGAAGACGCCCTTCTTTGATTGAACAGTTATGTCCCTTCAGGACAATCCTCTTCAATTCAAGTAGGATGATTAAGATTGGCTATTGTTGTTGATTTAATTCACATCATTGATATTACACACCAGACTATGTTTTTTTAAAAATCCAAGTTGCTGTAGGAGAGCGTGGACTCCCATGTCATTTTATTTAAATACAATTATATTAAAACTGGAGGTGGTTCCAAGCCCCATTTTGACGATATTACCGATACCCATACTTAGTGGCCGATCCTGCAGATAGCGCCGATACAAATAATTTCATTTGGAATTTTTGTATAGTGTCTGAGTAACTTTAAAATGAGCACAAAGTCTCCAGGATGGGGAAAAACATGTCAATAAATACAAAAAAAAAAAGTGACATACAATTCCTTATACAATATATACATTATAAATCACTGTGCATATGACACTGCAGTATCTAAGCATGTCTCTCTTCTCGTCCACTCAATGTTTACACTGCAGTTTAGCATTTTGATTAGTTTATTAAAAAAACTCCACTTTATCAAACTCTGGGGCATGATCTAAAACAGTAACAATTTTTCTCTTTCTTAATCAATTTTACGGCATAATCAGCCAGCCACAATCACAGACCTCTCCCAATAGTTGCAAATGCCGTAATTGTCAAAAGCCTAACCACAAAACACAGAAGATAGTAAATACTGCGCACATGTTCAGTGCATAAAATGCATCCATCTGGTTTATATATGCATACTATTTACTTTCGTCAACTCGCCAACATTTATAGTTAGAGATGTCCGTTTATAAATAAAATGAACCTTATGATTCTTGCCATGAATGAGAGCCACCGCCATAACGATTTGGCTAATTTGAATCAGATTAGATTCATATATGAAACGATAAAATTGCTACTAATCGATTTATGAAATGTGCCATGTTGCGAACAAAATTCCGATATACGATGTGGAAGTGTTAGATTAATTTACAGTTGCCGTTAAAGTTATAGTATATGAGCGACAATTACTACTATATCGTCCAATTTTTTTTTTCTTTACAAATTAATTATAACCACTTCAAAAGCAAAAACCAGCATTGTAGGTTTAATTTAATCTTATTTTATGAATTTCACCAGGTATGGCTTATACAGAGTTAAATAATTAGCAACGCCAAAGTCAATCATTTCAGTTTCTGTTAATTTCGAATCACCTGTTACTAAAAGATAAAAGTAAAATAAAGAAAATACTTTTTCTGTTGTAAAAATAAAATTATTTGTTTGTGAAAACACGTCCTGTAAGATAACAAAGTGTGGTAATTTCCGCGGTGATTAAATCAATTGCGTTTTATTACAATTATTTTGTTGAATTATAACAGATTGTAACGGATCCTGATTTAGGGTTTATTGGCCGATGTATCGGTATCGGCCAAGCTGTACTAAATATTTATATGGACGCCATTTTGTAAATATATGTCTGACCCTATGAAAGTTTATAATTTTTACAGGATCTGCCATAATGCTATTGGATTGCCAAATTCGGTAGAAATTGGTTGTTTTTCCTTCAGAGATATCACATCATTTTGCATTGTCATGTAGGGTCTAATACTATTTTGCAAAATGGCGGACAAAATATCTTTTTTGGACACATATAATGGTTGTAATGCATACAGCCAGCATACAAAATTTTATTGTAATTAATGACACTGTGTTCATTACATAACAAACAAAACTAGAATAGCTATATGGCTGTTATTCTGATAGTAAGTGTCCTACTTACAGACAAAAGTGTTTTTGGCGTATATGTTTCTTGTAACAGACACTGTCATGTACAAAATTTGGTCGAAACCTAACCCGTTTGACCACCGTCGCTGACAGCCGCTGCAGCTACCAGCACTCTACTGGGCGCTCGTGCGCACCGCTTGAGAGTGCACCGCAGCGGTCGAACCGCGAAGACCTCGATTACGAGTGCAGCCGCAGGGGCCGCAGTAAGCGCTCGTGATGTGACCAGGAAAGTGCAAGTGTTAAGCAAGCCACGTGCCCGTACGCGCATGTGTCTTAAAAGGACATCTTGTAAATTTTGGCCTTAGTGTAATGAAGCTTAATTAAGAAACACCCAAGGAAGCCTGTTCACGAAATGGCCAATCAAGGATCCCTATAATATTATGATGCCCCCGTGGGCCTTTATTACATGTTTTGAATTTTTCATTAATTACCATTTTCATGTATTTCATCCTCATTTCGTTTCATACAGTGTAATATGTCAATTAAAGGGTTCCTGTGCCAAGAGTAATTGTTTTTGTAATTTTTGTAGCATTTAAAGTAACATGGATGTGTTTTCTGGAGTTTAAGAGTATAAGAAAATAACCCACATATCTGGCCTGTCCCCCAAACCTCGGCCGGCATGCCACACGAAACAGTTAGTCATACTGTGATGTCTCGAGGAGTTGGATGTGCTGACCGATAGGGTCGCATTTCGTACTCTTGAGTGGTGCTTCATCTTTGTTCACTAATAACTTCACAGCAGTATAAATTATTTTACTGGAACCTTTGTTTACTTCGCAGCCACCCAAGATTGACCACTCCTCCCTTCCCATGGAATAGCATCGCCCAGGAAGGCTTAATGTTTCACGTAACTTCTGTGTCGCCTTCAGGCTGTTTGTACAGTGTTACCCTGCCGGCAGGTTAAGCCTGGCACTGTGTGTAAATTTGGTTTCTGGAGGAGCTATTAATAAAACCCAATTATTCAACGTAAAATGGTGTGTGTTCTCATTTGGGTTGCCTATGGGCCACAGTGGCATGGGCCTTTCCCGCAAATTGTTAATGTTTATGTATCATTGCTTTGTATTATCTTTCAGTGTTTTCGTCTACATACAACTAATTATGGGTTTGTGAACTACCCCAAGATTTCACTGTGCAGGGTTTCAGTAACACAACTGTTTTTGTATTAATCACGATGTTCGGAGCACCAGGAGGACATCGCCCATAGGTGGTCGGCACACGACCCAGAGAGGAGAAGCGACTGTTCTATGCTAACTAGGTGGTATTTCACTTAAATACCTGGCGCCCGTAATCTACAAGTAGAAGAGTTGGTGAGAATCTATGGAACATTTACCTGTCCCGCTCGCAATCTAAATGAACACCTCTTTGCTCCACTACCTTGCCTTCAAGTGACTTTCCCAACTTAGGGACATGTACTTCTGCCGAATTTCCTTTCCAAAGCCCTGTATTTTCCGCAATTTTCTACATTCAGAAACTGTCCTTTCCCACTTTTTTTCACCTGCGCCAACATCGAGGAGGCAGAAATAGCACCTGCCTTGCACTTCTGGACCCGTGGTGCATCGTTGCGATGCCCAGGATGCCAGGAAGTCCATGCACATGACACAAGGGAAAAGTGCAGGGAATCCGCTAGGACACCGCCATTACCACCACAACGAGGGAGAAAGCAGAAGGACATGGGATAGAGGCTATCTTGGTGCACTGTGACGTCAGCTAGCTCGGACCATTCAGACGCCAAGCAAACCAAGGGGCTGCAATTCTTTCCCCCTTCACCTGCGTAGTGTGCGCTAGAGGAGGACAAAGGAGGAAAAGAAACAAGAGGATGAAAAGAAAATCGCCTCCCTCTCACGCTATCCACTCCTGCACCGAATAGCTGTGCATGGCCACCGTGGGTTGACCCTGCTCCGCGCCAGGTGCGTCCAGGTGCGCCAAGGACTTCACGAGTTCGGGAACTTCCGCGGCGATAACAACAGGATAAACAGACAGGACTTTCAACTTTCAAATGCCACGAATTAACCAAGTGAGCAGTTTTAAACCTCGTGTATGAGGTGGCAGGAGTATGCAAAATGTGAATTCGTATCATGACGGAACTGGTCCATTCGGTGGGACCATACAAGACAACCTCCAATGCCATGCCAGTATTGCCCAGGACGGCAGATCCATTGGCACGCCGATTGCCCGGGAAACCCACATTGGAGACAGCAGAATAATAGCAGCGGAAACACCCACCAATAACCAGACAGCAACGAAGACCATCAGAGAAACGGGTTGTAGGGGTAGAGACAGCAACCGCAGACTTTACCACTTCCTGCAGCACTATCACATTGGTAACACCACAAAAAGCCCTAATTACCAATGTCAGTAGCCAGGGTGCAAAATTTATTCATGCACTTGTCTATGCAAATTGTATTTTGTGCCATGGCCTTGCCGACATGGCTGGGTCACACAACATTTGTCACCCTCGTTTTGTCAATAAATGTGACTTAACCTCAACTGGACCGGAGATCCAGCTTGCTAACGGCGAATGTACTAATACAGTAGTCAGCCAATCGACCATTACTATCTAAATAAGCGATTTGGAAACCATAACTACAGCAGTAATTACTAATTAAATTAATGAAGATGTTATTTTAGGAGTACTGTGGCTGTCAGAGCAAAACACAATAGTTGAAACAGCCAAACGACACATCCACTTTGGAGCGAAGGAAAGACGAACAGTTTATAATGTAGATAGCTGTAGCCATGAACATGCGCCTAAAGTAAATTTAACAGAATTTGCACATGACATACCCACAGTGCACCAAGCTGCTTTTCAGTGCTCTCTAGATGAACGTAAATTTGTTTTCGCGAACCATGATGCTTTACGCAGGACAACAGTGGCAGAACACACTATCCTGTTGACTCAGGAAGAACCGATCTTCAGTAGCCCCCTGCAGCTACTTGCCTCACCAAGCTAAGATAATAATACAACAGATATCTGAGATGCTTGCAGACAGGGTAATCGAACTGACTAGGAGCCGGTATAACTTGGTCATAACTCTCGAGCCAAAAAAGGGTGGGACCTTGATGTTCTGCATGAACTTGAGGCCATCAACCAGGTAACGTGTGGTGCTATACCACCCCATAAAAGTGTCAAAGATGCCCTTAGCTCATTCGGAAGCGCCAGAATCATGTCACTCGATTTCGAAGTGACTACTGGCAAATACCAGTAAGCCAGAAGGACCGGGAAAAGACTACCTTTACCATCCCGGACAGCCAACGATATCAGTTCTACGCCATGCCTTTTGGACTAAAGTGCACCCTTGCAACATTCCAGAGTATGATTGTATAGGTCCTCGATGGTATGATAGGCGAATTCACACTCGCCTACCCCGACGATGTAGTCATATGGTCGGAGATGTGGGAGGAACATCTAAAACACCTGTCACTTGTATTCGAGAGATAAGAGATAAATAGATTAACATGAGCTGTTAAGAGATGCCGGCTTGACAATAGCGATCTAGAGTTTCTAGGCCACATGGTGAACGAACAAGGAAACTGACCGAACCCCGAAAAGCTGGGGCTGATTGAGAGTATGGCACCACCACGTACACGTAAACGACTATGTAAATTCTTCCGCCTAATCAATTGGTTACATGATTTTGCAGTTATCACTGCACCCCCCACGTACCTGCTATCTCCACAAAATTAGTACACGCGGGGCAGCGAACAGGAAACAGACTTTTTGTAGATCCAAGAAAAATTCAGAGAATGTCCCACTCTAGCGTGGTACGATCCAGCAAGACACCTATACCTGCAGACCGATGCCAGCCAGGAGAGTCTGGGCACTGTGCTCTACCAGTATGGCGACACAGATGAGAGAAGGGTAATCGATTTCGCTAGTGCGAAATTGGGAAGTACCGAACACAGATATAGTGTCAATGAAACAGAATGTCTCGCCATGATATGGGCGATACGAAAGTACAGGCCGTATGTAGAATATTGTAGATTCATGTTGTGAACCAATAATCGCTTCCTAGTATGGCTCAACAACATGCAGGGAGCCAGGAGCAAACTTACGAGATGGGCACTTTTGCTGCAAGCTTACAATTTTGCAATCGAACACGTACCGGGAAAGGAGAACAATCTCGTGGACACATTCTCGCAGGTGCCAGAAGTGAAAGATGTTGTCAGAGAAAGTCAGAGATGATGTTGAATGGGAGGAGGTATTACCCCGTGTAACTACAGAACCGGTTACAGTGGCAAATGTAAACAGGATAACGGTAAGAGTGAATGACCAACTGATAGCAAACTTCTACCGTGATGTAGTGATAGTGCAGGAAACTTGTGAGTTTGCGAGAGAGAAGAAAGAGCAATGAGAAAAAGAACACGTGGATGGATGGAGATGTGTAGAAGGGCGTATTGAGTCGTGCTCACCACGAGATGATACAAATTAGAGACTGTATCTACCATCTAGTAACAGAGAAAAAATTTTGTACACATTTACGAGAGCACAACGGCAGGACACCCGGGAGCCGAGTAGATAGTTAAAAACATTTCGGAACAGTTTTTCTGGCCTCATGTCACTCATTATGTCAGAAATTGGGAATGGAGATGCCACAAATGTAATTTGTTCAAATCCCAGCGGTCTGATGGAAATCAACATCAGCTAAGGCAGCCTAAACGACCATTTGAAACAGTCTGTTTAGAACTCATGGGGCCTTATTAAAAGTCAGCCGGTGGAAGGCGATTCATATTAGTAGTAACATACAGCTTTTCGAAATGGATAGAAGCTTACCTGGTAAACAGTGCTAGGACCAGGCAGATTGCGAAATACATGGAAACAGAATTTTTCATATGCTGGGGATATCCAATAGAGTTACTTATGGACAATGGATCCCAATTTACCAGGAAAAGATGGTGTGAACTTTGCACAAGCTGGGGAGCTGCTATTTTCCATCCCCGCACAAACCCCACGGAGAGGCACAAACAGGAGTTGAAGGCACAACAGGAGCAGGTGATCCAGCACAACAATATTGGCAGCAGCTATTTAATGCAGGGCCATCCCTGCTTCTCGTCGAGTGCATCGGAAAACTGGGCATCTCAGTCGTGGCACCGACACCATCTTCTCTCTTTTGCACCGACATCAGGGTCTCCACGCCATGGGTTAAGGTGGGACCTGCAAGAGGGGAGCCACCCCATCCCTCTCCTCCAAAATCTCTGTCGGTCCTGGGTAAGCACTTAAAAGTGCTCGGCGAGACATCCAGGAGCTACGAGTAATGGAGGCGAATCCGCTGGCCCAGGTGTGAAGGCTGACAGTGGGGAGCTTCGGATGTCCGATGCATTCCAATCCATTCCTCACACATCCGCAGTCGACAGTCGCATAATCCAGCAGTGAGGTTTGCTACACTCAACCCTTTGGCACCTCGAGATCCCCCTCTCCGACTTGATCTTAGGGCCACCTCCAGCATATGTGCTTTGCCATCTCGTACTGAGCCACCCAGATTCCCAATGTCCTCGACGACAGGGCTGTAGAACCGGCCGGTTGGTCCACGATTTGGTATTTAATTATTCCCAGACACCCCAGAGCCTGGGGATCCCCGATCCGCCACCTGGATACACGTCGAGTTAGCGGAATGGTTGTAGCATAGACAAATAAGGTGTTACTAGATCTGTATCTCCAATGTTAACATCTTTGACCGAGTATGTTCTGCGATTGCAGGGTTTTGTGGCAGGCCCCTGCACTAAACAAGATGGTGGCATGTTTGTGGCACTATGGCGGGAAATACAAATTACAATTTAAGCCAGTAATTTTGTTTTGAATATATTTGTTCTTATACACTTATGATCAAGTTTTTATGCAAATAGCAAACTATTACTAGTGTTCATGTGTAATTACTTTTTAGGCATTCATCCAGTTAATCTGGTAACAAAAGTACAGCATATATATATAATATATATAAATTATACATTTATAAATTTATACATACATAAATGTATATTATATATATTTTATATTATATATATTATACATGTGTAAATTTATACATACATAAATGTATATATAATTTATATTATATATATATATATATATATATATATATATATATATATATATATATATATATATATATATATATAATAAACACTACTTATATGCTGTGTACTTCTTACCAAATTAAATATTTACATTTGCATTTCAACCTATAATGGAATACCAATTGCACAACAAATAGCTATTTTGCCTAAACAGCAACCTGAACCTAACAGCTCTGTGATCACTCACCTAAGTCGCAGTTGAGTAGTTTATATCACATTCATGAGTATAAGGAATGTGTCAGAAAATGCAAAAGGAAAGTTGTGCATGTTCGTATTTCTGCCAATGACTGACTTGGTCTGTGCTGAGTCGCAGTTGTGCCTTGCCAGCAATAGTTATTTATGTATAATTTTCCTTTTATCTGTTGTATTTACATATTTTACGAGTGATAACAAAGCTTTTATTTATGTATGTGTGCATTGGTGTATATGTATCCGTATGTTTTAATTTGTATATTTGTATTCGGAATGTGTTAAAATTCATTTGAAGTCAATTTGAAGCCAAGGAGGTAGGGTATTTGTGTTTTTTCTCCTTGAGATGCAGGGCCTGCACATCTGATTTTGACTGCTCTGGTTGTTGTCATACTCCCACTATCGCTTTTTCAGTTCATTTTTGAATGAAAATGGACTGTGATTGGATACGGGAGTATTGCACCAAAATTCAAGTAGGAGGCTGTCGGTTTTGGCCAGCAATGTTCTTCTTGGATTAGGCTTGAGCAGAGTAACACCTTCCAAATGAACTCTCCACAATATAATGATTTTATGTGCCAAGAATGTTGTAAAAGTGCAACATTGTGGTCTAATGTGTTTGGCACTGTATAATAATTTATGAGCAAGTACGAAGTGGACCGAATGTGCAACAATTTTGAAGATAGTATTTGAGAGTTCAGGTGTAAGGCTAATATTGTCCATGTATGGTAGTAGAAGTCAACAGTCTAGGATTGGTGTACCTAGACATAACACAATATTGAGTGAACTAAATTAAAGTTTCTTCTTTTGAACAGTGTACTTGACCAAAGTTTTATGCGTGAGACTAAGTTTTTTGTATTTTTTTTACACTTAAGAAATCCTATAATTTTGTCATGTACTGGAACTTTGCTTAACAATTAGTACACAAGTGTGTATGTCAGATATGAAAGCCCAGCAGTGTACTCTGGGACATAAGAGTCTCGAACATTTTAAGCTCTCCAAGTACTAGGCGCTCAACACAATTTCAAATTAATCTCATTTGATTTAAATATTTTTGTGCGGAAAGTAAAATTGATTATTTTATTCTTATAATTGAAGGATACAATAATGCTCAGTTTAAAGTAAATGCTCAGTGATGCAAACAAATCTAAGCCCACTTTGCAAGATTCAGGATTGACAGTGAAGTGCCTCGCACTGCAGAAACCTCATGTAAAGTTGTTTACAGTCAGATTTATATGCTTTAATTTTGTCTGCAAAATATACCAAACGTAATATTATGTTTATATAGACACTGGAAATAAAAAAAAAAAAACTTCATTTTGTTGAGAATAGACACTGAGTGGTGTGTTTACCAACACGAACTTGTTATTTTTTTTTACCATTGAAAGACATATTTAAAGGTTAATTTGTCCACTCATGAGAATAACCGGTTTGAATGAACATATTTATCCTCATTCTATTTGTATTCATGTAATTTAAGACTTAATGCTTACCTGCAGTGACATTTGATTTCATGAGCCGGGCAGTATTATGTCTGTAATTTTGATGATCGATTTTGACCTGTGATTATTATCAATATGATATATAGGAACGTGCCCTCCACGTTGTTTTGGTATGAAGGAAGGCAAATTCAAACTTTATTGTTATCAGCCAATCTCGGTTGAGCTAATAACAATGAGGTTTGGGACTTCCACATTCATGCTTGGTGTGGGTGTGTAAGCCCTGAATTCGCCCTTCTTCTGCTAGTAGCCATGAAACCGCGAGGACGTCGTATTTAGAGGCCCGAGAGTTTCGTCAAGGATGGGCCATGGCATCGCACCTGGTTCCTTGTCAATTATGGTTTTAGATACTGAGTTTGTGTTAGACGATCTGGATTTCCTGCCTCTGCAGCTCCAGGCGAGGTAATTCAAGAGATTTGAGGTGTGATATATGCGGGAACCAGAGCCGACGGCGTCATCTGCGACAGGGAGACTCGTAGGTTTGACGACGTGCTACGGTATGACTGCAGTAAGGCAGATGGGTTCATATATTTGCATCTGCAATGTTGCGGATATTAACGAGTGGGTTTTGAAATAAATCTTACCAAGTTGAATCTGAGCTGGGTTCTGGAAGTGACACATTTTCACCTTTTAATTGGAAGATGTATTTTGGATGCACTATTAATGTGATTGCATATAAACTTTATTTTGAGTACTAATATCAGTTTGCCCCAGAAGCCAACACTCTAATGAACTAATCGGGGAGTAATTCGTTTGAAGAGAAGAAGCTTGATCTCATAAAATTACAGAATTTTCATTTTATTGATGGCTGTTGGATGAGATAGTTTTCTTTTTCAATTTGAGAGATGAATTGCTTGATAATGAACTATTATTTTTACAGTTATTACTACAAGCCAAACATCAAAATTCTCACACTGAAAGAGATTTAAGAGTTATCCCTACTCAGATCAGTTTTACTGTAG
Organism: Dryococelus australis; assembly: GCA_029891345.1. NCBI lineage: Eukaryota > Metazoa > Arthropoda > Insecta > Phasmatodea > Phasmatidae > Dryococelus > Dryococelus australis. Next base: position 201,023,270 of record CM056993.1, on the reverse strand, counting down.
TAGAGCTTTCTTATTTTGCCTACCAAATTATATTTTGAAGGTTTAAGAACTTATGTATGCAATGGTGTAATTTTATCTGAAAGTGATTTCTATATTTGATGCGTCCTTGTGTTTCTCACTTGTAAGGATTTTGTTTGCTGCGTTTCATGAATTATGTTGTTACTAGAAGTTGATTGAATATGTTCTGATTTCATGTGTTGCCTATGTAATGAAAGTACTATATCGTGTCTTCTGATAATGTCTGGTTTTAAAGTACTATGAAGTGATATATATTTTTTTTTGTGAAGCGTTTGAACTCCTTGTCAATTGTCTGAAAAATGCTATGCCAGTGTTTAAAATGTGTTGATTTGAGTAAAAGGGGGGTTTCCACGTATTTTGCTCTGATTTAGCTTCTTGTAGCATATTGGCCTACATGTGTTGCATGAAAAAATCCTATTGGAATACTTACTCGGAATATTTCCAGAAAGATTTTGCTGGAAATGTCACAAAATTATCTGAATTTAATTGATGTTGCTAAGGACCAAGGAAAATTATTATAATAAAAAACATCTTGTGAAAAAGTATTTATTTATTTTCAACATAGTACGACACAATTCATTTAACAAATCCCCGTGAAAAGACAGGCAATAAACGAAGAGGAACAAAACAATCTAATATTTCAAGTTTTCTTTACTTTTTCATGTTGGCCAATAATTTAAATATCTGCTTTTCAGTAACTAAAGACATAACCATAGTTTCTGCTGGAGCACTAAAACACACCAAAATAAAAATAGTAAGTTTCAGAGATTAACTGTGATCAATTGTGCAAGAACAACACAACTAAGAACCTCGAATTACAGTGAGCACTAGAATCCTTAGGGCACCTTCCTGGTAGCTGCACAAAGTTCGATTCAAGCAGTTGCGACTTAATAATTTTACACATTTTAAAATTACCAACATTAATATTTTGCATTTAACTACAGCTTAAATGAATACAGATTTTCCTATAATCAGAGACCTTGTACGAATTTTGGGATTTTTCCATCAAATTTCGATAATCATATTTTCTCACTTAAGTTGAAGTGATTAATTATATTGAATAAATATCTAATCAATGTACTAATCACCAAAAACTAAATTATTTACAACTTTTGGATAACACAAAATTTAATTACTAAACAATATTTTAAAAAAATGTCGCCAAACTCAGTCTCTCATAATCAACTGGGGTTACAGCATTTTACAATTATGTATACCACCAGTAATTTTTATGGGTACAAAAAAAGTAAATGGTGAAATACACCAAAATTTCTGCACTTAGAAGTACATAAAAGTGTCAATTAGCATTGGCATACAGAAAATAAATTCATATTTAACACACAGTAGCAAGGCGTGATTTGATCATTAACATAAGCAATTGTGAGTGTAAATGTTTTCATTGGTGGCAACTTTTATTACATAAAAATGGTGGATTTAGTCAAGGTAAGCCTTACAAATTCTATTACAGTTCAATGTTTGTGTAAGAAAATTAGAATCCTGTAGTTTCTTCAGCCATTTGTTTACATGTTGGACTTAGAATATGGATGCATATCACCGAGCTTTGCAATTAATTTTTGCCCACTTTCAGTGACACTACAAACATGTGACACTGATTTTATTCATACCCAAAGTCTAAAGATTCCATATATAGAATGTTTATTGAAATACTTCACTTCCTTCAGAAAAGCCCTTAAAATAAAGGATTACCAAATTCCTTTACAGGATGGCTAGCAATTCCTTTATAAAAAAAATCCTCTCACAGTTTCACATATCCCATTACTTTTCCTTTACCAATCTACATTCTAAAAATTAAATTAAGATGTTTATATTATTTCCTTAAAAAATGGCGTATATTAAAAGTAACACCAATGCCATTTTTCTCCATCAATAATGCAATGCAGTAGCAAATATTTGTAAAATAGTGCAAAACAACAAAAAGTATAAATTTATTTACAGACGAAACAGAAGTAGACATGATGCACAGTGGCAAATTAACACTTCCACCATTATATACAGTAATTTACTACTATTTTATCTAAATTACTTGACTTTTGCAGGTTTTCCATGTTGCTAGACACCCTGCAAAAACAAGGTTTAGGTCCTATCACAAGATCACACAATTAAGTTAATCCGTTGTAAGTTATCTATGGCCAGCTCTCCTACATGCAAACTGCAAAGTTCTGTGTTAAGTTTACTAAATAACAGGGCAGTCATACAGTGTAACTTCAGATAGGTCTATTACAGTATTGGATGCATATTGCTATAACCTAATAATCCTAGGTTTGAATAATACCAGGAAATCCTAGGTTAGGTTAATAAAACTGAAAAACTCTCATTCGCTTATGATAGGGATAGGTCAATGTTAGGTTAGATGGGCAAAATTTAAAAAATGTGTGCTTCAAAATGTTAAAATAATGTTTTGTAGGTAAGTTACCTATGCTTTGTCTGTCTTAATTTTTAGTGCTTATTTATACCCCAACATTTTCCCTAATATTCATTGCCCTCCCCAACTTCTTAGAAAAATTCCCTTTTAGAAAATAATTAAGCAATGTCTAAACTTCTAAAAGCAACACAATTGGGAAGAAAAAATTTATATTTGTTTGTATTGTATATGTTGCTAAATCGTAGTTACCTATGCTAAAAAGTTTGACGGCAAGGTAGTGGAGCAAAGTGGTGTTCATTAAGAATGGGAGCGGGACAGGTAAATGTTCCGTATATTCTCACCAACTCTTCTACTTGTAGATGACAGGCACCAGGTATTTTTTAAGGGAAATACCAACTAGCTCGTGTAGAGCAGACTCTTCTCCTCTCTGGGTCGTGTGCCGACGACCTACGAGCGGTGTCCTCCCGGCGCTCCTACCATCGTGATTGATACGAAAACAGTTATGTTACTGAAACCCTGCGCAGTGAGATCTTAGGAAGGATCACACAACCGTAATTAGTTATGCATGGATAAAAACACTGGAAAATAATACACAACACTGATACATAACCCTTTATGATATGTGCGAAAGGAGGGGGCCAGCGCCCCTATGGCCCGTAGGCAACCAGAATGAGAATGCACAACATTATATGTTAAATAATTGGGATTTATTAATAGCTCCTCCAATAAGCAACTTATGCACGCTGCCGGGCTTAACCCGCCGGCAGGGTGACACTGTACAATGGCCCAAAGGCGACAAAGAATTTTCATGAAAACTTAAGTCTTCCCGGGCGATGCTATTACACGCGAAGGGAGGAGTGGAGAATCTTAGGAGGCTATGTAGTACATAAAGATTCTGGTTAATTAATGTATATTGCTGTGGAGTGATCAGTGAACAAAGATAGAAGCACCACCCAAGCACGTGAAACACGACCCTGTCTGTCAGCATGTCCCACTCCTCGAGATGCCATGGTATGACTAACTGTTTCGTGCGGCATGCTGATCGAGGTTTGGTGGGCAGGCCAGCCGCATGGACTATTTTCCCACACACACAATCTTTCAGAAAATAAATCCACATTTCTTGAAACACTACAGTTTTAACAAAAACAATTGCTGTTGGCATAGGAACCCTTTAATAAACATGTGGCACTCTATGAAACGAAATGAGGTTGAAACACGTGAAAATGGCAAATTATATAAAATGGAAAATACTGTAATTAAAGCCCACAGGGACATCAAAATATCGTTAAAAAAAACGCTACAGGCCTGCACCTTCATATAACTATATTATAATACATACCTGGCACATTCAAATTAGGCACAAAATTCGGATTGAGCCTTTTCTCACCAGGGATGAAGCAATCTTCACTGAAGTGCACATTGCAAATTCTTAGTGTGATGTAAATGTCTTTATTAGTGTGTTCACAAATTTGGATGAATTTATGCGCCTCTTCCACTCCTTAAATCGGTACACATCATAAGCAGAAGGGAACCTGTGTTGAATTGCTGCTCGGTCTTCACAACCTGGCACACAACACGTCCTCAGCATTTTGTTGAGTATTAAACCCGAATTTAAATCCTCACAAACCCCTTATCAACATTTGTTTTGATGCCATTGTTCCCAAAACGAAACAGCGGAAACAGAAAGTCGAACTAGCACCTGGCAGGAACATGCGGTAGGCCCCTGTAACTAATATGACGGTCGACATAGCACCCATAGAGATAAGAGGCCCTGGGTGGCCGCACCTGAGCTGCCATGGTTGCACCACACTCTCAGAAGTACCTCGCATTCGCTGGTCCCAAGGGGCGGCAGATCCCGGAGAGTGAGCAGCCACGAGCGCGAAGTTCATCTCACAACAACCCAGTTTGAAAAATATGAACTGTTTTTTCTAAATCTATCGTATTGGTAAGTATTATTTGTGCGTCCATGGTATGAGGGACCTGAATGCGTCTCAGGGCTTCGCCCCTTACGCCTAAAAGGAGAGGAAATTGCATGCATCATGGCGGGGAGGGATTGAGCAGCCATGGCCACCGTTTTGGGCCACGACTGCCTCCCTTGGCGAACCTATAGCTGAAACTATAATTAAGAAGAGGCTGGGAAAAACTGGCATAGTACCATAAAAACCCAGTCGACAGAAAAGAAAACTTGGGAAACAATAATGAAAATATTGCTAGGAGACAGCAGGTGTGGAATTTATGCAATTTTAATAGGTGTTGAAAGAAGAGGAGGCGGGGACTGTGGGTATGGGGCGCCCTTGACTTAACTACTGCCAATATTCGTGTGCAGGGGAACAAGCTTAACAATATCGGCAGCAGCTTTTTAATGCAGGGCCATCCCTGCTTCTCGTCGAGTGCATTGGAAAACTGGGCAGCTCAGTCGTAGCACCGACGCCATCTTGTCTTTTCTGCAAGACATCAGGGTCTCCAAGCCGTGGGTGAAGGTGGGGAAAACCCCCGGGGAGCCACCCCTCCACTCCCCCAAATCTCTGTCGGTCTTGGATGAGCACTTAAAAGTGCTTGGTGAGAGACATCCAGGAGGTACCAGTGATTGAGGCGAATCAGCCGGCCCAGGTGTGAAAACAGATATCAGGGAGCTTCAGAGGTCGGATGCATTCCAGTCCATTCCTCATGCATCCGTAGTCGGCAGTCCGCCGAATCCAGCAGTGTGGTTCGCTATACTTCGGCCTTTGGCACCTTGAGATCATTCTCCCTCCCTTGATCTTTGGACCGCCTACAGCAGATGCGCTTCGCCATCTTGTACTGAGGCACCCAGATTCCCTACGTCAACGACACGGTGTGGTAGAGCCGACCAGTTGGTCCATGATCTGGTATTCGATTATTCCCAGACATCCTAGAGTAGGGATGGCCAAATTTACCTTTTGAGAATCGAATCGAAATGGGTTGACCCGATTACGATTCCGATTATATCGGATTGATTGAATCGATGCATCGAATATTTTTATTAATTTGCCGAAAGTGCGTACATTTAATCTATTTTAATTAAAAATACATAGTTTGTAACACATATAATGGTTATAACTTGATAGCATGGTTATAGAATGTAATACATCGTGTAAGCATAATTCTTTTATGTTTTATTGGAACAATTTCTGCTAATTAATAAATAATTCCTGGTTATTCTTTTGTCCTATGACTTTGCGAAAAAAAAGGGGGGGGGGAGGTAGTAATAGTGTTACAAAGGAGATAACGGTACACATTTCCTTGTTAAAAATAATATTTCTTGAGATCATAATATTAAAATTAAATTTTAATACTGTTTTTTTTAATGCTGTTTTATCTATAACAATAACAACAAAAATAATAATAGGGAAACAATGGTTTTGCTTGTATACTTTGCTCCAAAAACTATATTTATTACCAGTTTTACAAACACCTGTAGATGTATGTACATTTTCTCATACAGCCCCAAAACGTATAATTTTGTAAAATGACTTTAGGAAACATTATTTAAAAGTAGTTACTTTTAGTCAATGACATTTGTTAATTCTTTCAACTTGAAAAAAAAATACATTTATAGGTACATGTGCCACTAGAAATGAAGAAAATGGACAGATAGCATTCATATTTGCTGACAGCTGTCTGGCCAACACATATATGCTAATGCCTCACTGTAATAATTTATTTTTATACCATAATTCACAAGATCTGATATACATAAGCAGGCTGGACATGTTCCGGACACTGTTTTAAAAATATTATAAGCAGCAATATTTTGAAAGTAATCAAGTTTGCATATTATCACAATGAACTATAGTCAGTGTATGCAATGTAGCCAAAGTAAATGCATTAAGAAAAAAATTACTGATGAAAGGTGGAAGAATATTTTATGTGAGTACAGAATTAAATGTAAGAAATTGGTAACTTAACCATTAACAATAAAAAGCACCGAACTTGTGACAAAAGTTATAAAAGTAGCAAAAGAGGAATTATTATACAGTTTTTCACAGCATAAAACAAATTAAAACACACTGTTTGATGTGAAAAGTAAGACAGGGAAATATTGAACTAAAACAAACCTTTACATAACTAGAGATCTGTATTCAGATACAGAAATTAAGCCAAAATACAGAAATAATACATTTCTGAAGCACAAATATCTGTACTAAGATTTTAATTTCTAGCAAACATTTATCTAAGACAAAACATTTTTTTGTTTGATGATAGGTGAGATACGAAAAGAATAATCGCAAAAAAGTAATAGATTCATTCGATTAATCAGCAGGCATAAATCGATTCGATTAAGTTGTGCAATCTCAACAAATCAATCGATTCAGCAACTAATTGAATTGTATATGGCCATTCCTACCGCAGAGCCTGGGGATCCCCGATCCGCCATCTGGGGATGCGTCGAGTTGCGGAATGGTCGTCGCAGGCGTTTATTCTAAGTTTCTGTGGAAATCTATCGGCAGATCTCGATGTCGATCTCGACAGTCAGCTTCCTGCCGATCGAGACAAAGCCGTTTGAAACGATCGGGAGCAAAATGTGCCCAAATAGCTATTATAAGCACACTGTAGGTTCGAGACCTCACTACCTCGGTAATCCTCGGGTTTTACCGACCACCCCACCACAACTCGCTTCCTCTCCCTGCTGGTATTCAGGCAGGCAATGTGACGAATGCAAACACACACTGTGCCTGCAATAATGTATGATCAAAGTAAAGCTATTCTTATAAACTGTGCTTTTTAAGTGGTCATTTAATGCATAAAAGTGCACATGCATATATCTATTATTTATACATTGTCCTATTTAAAACAAATGCTTTTCCATTTATTAAAGCATAACGCAGGATATTTAGAGTGAAATTTTTCGATATACCTACGATCTCATCGTAGACGCTTGGCCGAGGGAAAATTGTGACACTGTCAATGGTTATTTGTTATACACACAGGTTGGCTGTTGTAAATATTACTCGTTTTAAAGGAACATACTGTTTCAAGTATAAAAACGACTGTTAAAAGATTAGATAATTCTTTACATAGTATTCCCTCTTCCCTTTAACAGTCCTTTTAAATAACGTTCACTCTGATATATGTAACTAAATGTATAGAAGACGATATTTAAAATGTAATTTTAATAAATGCAAGTGTAAAGTTTGCTTAGAAAATTACATTAAGCCTGAACAACGAATCTTACATAATAAAGTGTGTAATTGACTTGTTGTAGGAATGCAGTAATTCCCATTACTAGTCAAGTGATGTGCTTCGTTCACAAAGTCTGTAGCCTATATAGGCCACGTTCCATTCCCTGCACTTATGCGACCAGCTGCATAACTACCAGTTTATTGCGTTTATTGCTGGGCTGAGGAACGGAACGACTTCCATGCTCTATTTTTGGCGCATAATTTGAGCATTTTGTCTGCGAATGGCAAGACATATATACGGCGATGGTAAACTCGTGATCCTGTCGTAAAATTTGACGGGATGTGTTTACAATTGTAATTTATGTAAATAAGGCATAATTAAATCAATTGAAAATTAAATATATAACAGCCATCACGAATACATATTAACCTCAAGTCGTACACACAGCAGACTAACATGTCGCAGTTTGGCATTCGAACCTGTTTTATTTTCGGTTAGTTACGTTTGGATGGGTTATCTTTACTTTATTTCATATTTCAATGGGAAAAAAAGGAACAATATTTGTTTCTGGGTGGGGGGTGAGTTAACGTCTTTCGTGAGACATTGTTTTGATGCTTTGATAGAGCAGTGGAAAATTTCGCTCGTATGGAAATAATATTCAAATTATTGTAACTTCGAAATTTTTTAACTTCAATAGAAAAACAAAACGTTATTAATACATCGATGTTCGTAATCGTAAAGATGCAGCAATTCACACACACACACACACACACACACACACACACACACACACACATACACACACACTTTGGCTGAAGTAAACCTTACACTCATTGAATTCACGATATAGGCAAAGAAACAAATATTTACATGCTACAAAAATGTTCAAAGTGCGACTTTTTTATTCCCCGTGCATTTCAATAATAATAGTAACAATTTCCAAATAAAAACATGCAAACTTACTGTTAGTTAAATTAAATTCTCATAAAACCGTTTTTCCTTATGGAAATCCTTACAAGTTTACTTCATCAAAATCACATTTGTTCGTCATTAACAATATAAAATTTATATATTTATCGGAACTACTTCGCTGCGCATATTTCGCATTGTGCAGGTAATGGAACACAGTCATAGTTATTCATAAAATTATAGAAGCTGCCCATTAATTTATTTTTATCATTGCATGTAGGGATGAAGAGTTTTGGAGGGGGAGGGGGGCGGTTTAGTTTATAACGTCTTTCGTGAGGTGAATTTATTTTGATGCTCTTACGAGTTTGTGGCATTTTGAGTTTCATATTGTTTCGATGAAGCAGTAGTAAATTTTGCTCGTATGGAAATAACATTTACATTATTGTAACTTTAATGAAAAACAAAACGCGATACATATGTCGCTGTTCGTATTCGTACAGATGCAGCAGTATACACATGCACACTATCCAAAACCTTACACTCGTTGCATTTTTTTTTTTTTTTTTTTTTTTTTTTTAGTGTAATGTGTTGTTGTTGTGAGCCCTGGAGTGTTCGTGTGGGGAAAAGCCCCTCCGACCGGGAGGTACATATGGGCTTGAATGAGGATGAGGTGGCGAGAAGTGTAAGGGCGGGGCTGCTGGGGAGGAAAAATCTTACCAAGTTATTGGGGAGCGTGCTTACCTTGGAGACTGGGCACGCATGAGGGGGAACTAATTTTTCATTTTATTTCGGGGGCGGAAATTTATGTCAGTCAAATGTGGGAGAGATGGTGATGGGACGTCAAGTGGGGCGAAGAAAGTGACGGGGGTGATGGGGGCAGCGCTAAGTCAGCCTTGGCCTTGGCCTTCGTCAGGTGTCCGGCGGTGGTCCATGGTCCTCGGCGTCCTCTTCGTCCTCGGCGGCGGGAACCAAGTGCTGCGTTGAGAGGAGCGGACGACGAGGATACGGGTAGGCGGTAGCGGGTTGGAAAGTTGACGGATGAGGGGGTTGGTGAGGTGGCGGGTGCAGGAACGCCGGAAACGGTCGGTGAGGGTGGCGAGGATGGTGTGGAAGTGCGGGACGCGCGCGGTGGCGAGGACCTGGTCGCGGGTTACGGGAAGGGGGAGGCGGTGGATGAGGCGAAGGGATCGGAAGAAGATGTGGGTGGGCGGCCGGAGCGCGTGGGTGGTGACGTGGGACCAGGCTGGGCAGGCGTAGGTGAGGATGGGGATGACGAAGGTGCGGAAGACGGTGGTGCGGATGGAAGACGGGGTTCCTGCGGAAGGGCGGAGAACGGGAGCGAGGTGGATCATGGCGGTGCGGGCTTTGGAGGTGACGGAGTCGAGGTGTGAGATGAAGTTGAAGCGGGAATCGAAAATGACGCCGAGGTAGCGGGCCTGGGGTTTCCAAGGAATGACGGAGGCGGAAAGGCGTGGTGGGTGATCCTCGGCGGGGTGGAGGCGGGAGAAGAGAACGGCCTCGGACTTGGAAGGATTGAGTCCGATGCCGTGGGCTAGGAGCTGGGTCTGGATGGAGGTGAGGCCGCGGCTGAGACGGTCCCCGAGCATGTGCTCGTGGACGGAGGAGGAGAGGAGGCAGGTGTCGTCCGCGTACTGGATCACGTGGGTTCCGGGAGGGACTTTCAGGTCGGCTATGTGGAGGGAGAAGAGGAGGGGGCTGAGGATGGAACCTTGCGGGACGCCGGCGGGAATGCGGCGGGGTGAGGAGAGGGAGCCCTCCACCCGCACCCGGTAGGAGCGATCCCCCAGGTACGAGCAGAGCAGGCGGGTGAGGTGAGGCGGGATGGCCATGGAGGAGAGGCGGGAAATGAGTTGTTGGTGCGGGACGGAATCGAAGGCTTTCGCCAGGTCGAGGAGCACCATGCCCGTGTGTTGGCGCCGGGCGAACCCTGTCACCGCGACGCGTCCCACTCGGGCGATGGTGTGGGTGGTGGAGTGGCGGGGACGGAAGCCAAACTGGTGGTTGGGGAGTATGGCTGCGGCGGAGACGGCGAGGAGGAGGCGGTTGTAGATGACCTTCTCGGCCACCTTGGAGAGGATGGAGAGTAGTGAAATGGGCCGGTAGGACGAGGGGAGTTCGGGGGGTTTGCCGGGTTTCGGGATCGGGACGACGATCGCGGATTTCCAGGGGGTGGGGTAATGGCACTGGAGGAGGATGGCGTTGACGAGGCGGGTGAGGAATACGGTGGCGGTGCGCGGGAGGGCGCGGAGGAGGGGGGCCGGGATGGAGTCCGGGCCGGGGGCGGCGGAAAGGCGGAGGCGGGAGAGGATGAGGAAAATTTCCCGCGGGGTCGCGAGACGGAAAGGCGGACGGTCGGGCAGGAGGGGAAGGGTGACGTGATCGGCGAGGGTGGGGGGGTGGTCCTCGTCCTCGGAAGAGTCGGAGGAAAGCGCGGGAAGCGGGACGGAGGCGAAGGTGGTGTGAAGGAACGCCGAGATGGCCTCGGATTTCTCCGCGGCCGTCTCGGCGAGGGTAGGGGGAGTGGCGAGAGGCGGGAAGGTTGTGGGGGCGGATTTCAGGCGGCGGAGGTGGGTCCAGAGGGAACCGTCTGAGTGAGTGAGCGATTGCAATCGCAAAGTCTCCTGGTCGGCTTTCCACTTCCGGACCAGCCGGCGGCACCAGCCCCGCAGGAGGAGGTAAGAGCTCCTATCCTGCGGGAGGCGGGATGCCTGCCAGCGGCCGCGAAAGCGGTTCCGCAGTGACAGTGCGTTGCGGATGCGCTCCGGGAGGGGAGGGGGGCCGGAGGAGGGGAATGTGGGCGTTGGCGGCGGCGTTGATGGCGTCGGAAAGGAGGGAGGTGTTGCGATCGATGTCGTCGGGGGTGGAAAAGGGGGCGGCGAGGTCGAGGGAATCGTGAAGGGAGGTTTGGTAGGCGTACCAGTTGGCGGAACGGAAGTTGAAGCGAGGGAAAATGGGCCGGGCGTGAGGACGGTAGTGGATGAGGCCGAGGACTGGAGAGTGATCGGATGGGCCGGCGGCTAAGGAGCGGACGTCGGAGACGATGGGACGGTGCGTTGAAATGGTGAAATCGAGGGTGGAAGGGCGGCGGTTGCGGTGGGCGGGGTGATAGGTGGGGGTGATGGGGGCGGTGAGCTGGAGTTTGGAGCGGCGGAGTAGCTGACGTAACGAGGTGCCCCGGCGGTTGGTGGAAGGGCACCCCCAGGACGGGTGGGATGCGTTGAAGTCCCCGGCGAGAACGACGTGTACATCGATCCTGCCGAGGGCCTCGACGGCGTCGGACGGGAAAGGAAAGTTGGGCGGGAGGTAGAGAGAGACGAGGGTGATCGGGTAGGGGCGGCCGTGCAGACGCACGGCGACCGCCTCAGCCGCGGGCGAGGTAGGAACGATACGGCGGTGATGGGCGATGGCGGATTTAAGGAGGAGGGCCACCCCACCCCCGTGACCGGTTTCGCGGTCACGGCGGTGGACGGCGTACCCCGGAACGTGGAGGGGAAGGGCGGGGGTGAGCCAGGTTTCGGTGAGGAACACGACGTCGGGGCGGTGATCGCGGAGAAGGGAATGAAGGTCGGAGAGTTTGGGAAGGAGAGAGCACGTATTCCAGAGTAGGAACTTAAGGGGTGGAGGGGGGTCCATCGAAAAACTGGAGGAACACGTTCAGGAGAATGTCCAGTTTTTCGGTTGGGGAGCGGGCACGGGAAAGGGCGGTGATGGTGGAGCGTATTAGCGGGAGGAATTGGCGGATGAAAGCGATGATATCGTGCAGGGAGTCTGTAAGGGAGGAAACGGGCGCGTCGGGAACGCAAGCTGCAGCAGGCGCGCGGGGTTGACCGTGAGCTGAGGACGGGTTGGCGAGGGGAGCAGGTAACGGGACGTGGGCAGCGGACGGGCGAGGGTAACGGTAACGGGACTCGTGCGGAAGGTGATGAGGCGGGGGCGGGGGGTTGGGCGCGCGCTTGCGCGCGGGCGAGCCAAGGGTTGACCTTGGGGGCGGCGGGGAATTCGCGCAAGGACGTGAGGTCTGGAGGCGGGAGAAGGGGCGGGATGGCGGCGGCGGGTGTGCGGCGGGGATGACGGAGGGCGTAGCGGACGTGGTTGGGACAGGCGGGATCGGTGGCCTTGTGAGGGCCGTCGCAGAGGCAGCACTTGGGGGCGGCGTCCTTGGAGGCGCAGTCCCGGGACCAGTGTTCCCCGGCGCAGCGGAAGCAGGCGAGACGGCGGGCGCAGCGCAGTGACGAGTGTCCAAGGCCTTGGCATCTGTAGCACTGTGGGGTACGTGAAGAGCCGCGATATGGCTCGATGGAGACGACCCAGCAGCCGATGGAGCGAAGCGGGTAAAAGAGTGAGGCTTCTCCTACCCGTGTCGTAGTGATTAGGAATGATGCGGTGGCGGCGGTGTCTGAAGAGCGGAGGCGGGTGACTGAGGATACAGGCAGCTTGAGGGCGGTCAATTCCGCCTGGACTTCCTCGGGTGATGTGGTGAGGGGGAGTCGCTTCAGAACGACGCGGTCCTGTCGTTCGTCAGGACGACGCGACGTGTAGGGCGAGAAGCCGAGAGATGAAAGGTGATTGAAAAGAAACTCGTGATCGCGCGCGTTCGTGGTGTAGAACGACGTGCGATCGCGTACGGAGGTCATGGAGAGGGGGCCGGTGAGAAGGGATTGAAGCTGCTTGGCGTTGAGAAACGGCTGTTTCTCGATAGCCACGAGGCAGGCGATGGGCGGCATACGAGGCGTGGTTGATTTCGGTGTCGGAGGGGTGATGGTGGGGGCGGCGTCGGTAGCGGCGGTGGCGGCCGGGACACGTAGAGTGGCCGGCTTGCGGCGGCGGCGGCGGTCCGGTGGCGAAGGTGATGGCGAGCGTTCGGATGTGGCGTCATCCGTGTCCGCGACGATGGAGTCCAGTGACGAGTACTTGTTGGTCAGCGGAAGTTGGGCGGTGGGGCGGACGACTCGGGAGCGCTTGGACGTCCTCTTGGGGACGACGAAACCGTCCTGGTCCATAGGCGTCGAGGGTCCGGCGAGCCTGTGGGAAGGAGAAGAAATATTAGTCGAGGGTTGTGAGGTGACGGTGACTGTGGGATAGAGGGATGGAGGCGGTGAATCGAGGGGCGGCATGTGGGGCAGGGAGGTTGAAAGGTGCGAGGATGATGAGAGCGGTTGGCCGGCCTCGGCCGGTTGGGACTGGTGCGTGTGACGCATCGGGAGTTCCGGGAATTCCAACGACGCGTCCCGCGAGGCGCAGCGCGTGACACGGTCGCGCGGGCTGGCGCGACCGGAACTGCGGGATGATGTGGCGGCGATGGTCGTCCGGGGCAACGACGAGGTGACGGTAGTCGTGGCGGAGCAGGCGAGCGTGGTAACCACGCTGGCCGTCGTGGCGGCGGAGGAATGCGTCGGCAGCGACGACGAACCTATGGTGAGAGGGTGCGGTGGCGTGAAGGAAGTGGGTTGTGGGGGGAGGGAGGAACGACGCCCCCGTCCCCCGAGGAAGCGACGCCGAAGGAAGGGTTCCCCCCTCCCTCCGCGCCGCTCACCAAGGGGCCGGTGGCGGCGGTGGACGACGCGATCTCTCGCATCGCCAAAATCAGGGCGCGGCTGTCCCCCTGCAAATTTATAATACTAGCAGGAGGGGGGTGGATGCCTGTCCCGGAGGACGACATCCTGTTTACGCCCTGGCTCGGGGTCACGGGTGGGGGGTCCATTCCAGACCTCCCCCTCGCCCGAGTCCAGTTAGCAGTGCTGCGGGGGTTCCCCTAAATAGAAATTAACGGGAATGTCCCACGGAACCACGCTGCACGGCCCCCCTGTCGACGGCGAACCTGAAAAATAAAAACAAAAGAGAGTACTCTATAATTTAATTGCCGGAATCTCCTCGGCGAAGCAGCTCCCCTCCAGCGGCGAAAGTCCGGAAGCTGTGGCGCGCCGCAGCGCCCCAGGCGGGAGGAACGGTGTCGCCACCTATCCGTGGAAGGCGGCTATAACTCCCCTGGAACACAGCGTGTATGGCGGCACCTGAAAGAAGAAAACAGTAAACAGCGGTCAAGGAAAAACCCGTAGAAGACGCTCAGCACGTGCTCATCCTCTACACGTCCTTTCCCTTCCGCTGCGCTCGTTGCATTTACGATATAGGCAAAGAAATATTAATCACTCATTACAAAAGTGGGGAAAGTGCAGCTTTAACAGGCCATGTGCATTGCAATAATTATAGTAATGTTTTACAAATACATTATTGACAAAACACGCAACCTTACTGTTTGTGAACACAGCAACCTCTTGAACACGTGTTTTTCTAGGTTAATCCTTGCATGTGTAATTCACTAAAATCGTGTTTGTTTGTCGCTAGCATCAAATACATTATTTGCAGAATTATTCAGTAAAATCAACACTGTGCACGTTTCCTGAAACTAACAAAATTAACTAAAATTATATTCGTCTATTCATTACAGATGGCGTTTAAGAAAAAGAACTAGCAGTTTTACGAAGCAGTATACATGTGCTGATTACTATTACACATTTCACTCAAGAAAATGCACTACAACCAACTGTGCTTGAAAAAAACCAAATATACAAATAATTAACTACCAGTTCATTATTCCGACAACATCAACACGATGTTTGTATCAACACATAACCTATCTGCCATTGCTACACTACATAATTAACTCACGATATATAAATATAATTTCAGACTCCCGAACATGTGTGGATACAATTAGATGCATATAATAATGTTCCGCATATATTGTAACCTTTTGTATGTTGTGTATTATGTTGAAGAAGCCGGAAACCATAATATATTAAATAAATATGGCATCCACGCTTCTCACCCTCCATTTTTTTTTCCACATCCCGATCGGGATGCTGCTTTCGACGACATATAGCTGTCGAGTGCTCTCGATCGTTTTCTCATGAGAATCGAGAAATCATCTTTAATTTGGAATACCAAATCCTGGAAACATGACGTAAATCGTTATTTCACAATCGGGAGTTCCGTTTCGACAAATTTAGAATAAACCTCCTGGGCTATCATGGTCGCACCACATTCGCAGAAGCACCTCGCTCGCCTTCGCTGCTCCCAAGGGGCGGTCAGATCCCGGAGAGTGAGCAGCCATGAGTACGATGTTCATCCCACGACAGCCCAGCTCGAAAACTATGAACAATGGTACGATTTCGTAAAAATACTTTGAAATAGTATAAACAGACTGGTGTAATATGCATAATGTTAGTAGATGCATAATACCGAACCTGGCACAGCTTATTTTTTGGGGCTATTTCTTATAAAATTACAACAAAAATGGAGTACAGTAAAAAGGGATGTTTTGTCTAAAAGTACAGAAAAAGTTACAAATTCAAAATCGGAAATTCGATAAATAAAATCGTGAAAATCATTTAAAAAAACAAAGCCAAAATCAAGGTATTTGAGGGCTAATTTTAAGCTCTAAAAGTTTTTTTTTTTTAATGAGCTCCCAAAAATGTGCACTTTGAAAACAAAAATTAAATTTTAGCAGTTTTACAAAAATGTGCGCACACAATTTGACAGAGGTAAAACAAACAAAATTATACAAAAACCAAACAAATTTAAGGCTAAAACTAGTAAATCCGATGAAAAGATAATTGATAGAATTTATAAATTTTATTCAACAAAAGTAAAACACCAATAAGACTTTATAAAGTCTAAAAATAAAGAAAAATCTGAAGCATTGCCATTATTGAATCCATAATCCCAACCATCACAACAATCCAAACCATTAACATCATCTTTAAAATTAGAAAATTTATCTGATCTGAGATCATTTTTATTGATTTTTAAAACAATTTTGAAAAGAACAATGTCCAATTCTTTATAAATAAAAGTTAATGTTTTTATAAATTCATATCCAATAACCCAAACTCCTAATAGTTATAAAATTTGATCCATTTATAATATTAAAAAATTATATATATTTTATAAAGAAGTGATACTATTAGAAAATTCTAATTAGAAAAATGATGTTTGATTTGATCAAATAATGAATCTATATTTCTAAAATTCATAAAAAATTTTAATTCGACCACTCAACAATGAATCTAAAAGATTGATTAAAATATCGAAACTGTAAAATCGTTTACATTAACCATTTAATAAAAAAAAAAATTAAATACATCTTCAGTGATATTTTCGGTGATTGTTCCGCATTGAATATCTTAATATGAATGAATGTAATTTTTAAAACAAAAACAATACCTCAATAATTGGAACTGGCAGATCCAAGTTTTGCGGATGCAACAGATGCAAGTACATCCGTCGTCGCTGGGCGGACCCATCGTGACCCACTCGACTATTTTATGCTTTTTTCCAGATTGCGAATGAATACTTACACAAACAGTATGCCAATCACACTTTTTTTTATAACCAAAACAAACGGCATACAATCGAACTTTTGTTAACTGAAACAAACAGCAAGACATTCAAACTTTTTTTTTACTGAAACAAACAGCAAGCCAATTAAACATTAATTTTAATTTGAATCAAACAGCAATGCACTTAAACATTAATTTAAACTTGAATCAAACAGCAGCTCAATTAGTCATTTTTTATTTGAATCAATCAGCTACTCAATTAAACATCAATTTAAACTTGAATCAAACAGCAAATCAATTAAACATTAATTTTAACTTGAATCAAACAGCAACTCAATTAAATATTAATTTAAACTTGAATCAAACAGCAAGTCAATCATAGTTTAAACTGAAACAAACAGCAAGTCAATCACACTTTAATTTGATACTGCAATGACAACAGCAACTCAATGCTCAAAGCTCGTGCCTGCAAATTAAATACAACCGTAACAAACCTGTCGAAACTGGGATAGCATTCTCCACCATCTCCTCTGCGCCGATAATGATGGTGCATGTCGGCGGCATGAATCAGCAAATTATGCAGTCGTTCTCTGTACCGATGATTCATTTTTCAGACGTACTCGGCTAGGTAGCTGACCCAAGATTTTTTCCATCGGCCAAAGCAGGGAATGCTGTATCGGACAGAACACCCAACTTCTCTCGATGTTTTGAGTGTGCACCTCCTCTTCATCTTTAGCGTGTTTCGAGTGTTTACCATTCCGCTCTTTTTGCTGCACACGAATTTCCGCCTGTGATTCACCTGCATGAGACGGTAGCCTTGAATGTCCAAGTTGCTGTAACCGTGCCAGCAGTCTGAAATTATCGTCATGCCCAGAGCGATCTATTCGTGAAAGATTTTGGTCAGGGTCGCCGTGTTCCTCTTTTCCACCGGCACAAGGAAGAATTTCGTTGGATTGTCCCGCTGCACTCCGCCGAAAACCCATTGACCGTGAACTTCATGTCCTTTGCGGTTCTTGCGTTTGCCCAATTTCGACTCGTCGATCTCGACCACTTTGCCCGGCCCGCCGATGCGTTTCCTGAACGTCAACACCCTGTCTATACACACTTGGTGGCAGAAACTTGACCAGGCGACGACCATCCTTCCTGATCACAAAAGTTCGTTCACTTTAGTCTGATGTCGAGGGTATTTGATCAGGCACCAGAGTAAACACAACTCGACTATCCTGCCCGGAGACAAGTTTGAATCGCCCACGAAACTGCCCTGTTTCGCCGACACTTTAAAGTTGCATTTGGTACTGTCCTCCATTCGCCGTCGGCACCAGTAAAACAAGCCCCTGTTTTCTACCAATTTCGCTTCGCCTTCCCTGAATTTTTCGCACTGCATCGTCGATTTGAGAATGTCGTGCTCGATGAGAAACGTGTTTATGTCTGGCGAGGAATGAATAACTTGCCTGGCGTTCAACACTGTGATTTTACATCCCGCACACACGATCTTGCGATTCGCGAGAGAAAATTTGCGGGAAAAAAACGTTTGGATACGCGATACGGAACAATAGTTGCCGAATTTGGATATGCTAAACGGAACTTTGCTGGATACGCGATATGGCACTAGACTGGAAAGTAAACAATTGGGATGGATACTTTATAGTACACACTGAATGTTTGTATGCTTTTTCGATTAAGATACACAATACGGAACAATTACCTAAGCGGTTCTGCGATGGTGTTATGCAACACCGAGGAAGACTTGTAACTGCCTGGATCAGTGGGATAATTCTCCTACTTCTCCTTCCACCAACATCACAGGCTTGTTTTATTTCAACACCATATTTCAGGAGTGACCTCCCTCCTTCTCTCCCCACTCTGGTTTTTCTTTTACACCATTTTCTCACCCAATCAGTACACTTTTTTATTTCATTATCATATTTGGAGTGTGACCTCCATCTCCCTTTCCTTTAAAATTAAACCTAATCCCTCACCCAATCGACATGCGTGTCCCCTCTTCCCAATTACCCTTCTTCAATTTCCCCCCCTTCCATTATCGTCACATGTGATGTCACATCGTCGCCACGCCCACCTCTGCTCCAAGTCCCGACACTTTAACTCACTCACTTTATTTTTTCTCAGTGCAGTGAGAACAACATTATTTCTTTCTATGCCATTACGTTCGAAGAATATATTATATTTGTCATATTTCTAGAAGGCAGAAAAAAAAAGGGAAATTAACTAGATGTAAGTGCCCATGCATTTTTTTCATCAGCAGGTACATGTAAGTATTTATACATAATTATTTTAAAAACTTATTTATTGTGATTGTGTGCTTTTGTGTAAAAACAATGCCTAGCAAAATTATATTTCTAGTGCCGAGATAATACGGATCTTCGCTAGTTGCAGACAATAAATTTAAAACTACAATTCTTCCAAACAAATTGTTTCTTTTCAGAAAGATATTGCAAAAAGATTTTCAGCGACTATTAAATGGCGATTCATTATGACCCGGCAAAGTGCTATGTTCCGGGTGTTGAAAATACTTATATTCGAGTTTCATTTCTCATTTATATCGAAATATTCCGAAAGTTAAAATTAAAGAATTCGTGTATGATTGGCGTAAATATTTATTGCAGTCTGCATATTCGGTAAAACTTTCGATGGAAAAGTACTTGTCGAAATACTCATTTCCTTTGCGAATTTTCATAGTGGGCCATTATTTGGGCGCTTTACTGGTGCGAATAATATTGGAAATTTGTGACCAGGCCGAATTTTACAAAAATGTGAAATGTAAGTTTTTCGTAGGCGCTCCTTTATTTAAATTTCAAAAATGTTTTCGACTATTCGCTTTTACCCTTGCTGGTAGAAGATACAGCCAAGTCCAAATACAATTTCTTTTCCGAAGATCAATTACTAGCGCTCTACAGACAATTTAGCAAGAATTTTGTGTTGTTACCGTACAAATTTCTTAAAACTACTCTAATAAATCACGAGTCGTCGACGACAGTAAACAAATATCACTGGATGGTTGAAAGATTGTTCAGTTGCGCTAAATGGGTAATATTCGGTCAGTATGTAGTCATTACGAATTCATATTATGCCACAATCACCAATCTCGAAACGAATTGCGTGGCAAATAATTCCCTGCCACTAGATACGAGACGGCCTGCCATTCGCGAGAAAAATAATTCAGATGGGGTAACTTCGTGTTTCCAATTTAACTTTCTCGACTATGGCGACGGGACGGTCTCCATATGAGATTCGTGTTTGAATATATCTCTAAAAACTAGAAACATTCTTCAAATAAACGACCACTCTCCACTCTGCCACACTTTTTTTACTAAACAGCGAGTTTATAAAAGAAATATTACAAATTTAATTACACGAGATCTATATATATATATATATAATCAATTAAGTAATTGGACACACCAACCCAAATGGCTCCTACTATCGACATTGTCTTAAATTATTTTTATAAATTTTACACTTTGAAGG
The DNA here is from genome assembly GCA_029891345.1 of Dryococelus australis. NCBI lineage: Eukaryota > Metazoa > Arthropoda > Insecta > Phasmatodea > Phasmatidae > Dryococelus > Dryococelus australis. The sequence continues at coordinate 201,002,972 of CM056993.1, read as the reverse complement.
AACCAGTCGATTCAAATACAACAAGTAAAAAATACGATAAATTGAGCGATGAATACATTAAACTGTTGGATATTCAAGAATATAAACTTTCAAATGTCAATATCATTTTCCCGTACGATGTAAAAACATTTATAAAAATTGTCAAAATCAACTTGTTTCTACTCGATGGTATAATCAACTACGAAGCTCTGTTGAAACTCAACCCGAAACTCAAAATCGATTCCATTTTATCCATAGTTCAAGATCTAAACAACTATACGAAATGTTGTTTTTACATGTTTAAAATTCTTCCAAAATGGATGGGCGAACATTGGGCGATAATCAACAAATAAAACCAAATTTTTGCGAGTTACCTTATCGAAGACTTTAGTCGAGATGTATTCAGGCTCGTGGAAAAACCCAATCAAGTAAACATGGTTCCCCTGGTCAAATTAATTTTCCTATTCTACATTACTGAATTTGATCAGGTTAGCTTGCTATTGCATATATTGTTTGTACCAGTGATGAGTTTCTGCCTATCGTTCACGCTTGCCGAACATACACGCGTAGAGGTGCAAAAGCAAAACGATTTTCCAGCGAGTCCAGAAGCACAACATTCGCCAGGATCGGACGATGTTTTTTGCAAGTTGTTGTTCAAGTTTTTGAAAAATGTCTTCAAACCTGATGCCGTCCCTGAGCATTACATTTCACCTCTGCTCGGACACGACGAAAGTAAAGCATCCATGCTAAACGTACACAAATTCTTTTACCGATGCTGCAATGCCGTTTACCGGAAACTATTCGGACCTCGGGCAAAGAATCAATTTCAAGAGACCAAGTACACGGCTTGTGCACAAATCTGTTTGATAGAAACAGTAATTATTTACCGCTCTTAATCGAAGCTGTCAACGAAAAACTACCATTTGACGAATTCAATCAACGAATGTTCCTGTTCACTTTCTGTGGGAAAAAACTACTGGTGCCTGAAACTGGCGATCGTCTTTGGTTATTTCCTCTCCTTTGGTCCTCGAACGATGAGCGCCAAAAAAAAATTAAAACATCAGAGGGCATATATCTAATGAGATCGGTGTTTGAACATATCCTCAAAGTTAATTTACCTAGTTATTCGTTTATGCGAGACTTTTTTTACTATAATTTACTAGCACGACTCTATAGTGAAGGTAATCATAGAACAATTAAAGGGAAACGAACAGTTTATGGAAACAATTTCGAAGTCTAACAGCAATTTGCTCGGTACCATAACAGGCCAACTTAAAAAAAATGTATATAAGAAGTTTTAATTTTTTCTAACGAATAATACACTTTTGGATATTTTAGCGGCAATTTGGGTTCGAATCTAGATACCAACATTCACCAGCTAAAAAAAAAAAATTGGGAATAAAATGGTGTACTCTGATTGGTTATTGTTAAATAATTGGCTGGATGGGGTGGGGGGGGGGGGGGGTTGATGCCAAGTCGATCGCGGAGGGCTTTGGTAAATAGTCGCCAAAACCAAACAAACTGAATGAGAATTTGATAAATTAAAAAAATACACACAACAAAGTAGCAATTAATTTCGGCAAAAAATACACACTTTTATTATTTAAATTAGTGATATTTTATTATTCTCATCAACTCGTGTTTATTACTCGCTATGTTACATTGTTATTTGAATTCGTGTTGGCAAATTGCATGTTCACTTCACTAACATCTGGCGGGACGTCCTGGATCCTTACATACCGTAATGTGCCTAAGTTGATCACAATATGTAACATGGTCTTCTCTTTCATGTCGTTACATGGTTTCAATTACTACAGCGTAATTTTCCGAATCCCGAGGAGTCACGCAATCCATATATGTATAACCACATGGTAATTCTTTCTTTCGGTCAATTTTAATGTACATGGTTTCGATAATTTGCCAATCAAAATTATAATAATGTAATTCTTCCCGTTCGACAGTTTTCAAATACGTTTCGCATTTGGCATTGCAAGGAATGCTAAAACGCTGAAGATGCACCATCGCCGGACGTTTACAATACGTAAAGTGTTCAGATCCATTGAAGTGTTATACATGATTCTCCGACTCTTGAGTACATTACGAGTTTATGTAACACCAATAATTATTCGGAACCCCACAAGGAAGTTCCGAAGCCAATTCTTTATGTACTTGATTCGCACTGTGTTTCGATCGAAAAGTTTGGTTGAAATACTGATAAAGTTGTGGGCTTCGTCGTAATAACGTATTGCAAACACCATGGTTACCATATTACTGACGATTCGCATAGTGTCTGCCATTCAATATATAGGAATCGTTGAAAAACATCTTTTTTTGTAACAATTGATGCATGTAAGGGGGGGGGGGGTGAGAGTCTACATTTAATTTTTAAGGGGGAAATAAATCACCTTCCAAACAAATTGAATTTTTTTGATGGGACCGGAAATACCCCCCCCCCCCCCCCTTGGACAGAATCACCTTAAAAAATTCTATTTGGAAGGTGATTTAATTCCCCTTTTGTTATAAACAATGTAATACATGTATTTTTGTTGTTGTTGTTTGTAATGCTCAATATTCATATAGTGGTCTGTAAACACGAGTTTAATTGGTCTGTTTTAATCATTCAGTGAATGACGTTGACGATTCGCATAATGTCTCCAAGTGATAAGTATAAATCGTTGCAAAGAATATATATATATTTTTTTGTAATTTCGGAAGCCAGGGAATATTAAGTCTACATTTTATTTTAACCCTTTACTACATAATGTGTCATATATATGTGATGCCAAAAAACCAAGTCAATTTATAAAAAGAGGTACTGAATCACCTTCCAAATAAACCGAATTTTTTAAGGGGGACCGAAATTCCCCCTTAAAAAATTCGGTCAATTTGGACGGTGATTCAATCCCCTCTATTATACAATGTATGTTTTTACATCTTACATAATGATAGTTTATTGTCATTTTTTACCAGATTCTTTAATTTTTCAATTACTTAGACTTTGTAATCCGAATTCAGTAATTTGATGAAATTGTATTTGGGTACATATTCAATGTTGCATCGTCTCGATTAGTTTTTTTTTGACAATTGACCACGTTGATGTTGTTTTGAACATAGTTGAAGCACATAATTTCCTGAATTTTTATTAGGTATTATCTTTTTTTTTTTTTTTTTCCACGGTAGTGGACTTTTCAACTATTCAGAGCAATGCTGTTGACGACTCGCATAATGTCTGCCAGCGTATAAGTAGGTATATTGGGAATTTCCGTAGACATGTGGGTAACCATCGCAAAAATCTTATAGAGTACGACTTCTAACGAAATACCCGCCTGTATATTGTTTACTTCAATAATGTTTAGAAATTTCGAGTAAAACTCTTCGGGATTAATGCTTGCATCTTTTTGAGCCAATTCGTAAAATTTCTGAAGAAATTCCAGTTGAAATGAATTTTTTCCACTTTTGTTTTTAGTTTGACGAGTTCGTGCAAAGTTTGTTTTTTTGCTGGACTTGATTTAGAAAGGAATCAATTTCCAAATACGTAAACTTGTCTTTAATTAAATATTTCTTCCTAAACTCGTGAGAGTACAAGTTGTTTAGATATATATATTTATATATATATATATATATATATATATATATATTATATATACACACACACACACACACACATTGGGTTTTGTTTCTTAGAAATAATTACATTGTTTGTTTTTTTGTCTTGTATGCCAATCTCGGAATCATTATCGAATAAAATAAGGGTACCATCCTCCACATCGCCACTTTCATCACTCTCGTCGTAGGGGGGAGCCGAAGGTTTTATGATTACCGTTTACAGCAAGACTCGGCCGCCACCGCAAAACTGAAATAACACGCCGTTCTCGTCGATAGAATTTTTAAACTGGCCAATAGTCGAGTGTAGGCACACCAAGCTATTGTATTTCTTGTAGTCGAAATGTGTAGACACGTTAGTTCACTCGTAAAATTTCCATCAAAGGATCCATATTGTTTTGTTTTTCCATTGTGAAAAACACGGCGCTCTTGAAGAGAGGAATTGCAGTGTCTCGAGCCACATCCATCGCGAATTGTTTGGAAATATTTCGAACTATTGTAAAGGCAGAATTCATAGTCCATTTCGACTCGTTCGACGATATTTATTAGGGCAAAATATATAACTTAGTCATTTTTGTATAAATTGAATAACTTTACCGAAATATCGACAAATGCGGACAGCATGTTGTGTTTCGTACTGGTAAAATTAAAATTTACATACAAGTTTCGCGAAAGCTCTTTCCATTTAATTTTGTCAACAGACTTTGCATTACAATCGAAACAAAAATTTGACACAGTGATGGATTACAAAGTTATTTCTGAAACCAAAATAAATATATATTTTATGGCTGAAATTATATTCGGTTGTCGGCGGCTACTGAAGTGATGGAGGAGGCAATGGTGGTGGAGACAGATTAAATATCTCTAGAGGTTTTACAAAATGATTATGTTTGGGTGCATTAAAAAAATTTTCAGTTATTAAAACAAACAACACGACTATAATAATCAATGATATTAGCTGTAAAATAAATAAATACATCTTACTATGGAATATAGAAATTAAACAAAATTGAAAAAAATACTATTAATTCTTATTTTTACTAGTTATTTTTACTGAATTAACAGTCCTATTATTAAAATAAACAGTCTTAAAACAGAATTATAGGCCCGTAGGGGGTAAAGGTACCTGTAATGGTATCTGCATAAACCTTCCAGGCAGCATCATAGTTGGTGCGAGAGTTGCCGTTACCATTACATATGCACCAGCAGAGGGTGGTGGTGCCGATGGTGCCGAAGATGGCTTCCTTCTTTTAACAGGCCTCATCCTCCTCCTCTTGGAAGTAGATGATATCCTTGAAGTTGAAGGAGATGACATCCTTAGCATCGAAGGAGATTGCATCTTGACGTCGAAGGTGATGACATCATTGGCATTGAAGGGGATGTCATCTTAAGCGTCAAGGGGACCTCTTCCGCATCAAAGGGGATGACCTCTTCGGCGTCGAAGTAGATGGCCTCTTCGGCATTGCAGAGCATGACATCCTCGGCATTGAAGAATTTGGCGTCTTCGGCATCAAGGACGATGAAGTATTCGAAGTTGCAGATGCCAAATTCTTTAAAGTCGAAGGCATTTGCCTCTTCAATGTCGAAGATGTTCGCCCCCTCTATGGCATCTTCGTCACCGATTTTGATGGTCTCTTCATCGTAGACGGCAGCATAATTGGCTGCAAAGATTGATATCTGGGCCACTGGCAACCACTACATACAATGCACGTTTGGTTGACCATTGGCTGTTGGTTGATGTTGGTTGTTGCAAAGTTCACTGCTTATATACTCTGGCTTCGATTGGAACACTTGGAGAAAAAAATATACTCTGGCCCTTGCCCAGGACACTAGGAGAAAAATTCTCTGGCGCTTAGCAGGACACTAGGAGAAAAAAATACTCTGGCTCCTACCCGGGACACTAGAAGAAAAAAATAAAAGTTAGACAGTAGAGTGGTGGGGGAAACATGAGGGGAACCTCCTTTTTGCATTGTAAAAAAATTACTTCTGCTCTGAGATAATTCCCGCATAATAATGGGGCCAAGTTGAGTAATGTATGCCAGTCGCCTCACCGGCCCATGTACGAACAGTAGTCATGAATTTGAGCGAGCGAATCAGATACACAGATGAGAAAAAAAAAACATGAATATACGAGTGCATGAAGTAAAAACAAAAAAAAAAACCACTTATAGAATAATCCCTCCCTACTACCCTGAAATACGAAATAAAAAATTTACTTTAGCCTAGAGTCGGTGTGCTAGGGATAGCAAGTACCGGACTGTAAAGATAGCTGTCGCTAATTTTTATATTTGTAAGAACGGATAAGGTTGTTAGAGCGAATAAAGTAGAGTTAGATGGGTTATTTGAAGAAATGGGGGATAAATTTAGAAGTATTTATAATAGGTTTTTAATGCACTGTAGTACAAAAAGGAAATGCGACTTTCATTTTTTTAAATATTATATAATATATTTACATCAATTTCATTAGTTAAGTAGTGTTTTGTTTATTCAAACCAATTATTTTGTTAATGGTTTGTTTACAAAATATTAAATATATTTAATAAATCTCAAGTTATTTTTTATTTCCTCCAAATATAAGACAACTTATTTACTGAACTGGTACATCGCCGCACCAGGCTCTGGTGCTGGGAGGAAAGCCTTCCAAAGACATAGCCTGTCTCTCTCTCCTCAAGAAAGCAGGTCAGCCATAAGATCTTTTTGGTTAGATGTCACACATTGTGTTGTTAGTGACTAACAGTAAGTGAAATCTTGTTTTTAAGTTTAGTTTAGAGTTTATTTAATAAAAATAAATTAATTTAATGTTTAAACTCCCACAAGGTCAAAATGAATTAAATTTGTCCACATGGGACTTAAAATATTTATACACTTTAAAATTATCCACATATTGGGACATCAGTAAGTTCGAACTTTTATATTTAATGAGGTCCACATGGGAACTTGCAAACATGAATATTACAGTATTTTTTACACTTAACATTGCCCATGTGTCTGGACATCAGTATGTTTGGACTTTAATAATACAAATATTTTATGTTTACATGGTCCCATGTGGTCATTATTGATTATAACTGTCCAGACATTCTATGGTGTAAACACGTGAATAACTTTAATGTGTAAAAATGCTTCAATAATTCAACCTTTTTATGTTTGCAAAGTACCACGTGGTCAATATCGGTTATAAACATCCAGACATACTGTGGTGCAAATACATAGATAATTTTAATGTGTAAAAATGCTTCAATAGTCCAAACATTTTATGTTTGCAAGGTCGTACATGGTCAAAATCGGTTATAAACATCCAGACACACTGTGGTTCAAATATGTAGATGACTTTAATGTGTAAAATACTTCACTAATTCAAACATTTTTTGTTTGCAAGGTCTCACGTGGTCAATGTCGGTTATGAACATTCAGACTTAATGTGGTGCAAATACATAGATAATTTTAATGTGTAAAAATACTTCAATAATTTAAATATTTTATGTTTGCAAGGTCGTGCAAATTCAATATTGATTATAAACATCAAGACATATTATGGTTCAAATATATGGAAAACAGTAATGTGTAAAAATGTTTCAATAATACAAATATTTTATTTTTATAAGGTTCCACTCACTCTGTATTAAAATTTGGCTGTACAAATATTTTATATTTGAAAGGCCCCACTTACTGTGTTTTAAAATTTGGTTGTACAAATATTTTATGTTTGCAAGGCCCCACTTACTCTGTTTTAAAATTTGGTTGTAACTGTCCATTATAGGAAGAAACATCATAATGTGCTGGCACCCTCATCACCAACAAACACCAGGGGCAATTGCGCAACCGTACGCCAGTAACGTGAATCACAAGGGTTTTCTCTTCAAGGAAAACGACCGTGCAAACAAGACATGAAAGAGACATGCACCTTCATCGGACATTTCCAGCCAAAGTCAGTGACAGTCTTCAACACAGGGGTGTAGTGGGACATTTTTTTTAGGTCAGTCTTTTAGTGCAGAGTAACTAACACCAGTAATATTCTGGTGTACTCTGATTAGTTGATCAATAAAGTGAAAAAGGGGAAGAATAGTCACTCTTGCAAAATCTCATGGAACTAAACAAACATATCCATTGGGCCCTATACAGGTAACAAGTATTGAAAGTTTATTTTGTAAGACAAAATTTGAATATTGATAAGGTATATAAGGACCATGGTTAAATTTGTTTAGTACCTTGCAATTATACCAAAATATGTCACAGATGTATTTACATCTCAGACTTTCAAAAACCAATCAGAATGCACCATTCCATTTCCCCTCCCTTCCCCTCTTCTAAGTTTGCCTTCAGGGTAATGATATCTGAAAAAAAAGGCTTAAGTCAATGGCTATATATATATAAATTAACTTATATTTTTGAACTTACCTTATTTCTCTTCTGTTCCGGAGAGGAGGAAGTTTGATGTTTCTCTGTCCAGCGCTTGCCATCGACTAAAGTGTTTTTTTCCCCCTTCAGATTTCTCTCCCATATAGACAAACTTTGAAGTGGAGAAGGGAGGTGGAAATGAAATGCTGCAATATGATTGGCTGTTAAAATTAGGATTGGGGAAACTCAACTTTACTCATCACTTTTCTTGGAATTAAATAATAATTTCTCTCTGAATTAAACAACGGTGATTACAACACACATGCTTGTAGTTTTTCTCAAAAGTAAACAACTGTTGTTACAACACACACAATGGTCATTATTTCTTGAAAGTAAACAACTGTGGTTACAACACACATTTTTGTGTGACATCATAATCCAAGCCAATTATGCGATAAGTTTTCCCCCTACCCCCTCCTCTACAAGCAGCAACCAATCAGAGTAGAGTATTTCATTTCCCCGAACTTCCCCTCCTGTCGGTTTAGCTTATATGGTGGTAGAATCTGAAAAAATGTCAATGATGAGAGCTGAACATGGGAACATCACTCTTCATCTCCAGACAGAAGGAAGAGGGGTAAGTATAATAATAAATATTGTTTTATATTAACTTGTGCTTCAAGTAATGTAATGTAAACTTTTGAATATTTTTTTTATCACCCACAAATATATAACTAAAGCAACACTTTGCTTATATATATATATATAAAAAGATACTCGCTGGAGAATATCTTGCTTCGTATGCCCGTTTACCATTATGATGGTACTTGTACAAGACTTGACACGTTATCCGACTCTACAAATGTCGTGTCCAAAAAAAGTCTAGGTATATCTGTATGTTAAGCTTGAGTAGATTGCTTTGTATGCTTGCCATCATTTCGATGATGGTATTTGTACCAGATGTTGGTTCTGGTAATCCACCTCTACAAATGGTGTTGGTATCAACAATCTAGGTATATTAGTACATTAAGCTTGCATCGATCTTTGGCTATCTTTGGCTTGAGTTTCGAAAAATATAATAAAAGGTTATCATGAAGCCTGATTGATGTGATAAAAAAATTATGTACATTTTTTTTACATTGCTTAGTGTTGGGCTGATAAATAAATAAATGAATAAATAAATATATAAATAAATAAATAAACAAATAATATATAATAATAAAATAAAATAATGATATATATGTGTGTGTGTGCTTGTGTTTGTGTGTGTGTGAGTTCTGCCAACAACTAGCTATTCATTGGCAAGAATATGCAGGAAATTGGAATATTATGAAATCAAATTGTTATTTTATTTACAAAAGCATTACATTTTTGGAAGAGACAATAGAATATTGTACGTTCTATCACATTTATCAAAATATTTGACTAGTTGGTCGCAAACTTCCTGGTAAAAATCATTAAATTTGGTTTTAGGAAACTAACTTTTAATATTTTTGTACCACATTTGCATACATTACTTTAATCGCCTTTCCGACAATTTTTTGTTGGCCACACATACCTTTACCATCGAAAATAATTTCGAAGTGATGTGTGAATTCAGCAGGCATTCTTGATATTTTGCGTCGACGTATGAAGGCTTGGTCATGGAAACTGGCCTGCTTGTTTTGAAAAAAAAAAAAAAAAAAAAAAAAAAAAGATTAGTAACATCATATTGAGAAGGTGAATTCCCAAAATATCTTGTCCTGGTGTAAATTCTGGTACACGTCGAGTCAATAATATGCCACCCAATAGAGGCATCGCTTTGCTGTGATTTCCAAGTGCCACCTTGTCGAGCAAGCGATCGACTAACGGGTTATTGGGATTGAACTGAACATATTGGAAACTTTTCATGATGGGAAGTAATGGACCCATCATGGCCATGTCCATGACCAAAAGCATTTTCTGTCTGATAATTATAGGTTTAGCAGTTATCGGTAATCCGACTGACTTGTCTGAGTACATGAAACTCGTCGGCATACATCCCGTGTTACAAAACACTTATAAGCGGCTGGAGTTGATCGAGTCCAACTCGTCGATTCATACATACATGTTGTGACTCGGGGAAACTGATAGGGGATCATGATCGTTGTGTGGGATCTTGGCAGAATTCAACATGAGATGGCTCGGGATACCCGTGTTGTGTATCTTCAAAAGAGTATCTGAAAGTATGATTTTTCCCGCACCGGTCTTACCGTAAAGTACCAGGGAATTCTGCAACTGATTACCTCGGAAATTTAAAGATGTCATGAACTTCATTAGAGTGACTATCAAATCCATGTTGAATTCGCCAAATAAAATCTTGGATGCAAATCCAATATACACATGATCCAATTACTTGGCGAGTAACAAGTCCTTTTCAGATGTGGTTTGGTACTCTCTTGGGTAGGCGTTCAAGTGTTTGTACCGATCGTAAAGTTCTTTGAGATGGAGCCACTCGATCTTTGGATCAATGTGAACAGGAAGGCGAACTCGCAAATTTCCACAAACTGATTGTAGTAAATTAGCAACATCCTCTATGTAATTCATGTACTCGGGTTCGCCAACTTGTTCGATAACAAGTTGTATCATATCATCGTAAATTTTAAAGCGATTTTCACGTAAATATCGAAAAAAAGTTCTATCCACATAGGAATTGTGAAACTCCGTATGCAACAATCATGAAAAGATGACGAACGCATTATATACGAATTAATCCTCGAACTCGGTCAGCTCGATGGACGATTCGACTTGCCTTCATCTCCAAACTTCAAGTTTTGGACCACAAATCCGAAATTATCCTCATTGAACGGCTCGTTTCCATCACCCGTTGCAGACATTGAACTTGACAATGGCGATATTCGAAAACTGGACTGGGGACTATCTGGCTGTGACAACGCAGCATCTATCGCAAGGAAGCTGTAGTCGCAATTTTTTCAGTTTGTTTGGCATTATACTCGGCAATGAATTGTTTTCGCTTTACAGGCAAAAATTTCTCGATCGTTACATAAAAGGCATTCATAAATTGCGAAGTGTTGAACAACGTGGTCGTTCTTTCATCATCATCGTAAATTTCCATACCACGATCATGTTCATTGTCCGAGTCTCCTTATCTACCACCAACCCCACTTTTGTTTCTTATGCCATTCTTTAACAAATCATAAAACTGAAGAATGTTTTTTCGAGTTGAAAACAAAGTTGGCCAAACTGAGTAGTTTAGGCATGTGTTGTCCGAACATGGAATGTATAAATGGAGTAAATCATTTCAGGTTCACCGCATATTTCTGAGTTAAAATATACAGCAAGTACCCAAACATCTTGAAGGCAATCGCCAATTTGGTGTCCATAATAAGCTTTAAGATTTTACAAGTTTTGGAGGCCATTTGTAGTTTAGAGTCAAATCATTGAATGTAACCACAAAGTTTTCATCGATGTAGTCGAGGGGTTTGAAATAAGGTTCGATTAATGCATACTGCTTTGCTACTATGTTTGAAAATATCGGGCTGAGTAACATCACCATCAACTTGCTGTATTGCAACCGCGATAACAAATGTGGTAATTTAAGGTATATGTCGAGACACAGGTCTTGTACAAGAGGGAAATGGACCAGGATAATTATCGGTTTTGGAATGTCATAGCGGTGCTTGATAACCACCAGACACGTCAGGGAAGGCGAAGCTGTTTCAAATACATTTAGTAATGTGCTAAACACATACCCATCATGATATACTTGGTAATCTAGATGGTCGAGAACCACCTTGCACTCTTGTATTTTGAGACTAAAGGACAACTTGCTTTCGCGAACGATCGAAAACTTTCCATTGCCGAACAACACCAAGTTGCCATATCCCACCGCCAATAAAATGTCCTGAAATAAGAAATTCGCCCCTTACAAGCTGTCACTGACGACAATTTTTTTTTTTATTCGAGGATGTATCCCAATTATCACCAACACCATCTCGACCATTGGATTCACCAAATATGACATATCTGTACACGTTGAACAGGTTTGTCCAGTCGAGAGGACCTTCACATAAAGATGAAAGCAAAAAGTAAAGAAAATCGGTCTTGTAGAATCATGCGTACAAGTGATTGATTACATTTTCGTGAGTGCACCAACAACTCAAGATGAACTTTGCATACCGGTTCGGGATGAAAAACTTAAACACACATCCGATTAACTTTATTAAATTTTTACTGTCGACATAGCAAATGAGCAATGCCAACATGCTCATCACATAACCGCGATTCACTATCTCCGATAAAACAAAGACGAACCAGTCGTAATTTTCTTTAAACTTATCCGATGGTGCAGGTCCACATAACCATTTTCGTGGAGGATAGTTTTCATATCCGTCTCATTTACATTCATCACCACATTCTTCGTCTCTACTTTGTTTCGAATCATTTTTGGAATATTTATATTTATGCTGATCTTGCCATTGCCCTTGTTGCTTACCCAAAATCCACATGTTCCGCCATTCATTTACTTCAACAATGATGTTTATGTTTTTAATTTCGATATTATTTGCTTTGTTATAACACATGTAGAAAGTGTAGGCCACGTAAAAAAAATTCGAATCTTCCGCCAATATACCATCTATGAGTTCATACATGAAATTTTCCTTGTAATGATCAAAGTCAATATCGGGTGGTCGTATCGCCTCCTCGAAACGATCAATCACATACAATTGATTTTTTCTCAAGGGACCTGATGTTCGTCACTTCCCAATGCGTACTCGGAAAAGATGGCGTTTTTCCACGTTAAACAAGGCGTTCTCCAACTGGTTACTCTCAAATTGAAAATTTGTCTCGATCGTGCTGACTGTACAATTCATACATCTCGGTAATTAAACTCTCATCGTCACTTCCACTTAGACTTTCAATTTTGTGAATAATTTCTCCACCAACACACACAACAAAATACGCAGCGATATATTCAAAGCCAAACCGGTACTTGGTCGATCCAATGGATTTCTTTACCCAACCTTCCTCCCAATAACCACCAACATCGTTTCCCGTTTGCACCCGACCGTCATTTGCCATAATCGATTCCTCGTCATTTCGCATTTGCCTGATTGCCTAATCGATGGACGGTTTATCATCTGACGTGTTCATTGGTCCGAGCGAGTTTTAGAGAAAAAAATTTTCTCACGATGAACCGCAAGTTATGTAAACTACGATGGCTTCGCCCTCCTTGAAGAGATAGTAAAAGGGAACAAAAGACACAAGCTCATCCTTTAGAGTCCATATATTGATTGGACTTAGTTTTCTGAAATGATCATACGTGCTCAGCCATTCAGGAACGTTATCTCGGACGGTGGGCAAGGAACACTGTTCCAGCTTGTCCAACACAAACTTGAGTGCAAATCCCTCGTTCGATTGCAAGTAGATGTGAGAAAGATGGCAAAAAAATACATGTGCACTAACAAAATCCATCACTATGGGTAGAATTAGGTGAAAGTTGGCCTTTTTAGGCAGATGTGTCACCAGACAAGACCCCTTCATGTAAAGTGGGAACATGTCTGCAGTAACGTTCTCAACAAACTCAATCACACGGTCGCGCCAAAAGAGGTTCTCTTAGTACGAGTCGAAATTGTGTTCCTTGTCGACGTCAAAGTTCAAGATTATGCGTTGGTAAGCCAAACTATTTTTTTTTTGCACAACCAGCCCACAATCGTACTCGGCTCAGCATTATTTGCCGACCAATGAGCAAACATACACTTTGACAAAATATCGTAACCAAAGGGCGAAATTTACTGCGAGGTGATTTTACCGAGTTCACTGGATCCGACATTGGAGATGATTTTGTTTCGATCGTATTTGGTGCCATATCGGCCGACGAGTTGCATTATTATGCGATCCAGATTCGCATCGATGGTTACTCGGCCAATTTGTTTGAAAATTTTCCCAATATGTTCCCGCTCCTCGTTCATTTTACTCGAATCAATATTTTTTTTCGCGAAATAAGACGTATATCAGAATACTTACAAACAAGAACGAGACAAAAATGTTGATCGAAGCGGTATACAGGAAAAAATTTCGGCCGTATTCTCTCGCCAGAAACGCAGAATACAAACGGTCGAGATTATTCCGCAAGTATTCGTTGGTCTCGTCCAACAACATTGACTTGTTGTGTTTGACTGGAAGTAAAACAATTTATTTTTGTCTTATATACAATGTTACACTGGTAAAAAAATACTTTCTTTAATTATTTTTTTTACAAAATGGCGAAAAGGGGAGGGGGAAATGAAACAACAATGTGCCATGAAAAAAATGAGCTTTTTTATTTATTGAAAATACATTCATGATTAAAATTTTCATCATATATGCATATTACATTGCCGTATTTTAAGCAGCTGAGAAATGAACCTGTATCAAAATAATACAATCCGAGCGATGATAAACATTCTAAATTATCCTGGGTAATGTGTCGCCAATTCTCATCGTTTCGTTTGCGCATTTCAAGTATTTATCTCATCAGTGATTCATCTCGATGTTTTTTCTTTCTAAAATAGTCTTTTCACATTTTCCTGCCAATAATAAAATAGCCTTAGTCTTTTTCCGTACATTAATCGTTGTAATCGTAACCGATCGTTTCTTATTGAAATTTGGAAATAACTTTTTTACATAATTATACGAGGTTGATTTTGTCCATCGCTGCAAAAAATCCATGCATGTTTCCTTAAACGAAATTTTCACGAATAAAATGTAAATATACATAATTAAGTGTTTGAAAAAACACTTTTGTAGATTTCGATTAACTCACCCGGTTTCTCGTGTCTCGAATCTTGCTTACATTTACCTAATTCACCACCGCTATCGTCCTCCTCGCCGCCCTCGTCGTCATTGTTGTTTTCAATTACCCACCACCAAGTGGTTTCGTTTATCGAAATAAGTGTTTTTTTTGTTTTTCCTCTCGGCCCAATATGCGTATTTTCTACGGCCGATACCCGAGTGTTAGGAAAACTATCACCACGGGGGTGTTATATATCTGTGAAATATTTTTCTCATCTTCGATGCTCGAATGGATTAAGAGCATTATATAATCTAGCAGGAAGTTATTTTCCACAAGTATTTTAAGCATTGATTTTTTTATTCTGTATCCATCGAAGCACATGGAACAGAGGATAAAAAAATTCCAATATTTCGAATAAACTCTGATAAAGATTGGCGTAATTATCATTTATATTTCGATTATTTTCGCCAGCCAACACTCAATTCAACCATATCAACGTCAAAGCCGATTTCGAACCTCTCCATCCCTATGCATTTCGGGATTCATTAAAATTTCGCCATATTCAGGTACAATCACATCGAAGGCCCACCACTTGTAGAGATATTTTTTTGCACGTCGTTTGGATGGCGAACGTATTCATCTATAATTATGTAAAAAATTCCCACCAATGTTTTTTTTTTTTTTTTTTTTCATTTATTACGCAATGAATGTAATAAGCATTCAGTTCCCAATAAAAACATTCCATCTGAATCTTCAATGTGTTGCAATAAGAATGCAGTGTTGCATAAAGTGTATAATGCTGAAAAAATCAAAATTGTTTTTGGCGATGTCACGAGCTCCTTGGCAAACTCGGGTTTTAGAAATGGCAAAAAAAAAAAAAAAAAAAACAACGTAATTTCATATATGATAAGGTTGGTGTTTTTTTCTCATAAAAAAACTTGTTATTTTTTTAGCACTCTCATATATATATATATATATATATATATATATATATATATATATATATATATATATATATATATATATATATGAGAGTATATATGATTTTCGACCCCTATATATATATATATATATATATATATATATATAGGGGTCGAAAATCATCAGAGCAGTCATTCATGCAGTTACAGTGACTGCGAGAAGTTTCCAAGTGATAACTACCTTGACTATTTCCAGCAACGAGGTAGTATTTCAACAAGATGTTTAGTGAACATAGAGCTGAACCAAAAGCACATCAACTACAGCCATTGAATGGTAAACTTGAAGCTGAACCCATACAATGCTCTTCGAGAGACGACTGGAGACATTATCGACAACAAGTACGACATTCAACATGGAATACTGATGGTGACACTGGTGACGACGAAGGAGAGGTACATTCGACTGATGAAGATGTAAAGGAAACACAAAAGTCTTATATAAAAGAAGAGAAAAAGTTTGATATAAAAGAAGAACAAGATTATGATATAAAGGAAATGCGAAAATTTAGTTTAAAAAGGAAAAGATAAAAATAGTACCAACAGTAGTGATGGGTGTTGAGGGTCTTCAAGCGACTCTAGCGAAGAGGACAAAAACCTACTCTGAGTAGAAAAAAGCCACAAGAAAAACGTAAGCTGTTGGAAAATATAAATCTAGCTTATATGTTAGTTGTTTATATTAAATTTGGCAGATATCATGGGAAAAATATCCATTGGAGTCTGGATATGCTACACAATGAGGGTCAACATTTTGTATATATCTAGACTCGTTCCATACATACACTTGGTAAAGAGTATGTCTAACGATCTCGAACAAAATCTTAATTTGTACATGAAAGAGCATGGAATATCCTGGGAAATTAATGAGAAAAACATCAAACTCAAAACAGTTCGTTTATGGCTGAAGGAAGCTTGGATTAAATTTATAATTGTAGCAAATGAAGAGCAGGCTAGATTTTTACGAAAAAATTTGAGAGTGCCCAGGAAGAAAATAATAATTTGTCACATGAGCAGTTAAAACGGACTTGGAAAAATTTGTCAATGCCATTAAAAAAAAAAAAGTCTTGAGCCTGTGCCCTATCCATAGTCTGGTTGATTTGGGATATAACTAATAAAGATGTGAAAAGGGCAATGGAGATCGCAATAAATATTTTTTTCCTATGCATAAACAAGTGTGCATATATAAGGAAAACATAAAAACTCATTTCGTATCGAAATGGACATTGAACAAACACAATCACCCCACGAGTGGGCCAAGGACTATGATGAGATGAGCTTCTGGAATCTGCCATGGAAAATTTGTCATCGCCGGAATTTCTCGAAAAATTCAATCAAGCAACAACTTTGATCGAAATTCCACAGTTAAACTACATCAAAAAATCACTTACTGATGAAGTGGATTTGGAACTGGATAAAATGATGGTCATCGACATTCAATTTGGCATTTATGCTGGTGAAAACGTTCCCCTAGAGTTTGGATGTACTACGAAAAAGGGTATTTACATGGCTCATGTTCAAAGACCGGGTCCATTATCACACCTACGTACAAGTATAATGGGCGAATTTGAGCAAAATTTGTACCTTTACTGGAAAATACACTGCATACCTTGGAATCTTCAACGTAACGAACTTCATAAGTTGATGAACAGTGAAACAATTCGCAAAATCGTAAACGAAAGTTGGATCTGACACATCGTCGTGAGAGGTGCTCAAAAATATACACTTTCTGATGCAGTTGGGAGTGCCTGCCAAGAAACTCATAATAACTACGAGGGAATTTCCTATCGAATGTGGCACCTGTGGTTTTCATAATCCAAGTGCATATCGACAAAGATGTTCTCTGGTAAATGTAGATTTATATGGAACTATCTCGTCAGAAAATTTAATTCTCGGTATAACAACTCTTATGTAAAAAAGGAATAATTGTATTGTGTAAATAAATCTGTTTTTGTATGTATATATGTAAATAAACATTTTTTATGTCATAAATGAATCAATGTATTTGTAAAACATATATTTATAAAATAAATAACTAAATTAAAAGAATAAATTTTTTTTCATTATAAGTTATAACCCACCTAAAAAATGAATGATTATTCATCTCAATTATACATTACAAATTTTAGCCATGGAAAAAAAATTCAGATTACAATTATTTTTAAATTGGGCAGCTTTCATATGAATCTAAAAATTGTAATTTAAAAATTCGTTACAATGACCCACATAAATTACCTCCACAAATATGTATGGATGTAACCACTTTTAGTGTAATTATATTCAACACGGTGATTCGCAAAGTAGCCAACTTGTTTTATGTCGATCTGAGTTTATCGACTCGTTTAAAAATTGAAAACAATGACGAGGTGGTTATGTTGGTGTTTAATCTTACGCATATGAATAAAGTTTATCAAAAGGATGTTAAAATACTTTTTGTATATGTTGCATTTTCGCAAATATTTATGAAAAATTTTCTATTTGCATAACAATTTCATCCCAGACCCTCAACTCCACCCCGATCATCACCCAGATGCCCACAATCCCAAGATTCCAATCAAACACATATGCTGGGGCCTAAGATCACCTTTCCCAATACTCCGGCACCTCGCTCACAATCCCCTTGTCATCATCATGTCTCGACAACAAACGTATTCGAGTCTGTTCCACAAACTCGCTTTGACATAGAATCGAATCACAGCGATGACGATGATGGCTGCCTGGCTGATGTCGAAACCAGAAGGGACGAGGGTAATTACTTACCATCTGAAGGTTTCGATAAAGAAGAGATGATGGGATTACCTTTAATCGACCATCAAATACCACCCCATTCCAAAACCATCGACGACAACTCTGAAAATCATTTACACCAACCATTAAAACACAATCGTATGGTTAAATCAATCAAACAAAAACTCAGAGAGGAATACCAAGAATGTAGACTATTACGTCGTCCAATTTCGCTCAGCGACATTGACAGTTACCACAGCGATGAGATGCCTACATCTCCCGAAATGACAATGCCTAAAATGAATGGTGAAGATGATCAGGTGATGGCGGTACCCGACAATCAAATCGTTCCCAAAATCGGCGACGAACATGAGGAAAATTGCATTCTCAACGATAATTTTGTGGATAAGATGTCGACTTCATCTTCTTCCGCAGCCCGGCGCAACCTACTCTAGGCTCAAGTATTTATCGGGGTTTGCAGGATTTGTCAATTATGCCGAACGGTAAGATGGACACGATGGCATTTAATCACGACTTATTTCCCGATACTTTAATTATCCAACTCGGTTATCCAGAAAAAAAAAAGGAGTTTAGGATTTTCACAGATAATTTATTTCTCGAAGCTCAAAATAGGAGACCGGATGTATATGGTAAATATTTAAACTTTTTAAAACCCAACCTATATCCCGACCAAATTTACGGAGTTTTTTAAGAGATTCAAGAAAACATTTTGCATTCGCTAAGCTCCGAGCGTTATTTACGAGAACTAAATTTGTTGTGTAATGTGTACGAAGATGGCGTAGCCATAGCAGGAATAGATTTCCGAGTCCTTTGCATAGAAGATCATCGTCACCTATTCGACACCGATATGGAAGATACACAGTACTAGTTTGAGTAAAAAGTAATATTATATATATATATATACATATATAACATATGTATATATATACATATGTATATATATATATATATATATATATATATATATATACATATGTATATATATACATATGTATATATATAATATATATATATATATATATAATATATATATATATATATATATATATATATATATACACATACACATGCACACACATAGGTACATATACATTTCATTTTATTTTTCCATATTACCAATTTCAATTAAGATTTCATTTTCTGCAATTTCAGTATTTTTAATCATAATATAATTCTTAAAAAATTTCAAATGTGTGCTCAATTCGTTCTTGACACTGCTGTATATGTTTCGAGATGGTGAATTATACTCTAAATTCAGCAATTCCTTGCAGTTGGGATGTTTCTTTCGAAGGAAGTTGAGTTACCTCTTCAAATTTATTTTTTGTATGCAAATTACATAATATGGAAAATCAAAATTGCCTTCATTCAATTTCAACTCCAAGAAATTTGGTTTCAAACAGTTGCTTATTTTTTCTGTACTTCCTTTGTTGTTATTGGCGACGATAACCTCTTCTGCAGCTCAAGCCAATAATTGTCTCTTCATAACTTCCACGTCGTTGGTTATTTCTCTGAGTTGTTTTGTCAAATACTCGATGTGATTCTGAAACATGTGTTGTTTACCCTCGCGAATGCACGGGAGAATGTGTTCGTAAATAAAATCTTGAAAATTTTCCGTAAAGGGAATTTTGGAATACATAATCAGTCTATAAATACCCGGTTCGTTGATTAAGGATTTTTGTATCTTTGAAATAAACTCTATCGAGTCTTAATGGCAGTGGGTGATGTAGGGTGTGAAACGCCTGTACAAAACACCCGAACTGTAAAACGAACTCTTGTTTAGAATGGGGGTTTTGAGATGTGCACGGAGAGAGTAGAATTTCGAAGTTGGATTCATCAATGTAATTACACAAGTAATAACGTGCTCTGTGCAAATGCGGCTCGAGTTCCACAAAATCACAAAATTGCAGTTGACAAACACAATGTTCGAGTAATCGTCAAAAATTGTATCGGGGTGAAGGATATCGACATATTTTGAAATTGCATTTTCACCGCAAAAAAAAAGAGGGATTCTCCTTGTACAATTTCTGACAAGTGAGGCAACAACAACGTGATTTTGTCTTCGTAGTTTTTATCGATGTATAAATTTGTATATATAAAAAGTATGGTCTTATTTCAAGATGTTTATATAAGGTATTATAAAAAATCACATACCTATGTAAAAATTATTAACAATACGGGAATGTTGGACATAAACAATTTATTATTTGATTATATCACCGTCAAACTTGCAGAGAATAAATTTCATAACTTGGTTGTATGTTTCGGGCTTTGATACTGCATCGGAGTGGACGATTTCGAAGAGTGTTAAAAAATTTTGGTTGCAAAACACATTTTAAACTTCTGGTACTATGATAATCAAGTGACAGAGTTCCAGATAGAATCGGAGCACTTTAATAAACCAGTAAAAGGACTCGATGTTCTCTACGAAACAAAAGGCATAAACATCGGCTACAAAACTAAATTCATAAATTACTTTGAACTACGTAGTTTGTTTTGTCCGTGGAAAAACACGAGCCCACCACTACAAAACTTGTACTTGCAGCTGCAATTAAACTTATATTATCACTATTATCCTTCAAAAAATGTTTTACCCTTGAGATGTTTCTGAGCCGATCGTGAAAAAAATCGAAACCTATCTCTCGAGCAGTTGGGATTTGGGACAAAAAGAGTAACTCGTGGAAAATGTAGACAATGTTTTTGTGTCCAATCATGAGAGATCCATTCTCCATGTATCATTGAATATCTCCACAATGGCTGTTGAAAGCGAACGAAATTACTCTCCTTTCGAGTGGGATTGTAGATATCATTTACGGCGAGATGATGCCAGTCGGTAACTGAGGTAATGATTTGTAAAAAAATTATTTTTATAAAAAAATGGATTAGTTTCGAGTTAACCCACTTGTGTGTGTTGTAATCGACTTTACCACCGCCCCACCCCCCAACTCCTACTTTTAACAACCAATCAAGTTGCAGTATTTCACCTCCACTCTTTTCCTCTCATTTCAGTTTTGCCTATATGGCCGCTAAATATAGAAAAAAGACGCCAGTCGACTGCATGCGATGGACAGAGAAACATCAACCTTCCTCCTCTCCAGAACAGAAGAGAAATAAGGTAAGAATAAAAAGTTAAGTTAATTAATATATATACTCTATATGTATTATACACTATATATAATATACTATATATAGTATATTTACTGTTATTATACTGACCTTATTCCTATTGCTCTGGAGTGGAGGAAGGTTGATGTTACTCTGTCCAGTGCTCGCCATCAACGAAAGTGTTTTTTCCAAGATTTCTCTGCCATATAGGCAAACTTGTAAGAGGGAAGGGAGGGGAAATGAAATAATGCACTCTTATTGGTTGTTGAAAGTGTGTGTGTGGGAGGGGGGAAGGAATGTCAATCGTGGAGCCCTCTGGCGAAATCTCACAGAACTAGTTCCACAATATTCCGTATAATTATAAATAAGTCTTATTAGTTACAAGATATTTCGCCCAATACTGAATATGTTTTATTAGTTCCACAACATTTTACCTAATTATGGATAGGTTTTATTAGTTCTGCAACAAGCAAGAAATAATTTTTTAATGATTTTATTTTTATAATAAAGATTAATTTTATTTGATTATTAATATAAAAATTGAATTTTAAAAAGTGCAATGTTTTGGATAAGGGACTTCATCCATAATGTTAATTAAAAGTAACCTAATTGATTTTTGGTTGTTGGTTTGTAGTGATGGTGTTAGTTATTGGAGTGAGAAGGGGGTTATATAAACTTTGTTATAAACATTGAAAATTGATTATTAAAGAGTACATTTGTAGGGAAAAACCTACAATGCCTAGTTAAAATAACCTTATTATAATGGTAGTTTATAGTGAAGTTATTAGTTGGTTGTGGAGGTCAAGGAGAATTGGATAAACTTTTTGTTATCAATATATTAAAAAATTGAATTTTAAAGGGAGCATTTGCGGGGCTGAAACCCACTATGTCCATACAAAGTAACCATATTATGATTTTGGTTTGTAATGTTGTTGGTTTGGGGGTGGGGGGGAGTCGCGGGGGTGGGTGATGGGGGTTGGGCCAGGGGGGTGGGGGTCAGATGAACTTTTTATTAATAATTAATACAAAAAATTGAATGTTGGCCTTATATCAATTTTGGGAACCCCAAATTGAATTTTGGAAAGGGAACAATTCTGGCCAGTCCCTTCAAAATTAAACCACATTGTCATCCATTTATTTTTTATGCTATCTAAAATTACATTACGTGAGTTTTTATATCCAATAAATTATGCTATAACATTCCCCTTAAATCAAAATCATTCAATTCCATTAGGGTCGACTGGTATGAAAATCCAATAATTGAAACTGTGGAAGTTTGACAATGGAAAAGACTGTTCAACTAACAACATTGTGAGTGAAAAAAAAGTAACTTTTTTTATAATAATTATTTTTTTATGTTTTACTTTTTTATTTCACAATAATTACATTTAATTTAAGACTTTCAGTGATGTTATTATGTTACATACAAACGATACAACATGCTCCGAGTCCATGGCATCCAAAATGCGCACAATGCGATTACTAGCGGAATACAGTATTTTTGATCCCTTCAGCCAATCTTTCGTGCAATTCAAAATGTTCATGCCATATGGGACGTACCTGTTCCTGTACAGTTCCCTGGCATTTGGATTTTTGTCGTTGAGCCATTTCAGAGATTTGGCGAGCGATCGACGTTGGCATCGGGCGAAGGATATTTCTCGGTTTGTTTCATCCAGCACATGCATGGACAATGTGTGTAACAAACTATCGGATTTGGGTTTGACGATCACATCTTGGGCAATGTCGGCTAAGCGATGGAAAAGTACCATGTCATCTTGTCTAGCTTTATTGGCATCTTGAATTTTGGCATTGTACCAATTTTCCGGACCAAAAACTGAATTTAAAAGAGGTCCATTTTGTATAAGGACCCTCGCCCAAAAAGTATTTATTAGTGTAAAAATCCAACAATCAAAGTTTTCGAAATTCGCAAGCTAAAATGATCTCCTATCCAATGACATTGTAGGTGCAATGATTGTTGCTTATATATAGACAAATTGTTTACAAACATATGTTTTATACAATTATGTAATGAACTAAGATTGATTTTATTTCATGATTTATTTTTGGTTCAGTCATTCAAATTATACTGTTGATAACATTGTATAAATCGAAACTCCTTAGTTCTATCAATTGAACCATAGTATTTATAACATCATGCACATTGAAATTCACAGCATCTTGATCGAATCTGATAAATGTGCATTTTAGATTTTCTCGATGTATTTTTGTCGCTCAATTTCATATTCAATGTTTCTGTATTTGTGATTGTATTAGTCGCATTCGATTACAATTTTGTATTCCAAAAAGTACAAATCTATTCGGCAATTATTGATTGTATATTGTAACTTGTAGTTCAGATGTTTGAAACAATTCACAATAATGCTGATGTACTCTTGTTCCTTTGTTCTCGAAACGAGATTCAGTTTCAAGTTGAATTCTTCGATCAGTTTTCGTAGTAGGTATTTCGATGTGGGTATTCTCGAATTTTGTATAAATAAATTCAATCCTTTTTTATTGATGAACATTGTATGTTGTTGCCAGTTAGAGGGGGTTTCACTGGCGAGGGCCAATTCCTTCAAAACTGCCCATGTTCTATTCCATTTTGGTTTGACCAAATTTAAAAATGCATTTTGTGGTTGTTTATATCCGAGAAATGAAGCCATATCTTTCCCTTTGAACCGTAATTTGCCATTAACAATATTATCGACGACCACGAAAATCCAAAAGTCGAATTCTTATTTCTTGACAACCGAAGAGTCCTTCTAATCGACATTTCGCTTCAAATGGTTTTATGACATTATGTTTAATTCCTTACAAAAACAGGGGCATTTATATCAGATGGTATTTAACAACGATTTCAGAATACAGATATTTTCAAAATTATTTGTATTAAAGTAAAATTCTTGAATTTTCTTCCATTTCTCCCTTTCATTAAGTATGAGTCATATCAAATAATTTTTTGATGCTTTTATTTTTATTCAAGTATGCATTACCTTTAATTCTGAATTCTTTAGCAATTTGCTTCAATTCTGAAACTTTCAAGTCTTCTAAATTCTTTGGAATTGTTTTTTTCTCAAATAAATTTATAATTAACCATTTGTTCCACCAAAGTATCTCTGTTTAGATTTTAATATTTTTTGATTTGTAGTACTTTTCCAATAGCTTTTAATTTTTTTAAATTTAGTTTTTTCAAATTCAGTTTTTTTGAAAGTCTTCTAAATTCTTTGGAATTGTTTTTTCTCAAATAAATATTATAATGAACTACTTGTTCCACCAAAGTATCTCTGTTCAGATTTTAATATTTTTTTTAATTTTTAGTACTTTTCCAATAGCTTTTAATTTTTTTTTAATTTAGTGTTTCAAATTCAGTTTTTTTGATAATTTATTGTTTTTTATCCAGATGGTTAGTTTAAACTTTGTCAATCTTCTCTATAAGTTCTCGTTTTCTTTTATAGGAATATCCTCTGATATTTAATGGTTTTGCCAGCTCCCTCAAATCAATACTTTTTTTTTATAAAGTTCTGTATTCTGGACGTTATATTTCCTGAGTTCATACTCGGTAGAATATCGACTACAGCTCTTTTCCAAACTGCTTGTATTATTCCCCACGATTTATTATTTTAAAGTTGAAATTTTTTAGCAGTTTTCACTATACCTGTTAAATAATTCGACAACCGAAGAGATCTCCTGCTCAACAATGTTGCAGTTGTATTGGTTTTGTGAAAAGCCCAATGGCTTATATATACAAAAAATCGAACAAATAAAAATAATTGCCTTTTGACTGGTAACCTCTAATTGGTACCCTTTCATAATTCAACTTTTACATATTTTTATTATAAATCGTAGTTGAATTCTAACTAATTTACCATTACCATAATACGACAATTATGTCACAAAGGGATAAGAGAATGCAAACAAAAAGAGCATATTTTATAGGCCTAAGTGATATTTTTACAGTTTTGGGATTAATGTTGGCCTACTCTGATAATTTGACAAACATAAGAGTAATATCTGGTTTTGTTTTGATAGGTATGGGAAATTTATGAAACCAATTACTACATCTCAAGTAAATGAAAAAAAAATATTTTATTTACAAACAAAATATAAAAATATTTTGTTTACAAAAAATACATTTGTGATATATATAATGTAGTTATAGACAATGTGATTTTTTTTGTCAGTCATCTTACATTTTTTGGAGGGAATTTCTCCATCTTGCCACTCCAATCCATGGAAACTTTTCTTTAGCTGGCCCACGGATGTGGAGATTTGACCTGCAGCAATTCAGTCGAACTAGCTCTTCTATTGTGAACCCTCGCCAAAATCTTTAAATGTACAGTCTTTGATACATTTTATTTCAATTTTGTTGTTGTTTTTGGAAATCTTCCCATTTTGCCACTACATTATCATGGAACCACAAACGCAATAATTTAGAATTTATATCTGCACACATAAATCTATGAATGTGTCTCCAACAATCATAATGGCCTGCATTCCCATATATAGCTACCAGAGTTTTAAATGATGGGCATTTGTAAGTTTTTTTTTACATATCCACAATTTCGAGATAGTGATCGAATTTGCACAAATTCTTTAGCCATTGTATTTTATGTGAACCCGCAACAAATATTATATATTTTCTGTAATGGCTTCTTATCAATTGAAATACTTCCCTTTCAATTTCGTCATAGGGAATCTCGCCATCTCGCCATGCCAATTGGTGAATATTTTCCTTCAGCCAATAGTTTGTCTTTTTACTTACATCATCCACTGCTTTCCATGGATACGGAGATTTGAAGAGCCACCTTTAGGTGAAACCATCAATGTTGGTGACTACCAGTTCCTTCAGCACATATTCACCATTGTTATCACGGAAGCCTTGCAGATTGCAAAACATGTTGTATGTTGATACTTGCGAGTGTATCAAGTGCTGTCTCGAAAGCGCATGATTTGTCTTGGCAGATGCCATCGTATATATACCCACCGTGGTCGTGATTAGTTTTTTAAATGCCTTGGTGCATGTCTTGCATAACTAATTGAAAAAAACGTTTTATTGAGAAAAAAAACAATGACATAAGATCATTCATCGTTGTTTTTTCCGACATGAAAGATGTATATGAAAAATATTCTGATGTAACTGTTAGTAATGCTTTGGACGATTGGGAATCATGTTGCAAGACCGATCCAAAAGTTAACTTTATCGAATCTAGATTTTACGATAGCAACCAACAGAATACCGAATTTCTGTTGGTGAAACACCACCCGGTAAATTTTCTAAACATAAACTTTCTACGACATTGGTTCATCAGTGCAAATAATCGCGAATGGCATCCCGGTACTCACAAAGTTACCAACATTTTTGTCCATTCTCCCGACGCGTATTGTGTTGTATTGGAAATTAAGGAATTTTGATAGTTTTGCACATTTAATTACTTTAAAAATTTGTTTGAATAAGATAAAGTTTTTAATATTTTTACCAGCAACTGCGAATTAATAGTCGGTTATTGTTGGGAACGATGTCGTTATTTTTGGCCACATGTTGTCCCTTTTTATTTTTCATTACACATTCGTTTTTATTTATCATGGTTTGTTGTAGTCTGTTATTTTCATTGATGTTTATCTTGATACGAAAAAAGAAATGTTACAATTACCAAATGCAAACACACAAAAAAAAATATTGGGTGTGAAACCATGTAAATATAATGTCTATTCCCTCCCAGGGAGCATAACAGAATGGACACTCCGAGTTCAAAAAATTTGTTCATTCTCACTACAAGAAGAACTGGATGTGTAGACGCAAAACATAAATAGAAACATTCACGAATACATGGAGTTGATTACAAAGTTATTGCATACTTGGACACTGCCATTATATCTGATGGCTCTTCAAAAAGCATTTTTCATTAATCTGTTGCACGATTAAGATAATAATGCGACATTGAAGGGCGAGTGAGTTAACTGATAGATTCGTGCCAAGCATCTACCAGATCGTATAAATCATTCAGTAATGAGTTGTAGTTGATAAATTAATTTCTTTTCATTTTTCGTGTTTGGTACGTAATAGTATTCTTTTTTAACATCGACCGGTATGTCTTAATCACCAGTAATCAAATTATCCATCAAATCGTCTATTAAAATGTATTGGCCCGTCGTCATCGGAAGTTGTTGGCGAACGATAGATACTGATTTAGTTTTTATTTAAAACCCCTACAAAACTTTTACAAATTTATTGTCTTGTGGAATCTGTTCGATAAATATTTTCGCGTGCACCTCTTTGCCCGCCGTCCACAACACCACTTTAAAGTCTTTTGCCAAAGTTGCTATGAAATGATTGGCTCCGTGAAATTCGTTTTTTCGTTCGTATATTAAAGTGCTGTCTAAATCGAAGACTGCAATGCTTTGTGCTCGCCTTTTCTTTGTGAATTTTCTTTTATTTTATCAGCCAGTTCGCGATCATCTTTGTCTCCGCTGGCGATTCTCTGATTCCGAAATCCTTTCTCATACCACCGTATCTGGAATTGCCAACCATATCGGAATCTTCACCATTGCTTCTGATTTGTAAAGCAGAGGAAAACATGTATCTTACATTTGATAGGAACAAACAAATAAGGAAATGCGAGGATTATTTGCACAAAAAAAGAATGTCCAAAGTATTATCGATCGATCGGCAAATATCATTGTTGTCATCGGATAGTACCGATAAAATTTTTGCGCACATTTTGCTCGGATTGTTGAACAATGTCAAAATCTTGATAAATGCTTATCCATGCGTATTCAGACCCTTATGGTGCCTGATATTTGTCAAGGCAGCAGTGAATTTCGGCCAAACGAGCATGTTTGTCAACGACATTCGTTATTTTTCCCCCTCCATTTCTCGAAATTAATTTCATGCATGCGGAAATTGTTCGGTTGTTGGAATGCAGGTAAAAGCAGTAGAAATTTAACCGGCATGAGACACTTGCCTTCGATCAACTTCAACATATAGCAAAAAAAATTTCGGCAGCAGTATACCATACCTCGAATTTCATTATTTTCACCTCCCTCATGATCCTCAACTGACGATCGTCGAACGTTTCACAGAACTCGTGGTGCAAGCGGCGCTCGGTTTACACAAAAATGTTTGGTTTTATGGAGATTATGCACCTTCTTCTAGAGTGGACCTGGTTCGATTCTTTGATGATTTTGACCGATAATAAGAAAAAAATTAGATGCCCAGTAAAAAAAAATTCTTTGCTCAATATAGAGCATTTGAGTTGTGTGTTAAATGGTACAACGCCTTTAATTCAAACTTACACATCCGATGGCCGAGTTTTATACACACTGGATAAAATCATGACTGAAATTGTATGGAAATAGATTATTTTTAAAAGGTCTGATATGTATGTCAAATATAAATTTAATTTATCTAGACTAGTCGATCTGCTCCTTTCCATCGATTCGTCGTGGTTCATTTACATGGATGAATTTGGCAAAATGGTCTAATTACCACCGGAATTGGAATTCATCGAGTCTGAACTACAAAATCGAATTTTAGTAAATACTTTAAAAAATATCTTTGATTATTACTACCTTATTTCATTGGTGGTTATTTTAGCGATATTATTTGTGTTGAAGCAGCCGATATTTGCTGGTATATTTCAAATACATTGGCTTTGAAAGTAATCTGTTGATTATAATTATTTTTCCTAAGAGAATATGTGTGTGAGAGAGAAAGAAATGCATTGATGGATTCCTACTCGATTAGCATCATTGTTCAAGCTGTATTATCGCTTGTAATATTGCTGTTGTATTTGTTTTACTACATGCGAAAATTTCAAATACGATTCCGCGAAATCGGGTAAAGATTTGTTTAGGTTGAACCCAGTGAAATATAAAAAACTTAAATTTCTCACTTTGTGTAAAACGAATATGTATTGCGAGTACCAAGTTTTTGCGACGGGCACAGAGAATGCAAAAAGCTCGAAAATCGAGGTGAATTTTATCAGCGAAGTGGACTAAACACCTCACGAACAGGGATGGAATTCCGAGAAACAAAAATGGTTCAAACGTAGTCACACGCAAACACTTTCACCGAAACTCGTCGAAGTCGCAACAGATTATAAAATCCAGCTACACGATGATTTAAATCCCCTAAACTTTGCATCGATCTCCCCGAGACTGAGCATTTCCGAAGGCCTGCAGTTGATGTACAGCGAGTGTAGTAAT
This sequence comes from Dryococelus australis, assembly GCA_029891345.1. Taxonomy (NCBI): domain Eukaryota; kingdom Metazoa; phylum Arthropoda; class Insecta; order Phasmatodea; family Phasmatidae; genus Dryococelus; species Dryococelus australis. Next base: position 200,973,272 of record CM056993.1, on the reverse strand, counting down.
CCAAACCAAGTCGATTGCATAATGTACGAACAGTATTTCAACTTGATGAACATCAATAGTTCCGAAACCGCAGACAAAAACAAAAAACTCGAGGATACGTATATGAGGTACGGACGCGATCGTAAATGGATTTTTGAAGTATGCCCAAAGAATATGATTTTTGATGGCACCTCGTGCCTTACGAACAATGATGCAGAATAAAGTGTCTACAACCCAAATGTTCGCAAAACGAAAATGGTTGTATATTGCACCCGTATAAGATCAATGCCAATTATTGCCGAAATGGAGAAGTCAAACACTTTAAAGAATGTGATCAAAAATTTAAATATTTGTATTACGAATGTGATAGATGTCTCCTGATTTATTCCTATGTCGATAAAGTTTTCAATTTAGACGCCGCCAGTTGTGAAAATCCCACCCTGGTTGTCCTTCTCATTCCCTGTCATTTTTCCGAATACCCATCAATGCAGTTAAGGTTGAAAATATTGCCGGATACAAACAAATTGATTTTATCCACACAACACTATAGGAATAAACAACTACACCCATTCTTTGAAAATTAAAAAAAAAAACCTTTTTAAAAACGGCAAAATAGTGCATCGAAGTGTAAGAATGTTGATTCACGAAAAAAAAAAAAAAAATTGATTTCGGTAAAGTTCCTTTCGCCGAAAGTATAATTTTCCTTAAACCTACGCTACAGTTTTAATATAGGAAATACACTGTAGAATCAAAGTTGTATTTGGCGATATTTTTCGCAGGTGTTTTCTTGATGGATATAATGGAAATTATCAATGCCAAGACGAAATTTCTTCGATTTTATACAAGGGGTTTATTAAATACAAAAAAATTGATACGAAAAAATATATACGCGACAGTATAAAGATGTTGCAAATTTGGCAGAGAAGGTGGAAGATGGTTATTTAATTAACTATATTGTTGCGAGAAATACACTACAAGTTTTTAAACCGTACCTTCAATATTCAAAGTCTTTTAAATGTGTTCCCAGTTGGCTCAAGGCGATGAAACGGTACCCGGACAAAAATTTATTTACAACTATCCACTTTTACGAAATTATTAATCTTCGCAGGTTTTTTTTCCTGGAAGGGTAAATTATGTAAGATATGCATTGGCTTTTTGATAAGATTCGATCGCGATTCTTAGATTGTCGGATACTTCACTGATAATTTTCTTTTCGGCAGCCAATTTAAGCAAATGGATCTCAGCGAGAGAAAGGGCCGCTTTTACTTGATTGCTGTCGTATGTTTGTTCCATGAATTCTTTGCAAAAGTGAATACTATAAAGTAATTCTTTTGGGTTAATGGTTTTACTATTATTTTGCCCCACTCCTTTGCCAAATTAATGATGAATTCGTCGGACAATGGGGCCGTTTGGTTCGACGATGGCGATGACTCATTTTCTTCCCTCGTGCCAAATTGCAACTCATCGAGTAATGTAGCTGCTTGTGGAACAAGGGTTGAATTCCTCTTGCGAAGAACGTTTATTTGAATTTGAGTCATTGGGTCGAATTCGACCTGTGTGTTTACCTTATTTATCTAAGTTGTATCGTTTCCATTCCCACTTCCCCCAGCCATCACATATTCATTCGAAGGGATTAAATAGTGTGATCGTAAGATATTGAACATTAAATCATCGAGTGATGTTTGTTGATTACAACACACATCCGAATTTTTAGGAGACTGGAAGGTTAAAAAATCTGATAGGTTGTAATCGGGTGAAATGTTTTGAATCGAAAATGGCAGAGTTGGGGCTGTAGTTAATTACTGTTGTTGTTGTTGTTGTAATTGGGGATTATCTGTCACTGCTCTTGTTAAAGTCGATTGAATTATTTGAGGTTTTACTTGTGTCGTGTCTAGATCGATCGAGGAGACATCTTGCAAATGCGGAATATGCATCGGATTGGAACTGGACTGTTCTACCGGCTGCGATTAAAAATGTTGTAGTGTATTCGCACCGATATTATTCTTTTGGTTGACTGATGTACTTTTCCATTTGGAAAATCAACCGTGAAATTATCGTAGCCCATTGATGAAAGATGATTTATGGTATCAAAGTTACTCGATTCGTTATTGTGCCTCTGGGATCATTTGTCCACGAATTTGCGATTGATTCCTGCTTATTTCGTGTGCCTGTAATTTTCAAAATGGTAATTGTCAATCACCGGAACTTTCACTTTGAATAAATCTTGAACCTCGTGGCTATTGGCTAGGTAAAAATTAAATACTAAAACATCTTGCAACACCGTCAAAGCCTTCCCTGCCTGGGAATCGAAACTGAAAACTTTGATTTGGTTTTTGGAAAGTAAGAGTTTTCCCCGACGATTTAATCAGTCATTTGATCAAATAATCTTAATATATAGGCGTTATAAACGTATGTTGTATTTATGTTTAATCTCGTCATGTTTAAAATTCAGTGTTGGAAGTTGTTATTTTAGAACGATGTATTCAACATCGCCACTAATTTTGAAAGTTTCCGAATTTAGTGCCTGTTCGATGAAAGCTCGTAGTTCATAACCACCATTATACAATCCAATCACTGCTTGTTCGGAAATATTTGGTGTTTTAACCAAAAGCATCCACTCGTCGGCTCTTGTCGAAGTTTTGTCATGTGGGCGGCCTGGTTTTATAGTGTACCACTATTGTACTTTTTCTAAAATATTTTGTTCGTTAGGTATATAATTTGCAGTAAGTTGGTTTTTCTCTAGTAATTGTTGTTGTTACTCGTCAAGTACGTTATTAATAGATTGTGGTTCTTGCTTTAGTAATTCTAGTTGTTTATTAGGTGTGTAATTATTAGGTACGAAATTTGATGTGTATTAGTTTTGCTCTGGTAATTTCTGCTGTTCTTGTACAAAATTCTCGATTGAATAGTTGTTTGAAACATCTGATTGAAACAAAATGTCCATGTCGAAAACAAGAGGTGTGTAGATTACCAATAGTTCATTTAAACACACGTGTGATGTCTGAACCTGTTTCATTATCGAGGTTATTTCATTTTGCGGTGGAGTCTTTTGACGTTTTACTTCACACATTTTGTTGGTGTTATTGTGAAAGTCGAATGCGAAATTCTCATTGCCAGTGAATTGAAGATGCTGTTCGTATTGGTCAATATCTAGCGTTCGCTTTACCAATTTCGTTCTACGAGCACCAGCCAAAGTGTAGTAGTAAAAGTTGACTGATCCAACACTGGTGAAATATTCTTAAACAAATATTGAATGTTATCAATATAGGCTTTATTTAAATTTAAGAGGAAATTATTCTTTATAAACAGTAGACCTAAATCGAAAGTTTTAAGGATGTTGTGTATCACTAAATCAAAATCAAAGATGTGAATACGGATCTGGTAGTTATAATTAAGAACACTTTCACCAACGATTTCGCCAGACATAATTTTCGCTCATATATTAGGTATTATTGTAGCTTATAATTTTGAACATTTGTTTTCCCTACAGGAAGTATTTGAACGTGTCGAGTGTAACAAATATGACGAGGAAAATATATCTGATGACAAGAGCACAGAACTCAAACTTGTGAGTTATATACATATACAAAATATATTAATATAAAAAAACTTGTAAAAAATATTTGTTATTAATAATTTTTTATGAAACTTGAATGTTTGCATATACATTAGATACATCGCAAGTTTTTTATTCATCAGTTCGAGAAAAAAAAAGTTTTTTTATAACATATATCGAACTGTTCCTTGAAGGGGTTGAAAGATGCATCTTGAACTTTTATTCTCATAGTGGTAGAAATTCGTGTCAGAGTTTGCTGACGACATACATTTGGTTCTTTTCCAAATTGTCCGAAATTATACGACAAAGTTCGTAGTCGATTTTGTTTCTGTTGTTGCATTTTTCTATATCTGCTTTCATAAATATATCGAATGGAGATTGCAAAGGTGGAACCAATTTAATGTGCTTGATGAACGAGTGGGTGTTGAGTACAGGTTGTGCTTCGATGGATCTGTTCAGCCACATTTGAACGAGAGTGTATGCAGTTAGGAGATTGTGTTGTTCGAGGATTCGACCAAACCGCGTTATATTTTCCGGCACGTCTTCATATTTCGAAACGAGGATGGATTTTATAATTTCCACGTATTGATGACTGACCACTCCATCATTCACCATTTACGATTCTATTTGTCCGAGCTCGGCCAAATGTATAACCACTCGTTTCATAGCCACCAAGGTATTTAGCGCACAAAAAGAATCATCGACCACTTTTTTCGTTTGCGTGATGGTCTTATTGATTGCCGTCAAAATTTCCACGAATCGAGATATGTAGTTTTTAGATTTTTACGCCAATTCTTTGTGAACATCATCAGGTTCTATTCGCATGCCGATGCGAGGAATGGACATTTCAGTCATAGTATTTACATTAGGTATTTGTAAATGAATAGGGGGTGTTGTTGTGGAGAGGGAGGAAAAGAGATCAGCAACTGAGAAGAAGATAACTAGTTTGTTACGGCAATGTCAGAGTCGGTGCACTGTTGTCCTAGAGGCTGAAGTTGCAACAATGGAAACAAGGTTCTTTGTTGGTGCTGTTGTCGGTGTTCCATGACGATAAAAAATTAATCTAATAAGTACTATGGAAAACCCAGATAAAAAAAAACAATGAATAAAATGTTCAAGCCATCGTAGAAGCCAGTCTGATTCAGTTTACATTCATTTTACATGTGCGCCGAAAATCGCATTTTGCGAACACACAAACGTGGAGAAATAATCTCAAATGCTGAGGCGTGCGGAATTCTTGTCATCTCCGCTAGAAAAAAACACAAATTACTTCGCAGAAAGGTGACAAATTTTTAAATTATTTAGAGACTACGCTAATTGGTTAAGTCGAAGAATTTTCAAAAATTTTAACGGAGCTGGTGTCGGTGTACTTGGTACAAAAATTGGCAATTTTTAGATGTTCTCTGCTATCGAAAGATGACATTGAACATTTAACGGCCGAGTTTGAGAATTTATTTCTGGGTTACTTTCGGAATCCCAAGAATGCGAGCGATTTATTTGGAGGAGGATTAAATTCGGATATTAAATCCATGCGGGACCCATGGCGAATCGAACCAAATTTTTTTTTCAAGTATGTACATGGCCGCGACCAGTTGAAAGCAGAATACAAAATTTTAGTTTATATGCAAGTATTTAACCCACAATTCAAATTTACAATATTTTTCGGTCCTCTGGGTACGGACAAGAGTACACTGGCCCACGCAATCGTGTCCGAATGGAAAGCCAAACTATACCAACTCAACATAGGGTTGTTATCCTCGTCCACCATCGGTGATACCGAACACAAATTAGCCAACTTGTTCAAGATGACCATCGAGAACCAGAACCAGCGATTCGTGATATTTCTGGACGAAATCTATGAGATAGTTTCGCAAAACTTGGCAATTCCACCCCATTGACGAAGTGTGGCAATTACCCTACAAACCAGTCTCGAAGGAGGTGTTTTAATTGTAGCTGCAACCATTTTCTGAGACTGAAATTTTGGAAAGGTGTTTGAAACACATGTCGGAGTGATAAAGGTTTTGCGTGAATCATTGGGCACCGAATACTTGTGAGTTTTTTTCCTCTAGAGATATCAAATCGTGCAAATCTCCCAGTTCTTTATGCCCCAACATTGTTATTCTCTTACGAAAGGAAAATAATTATTGCGAAACAAATAAGCACTGTCATCTCTTTATATACCCGTTTGTTATTTTTGTAATTAAAGAAATATTTTATTTTTAGCACAACAAGGTGTAAAGAATATCCCTTTCCTCGTTTACAAAAGAATGTTGAAAAATGTTTAAATGTTTAAAAGTTTCCACAATCTCCATTCTCAACGAACACCAAACATCGTTCAATCGCAGTGCCAAAGAAAATGGTCTCTGAACATTTTCGTTAATTTCGAGCTGTTTGTGAAATGAGAGTAACTTTGATTTTAAATTAAAAGTGTACAACTCGTTGACGTTTTTCAAGACTGTATTGTATCTATCGGACGTGTGGTCGATATTTTTCAAATAGACTAACAATTCCCTCTTATCATTGTCGAGGAATTGGTCCCATCGGGTCTCATCGTAACACTGCTTCTTTCGAATAAAATAGTCTAGAGTTTATCTACGCGCATCATCTTGATACTCGTAATAAATGTGGTCTATAGAATACGGATTATGATTGCTAAACTTGAGTAGATCAGACATATTCATTATTAATAAGAACTAATTAAAAAATGGGCCAAATCTTTTCGATAGATTTCGAAGAAGAGTACTTAAATAGGATAAAATCGAAATGTGCTGAACTTCCGAAAACTTGTGTGGATGACAAATAGCGACTTGTTGAATTGAGCATTGCGACAGACCACTTTATTCGAAGCAAGCAGATATTCGACACATATCGTACATACATCAATTACCTCAACATTGTGGATTGTTGAACTAAATTAAAATTGGAATTAATGAGTGGTTACCTTCAGATGTTCGTCGAGATTAGTAACGATTACTTTGGCAATAAACTGCACGAGTTTTCTAAATTCGTGGGAACGTTGATGAAACAGCTTAGGGGCGAATTCAAGGACAAAAACATGGGAATATGCAAACTAGTCGACAATAATTGAGTGTGAGATATCAACAATGTGTTGAAAGTCTGGTGTATTCAATTCGGGATTGGTCAATAAATTTACATTAATGGGATTTAATATCCCGCGATCCATCTTGGTGAAGAGCGAAAGTATCGGTTTGCCATTTGGCATTGTGCGTGCAAACCACTCATTGAAATCATCGATTCCTCCGAGCAGAGAATCCAACTCAGAGTTCAACTCGAAAGAATAGATGCGGTGCACAAAATTTAGTGGAAAATTACGGTACCAGCGATATGCTTGTGAAATAAGATCCAACTGTTTGTGTAATGTGGAACTATTAATTATTTTGTTCGCGATAGCCACAACCGCTCGAAATGATTTTGGGTATCGATTGAAAATAATTTTTGGTTTTCAAATAGTGTGGAAAGTGATTTGCAAAATGGACGGTTAAATATTCGGTTAATGAAAGGTCGGCAAGGGAATTTAATGGGTGATCAATTATACGATAAGTTGCCAAAATATTTGCGAGTAATTTGAAATGCTGATCGGTTAAATTGGGTATCTGCGACAAGATTTCGTACACCTCAAACAGCTTGAGAACCGAAAAAAAATTATTAGGTAGGCGGCAAAGCCCAAAATAATGACCCCACCGATAAAAATTAATCCGTAATACAAATACAGAAATATGTTTTTCGTATAGTCGAATACATCACCGCCAAAGCCACAACATTCTCCATGTCTTTGCCCAATATATCGGCGATCGCATCTGTCCACAAGGCATCGACACAACGATATTCCATGTTGATGTCGGTCACTGGAGGATCGGTTCGATCACTTTCACAATTAATGCACGCAACGTCACCATCTGCCCCCAAACACCGGGCATTTTTTACCTCGTCGTATAAAATTTTACCATCGCATAAATCCAAGTAACTATGGTTGGAAAATGTTCGACAACAGATGATTGACTTTACACGCTTTGAGTTTTCAATTGTTTTAGTAGTGACTGCATCCGCTTATTGCCTTCCTGTACCTATCGATGTAGGCCGCCAGACCCGAAACACCGACAGAAGACAGAAAGGTGTAACCGACATGTTTTGTTATCTGAGAGAAAAAATATATTTTTACTTTAGTGAGCTTGGGATCGGTTTTACAACATTGTTGGAATTAGTGGCTTTATTCAATTCCAGATTCAATGAGTTTAGTATTTTTGGAACCCGAGCTGAATTTAATGTAGCACATAACCCGATAATTTTTTTATTTTGTACGATAAAACTTTACACACTTTGTCGTTGCGACGGATGCTGGAATCGATTTGACCGAAAGCAGCGTCAAAATGGCTTTTTTTGATTTTGCTCATAAATTCGCCAATTGAGGTGTAGCCAATTCGTAATGTTTTTTTGACTTTTGCAATCATTTTCAAGCCATACAAAGATTGATTGTTAAAAATCTTTTTGAAAACTGAATCTTTTTGGTAAATTCGGGACTAGCGAATGTCGATTCATTGCACGTTCGCCCACCTTGTCGAGATTACCAGTGAATTTAACGAGAGCCTTCAACATTGTTATGTGGTTATACTTATTTTTGTTATAACTGGCAAGTTAGAGGTTTGGGAAGTTTGAGGGCGACGACGGTAAAATAGACTGCCAAGATACAATTAAAAATAATCAACAACCCGGTGATTGGTTCCACACAAGTTTTAATACTTGCTATAAACAAGAGTATTTTAATGATTAGTATCACTACCGATGTATATATTATTAACTGTTTACTATTAAATAATTAACGAAATAATTTAAAGAAAACAATATTGAATATTTACAAAAAAAAAAAATTCTTATATAACCCCTTATATATATATATATATATATATATATATATATATATATATATATATATATATATATTCTAATACTTATTTTATAGTATAAATCTCGATTTGGTAAAAGGAAATGTTAGTAAACGTATTCTAGTTTGGTTGTTTTTCCAGCATCTGTATTTCCACATTATCAGTCAACACACCATTCTTGTAAAAATTGTAATTACACTTATATTCATGTGTTTTGATCATGGTTTCACATAGTACAGATGTTGGTAACTGTTTTGGCGAAGGTGATTTTGGTCGAGGTAAAATTGTATATCTGTTGTTTATTGCTTTCCTAAGGTGGTCCATGTCTTTGTGTATTGAATGCAAGTGGTTTACAAAAAATATATATGCGAATATTGGCACAGCTAACAATACACCAGAAAGATGATTACACAGTTCTTTCTATTTCCTAAGTTTTCTTAATTATTTAATTATTTATTTATTTTGTTTTCACAATACATGTGTAGTCGATAATTTACACATCATATACAAAGATTTTATTATATATTCGAATACAAATATCGAAATTAAAGACCATAATATATGTTAACTGTAGTCAGCATCACACCAAAATTACAAGAACCCCATACTGATTTCTTATTGTACATTTTATCTTCGCCGATTTAACTGTGTGTTGTCTTAGCAGTTCCCGCAGGGGTAGTTGTATTTAATGATTCGCCACTAGTACCAAGATTCCTAGTTGGGATGTTTTGAGTTTATCTTTAAATTTCCAAATCACAAAGGCCAGGACCCCTAATATTAAAATTGTGCCAATGCCTGTCCACATATGTATTTGGTTTTTATTATTAATCTTCTTATATATCAATATGTATGGGATTATTGTAGTAAACCACATATTGCCGTCTTCACTTTCATAATCCATCATTAATTGACTATCATTACCGTTCAACTGATGCATCGTAAAAGTGACGGGAAAAGGAAATTTATAAACTTTACACAAATTCAAGTATTGAAAAGTACGAGAGATTGGCAAGAGAAACGTGTTTGAAACGATCTTTTATATTTGTTCGGGTGAAAAAAGAAAACTTTCATTCGAATAATAGAAGTAATAGGCTTTTTATTTGTACTTTAAATCGTAAACAAACGATTTGATTAAGAATGTACTCATACCGGTCAATAAAGAAGATGCTTTAATGGTTTTCAGTGAAATTTCAGCCACATTATTATCATAGTAGCATACATTAACGTATTAATTGTATATTTCGTTGGCGAGTTAAAGCTTCTTTGCGACAAATGCCAATTTACGTATCCAGTAGAAATTTTGAAGGTGGTTCGTACTGAGTACAACTCGGCGAAGTTGTCTAGGTAAACGAGCAATTTCGTACTCAAGCATCGTTGCATCCACTGTCATATTTTATCCGGGGGTAATCTTGACATTTACAAATTTCGCATTTAGCATTATCTACGAAGTGGAAGTAAAGTATTTTCTCTCGGAATAAATTCCGTTTACGATTTTCGCAGCAGTGTCATATTTTCGTGTAATCATCGGGCCATCAAATTCCAAAATGGATAGAGGAGTGCCGGATTTCTCACCAGTCGATATTCTGTTTGTATTCACGTCCTCGAGAAATAATTTATCGTTTTCGAAATACATAATGTAATAATAGGTTTCGAATTAATTCTCCGAGATGTTTTGTACGTTGTCAGAATTATTGTGAACTGTGCCAAAGGCAACCACGTCGGTAATACTTGGTGTGCGCTGCAACGAATAGAAACTTTTGTTATCTTCTGTTCTAATTACTTTGGTCGATTCTGGAGTACCCACATGTACAAACGAATAGTTTTGAACAATTTGGTACTTTGGCATCGCATTGAACGAATTGTTGGAAGATGTGATGCATTTACCCAAATTTACTGAAACGTTTATGGGATCGCGATTAGTCCTCGAAGTAGACTGTATTTTATAGGCGACGGTGTAGTTTGTTTCGTTCACTAAAATTAATTCAGTCACTTTAATTGGAACTTGTTTATCGTCCAAGCATTATACATACTTATGGCTGAATCCAAATGGGCAATGCACGAAAAGGCACTTTGTGGCATGAACTTGTCGTGGTTTCTGTCCTGATTGGCATAGACACTAATTTATTGTTTATGCTAATGACACTGGGATAATATGTGCAAAACTCTTGGCGAATTTTCGTATCGGAATTTTTATACATAAACATGCGAGCCATGGCCCAAAATTGACCCCATTTATTATACGTTTGGTCGGATTCGTAATAACAGAGTTTGGAGCATTGGTCATTGAATTGCAGCATCCATTTTTCCGTTTTGGCCGTCACTGCTTATATCGAATCAATCGTATTGAAAACATAATCACCTCTATCTCGAGATACCAAACTCGGCATCCTTGTAAACATGGGACCGAAATGTAATGGGATTGTCAGATGCTCCAGCATCCGATTCACTTTATCAATCACTGTCGTTGAATCTATATTGCAAAATTCTTGCAGGGCGACAAAATTCCGAGCTGAATAATATATATAACTGTAGGCTCGAAAATTTTCGTGAAACACTTGTCCTCCATCGGGATACAAACCTTCGTTCGAAGTAATTACTTGGAATTACAATTGCGATAATATATGTTGCATTACTTCTGTGTCGAATTAATTTTTTAAATTACCCATGAAAACATGGGCGCCAACAAATTGCACCGCCATCATAACTGCACTTGGTCCCGATCTAGATAAACTTATACTTGTTGTAGGTGTGGTTAAATAATTTTTAATCGTGCTAGCCATTTGATTTCGTAAAGTTTCGTCAAATTTTTCAAGTAAATATACTTAGATAAAACTTTAAAAGACAAGAAACAGTGATGAGGCAATTGAAAATTGATTCCAGTTTGTACTCCATGGTCGAGTATAATCTGTCTGTGGCATCGGTAAATGCTGTGAATGGTTTGTATGGCAAATTTCAGACAGTTCCGTACATCCGTTGATCTATAGTACTTTGACGGTTCGTTCATAGCACTAATTACTAGTTTCTCCAAAACTTCAACCATTTTACCAAACTGCTCGGTGTCTTGTAGCCAGTCATATTGAGGCAAAAGCCTATCATTAGTTTCAAACATTTTCATTACGAGATAGTTTTTATCATCAACATTTGTCGACAAGTATTGTTTGTGATAACGTTGTATTATCTTTACAAAACGAACAACGTATGTTTCTATTTTATTCAATTGGAAAATCACCGTTATGACATATTTTAAGAGTAAAATATTGAAACCCGCTAAAATAATTCCCAGACTTATAAATATAGGGGAACCGATCTTTGTGTAAAATTTTAAAAATACCGTATGGTTATGATACATGTCTTATTTATTCAATATAATTTGTTTCAATTATAGGCTGTTCATGGCAAAGAAAGCACTTTTTAAGACCCTCCCAACAGGCTTTAACCACTAATAAATATATATTATTGTAGCATCAGGCATTAAATTTTGAGGATGGTGAAATGTATACACTGTGTTTATTCGTCACATTGCATGTTTAAATTAAAAAGTAGCAGGAAGATGGAACTAGGATGAAAGGAAAAATCAAGAAGGGCCTTAAAAAGTGCTCACTTTACCGTTGGATTGGTACTTGATTTTTAGCGAAATTTACAAAATACAATTTCGCCACTATCATAACATACCTTGAATTCCAACATGAAAAACGAATCAACCGCAATGTCTTCCTACTACGTGAGTTTGCTCTTCTCGGGAAGAATTTCGTTTAATTTACTCTCATCAATTACAACGGTATAATTGGGAAACATATCTTCAAAGATATTTCCATCTTCAGTTTCCAAGACCTTTGGCACGAGGTATTTATACATTGCATATCTACCAAGATATTTCACAGTCATGTCGGCCAACGACACACTCTATTTGAGCTTTAGTTTAGGGATTTTATCACCCTTAAAATACTTTAAAAAAGTTTTCCAATCCAACTTCAAATCGATTGTTTTTTCACTCTTTACTTTGACGATCTTGTTCCTGTGGAAATAAAACAGGCCATCGGTGGGAAGTGAAATTGGCCTCGTTTAAACGCTACAAACCAGTCGAGTGGTCAAAACGGCCACGTATTTCTGGAGGAATGTTATGAATCAAATTGATTCCAGAATATCAAATTTGTATGTGGCGGTAATATGGTTTTGATTATTATGTAATGCCTGTTTCATATCTACCTTCGAAGTGTCGTTTTAACCCAACACGTCGATGAGAACAAAAACTTTGTTGTTTTCCAATTCTTCGACGAATGCAACATAATAACCACACAATTTGAAATTATGTGCTTCAACGGCAGGTGAAAAGGGGGCGAAAATTAAATTGGGTGTGAGGAAAACAAGTCTATGCTCGCCATCTTATTTATTGGTATAATATTACAATCGTTCACTTACGGCGACACATTTGATAAAGGGTCGTTTCTCCATGTGATCGGGCGATTGACGAAATCGGTTTGTATTCACCACAATAATCATAAATCAATTCGTCATATGACATTACGTGAAGATGGCATATGAATGTTTCAATCGTGTCACACATTTCATTTTCGACAGTGATCCAATATGTGTTGAGTAAACAAGTTGCATTAAATACACAATCAAAACTAATTCAGTTCCTAATCTTGCTATTGTAATACACATAGCAAATGATTCGCAATGTTTCTTCCAAAGTGACGAGCTTCAAATCACAAACATCGAGATCAATTTCCACTGCTTCACTCCAACCTACTGGCGCAATCTTGCCCAGATAAAACTTTAATTCGACCCGGCAACCGAAGTAAATTTTCAGTTCATAGGTAATGATACCAGACTCATTTAAACTTCGGATTTGGATTTCTGCTGATAGGGGGATTTGAAAATGATTTCACAGGCAAGATTCTTCATTGTGGCTTGGTGACAATGATGACAATTTGTACAAAGTTTTAATCAGTGTAGGTTCGGTTTTTCCCACAAACTGATAAAATTTTGCGAGGGTGATGGGCTGTGTGATTGAAAAATTAGTTTCGTTTTAAATCTTTCGAGGGCATGTGGAAATCCACTCGAGAATATTTTCCCGATTGCCGTTGATGCTGCTCTCGCATTTCGTACCAATCTCTGCAAATCTGATGTCTCGAATAAAGGAAACATCCCTCTTTGTATATAAGAATAAAAAAACTACAGTCAATATATCAGCAATGGGAATCAAATTGCCAGATCTGGCAATGTAAATAAATATTTCATGACTAATGGGTATGGCTATCATACCAGTTAACATCCAAACACCAAAATATAATATTATCGGAAAGACAAATAGTATTCTGTTGACAATATAGCTATTAAATATCGTTGTTTATTTAACAAATAAAATAGTTCAATATCGAAACACAAATGAGTTTGTCGATTGTGCATACTATTTATTTTTCATTGCTGCTCAATCTGGTCGGATAATGTTTTCAGATTGTTGTTGTTGTACCAAACGTCAAAAAGCTTATGACTTGAATAAAGGAAATGACACATCTTTATATATAAGAATTAAAAAAAAAAAATTAAAGACTAAAAAAATAAATTTACAAAAAACAACCATGTATGAGTGATGAGGTCATGAGTCCAATCCTTGAGATGAGTAGGATAGGCATGACATAATGCAGTATTGGCCATAAGTCGATGTAAAGTTTATGACATTACATCATTCTAAATTACATTAATATTAATTTTACAGTTACAAGACAAACTTTGAATACTAATTAGTTTTATAGAAACAAAGGAATGTTTGTTTAGTTTCATACAATTTTGCCAGAGCATACCATGATTGGCATTTCTCCAGCCTCCACTACTAATTTCAACAACCAATCACATTGCAGCATTTCATGTTCTCTCCTTTCCTTTCATTCCAGTTTCCTATGTGGTGGAGAGATCTGGAAAAAAGACTTCAGTCGACAGCAAGAGCTGGACAGAGCAACATCAGCTTTCCTTCTCTCCAGAATAGAAGGTAAATAAGGTAAGAACAAAAAGGTAAGTTAATATATATACTATATACAGTACAGTATAAATACTATATAAAATAGAGTATATATACTGTATACAATATAGTATATATACTGTATACTATATAGTATATATTAATTAACTTACCTTTTTGTTCATACCCTATTTCTATTTTATTCTGGAGAGAAGGACGGTTTATTTTGCTCTGTCCAGCTATCGCTGTCTACTGAAGTCATTTTTCCATATCTCTCCACCATATTGGAAAATTTAGTAGTGTGTATGGAAGTGAGATCGTGGTGTATTCTGATTGGCTGTTGATAACCCCCACTCCTAATTTTAACAACCAATCATGTTGCAGCATTTTATTTCCCCTCCCTTCCCCTCATTCCAGTAATTGGGGAAGAGATTTGAAAAAAATACTTCAGTCGACGGCAAGAGTTGGACAGAGCAACATCAACCTTCCTTCCCTCCAGAATATACGAGAAATAAGGTACGAACTGAAAGGTAAGTTGATTTATTCATATACTATATCCTATAAGATACGTGATAGTTATTATTATTCCTTACTCCCCTTCTGCTCTAGGGGGAATGCTGATGTTTCTCTGTCCAGCTCTTGTCATCGACTGAAGTTTTTTTTCCAGATTTCTCCACCATATAGGCGAACTGTAAAGGGGGAAGGGATGGGAAATGAAATGCTGCAACATTATTAGTTGTTGAAATTAGGAGTGGGGGAGTTGCATTTGTGGAAAACTCTAGTAATGTTTCGCAGAACTAAACATATGTAGCTCCCCCCCCCTTCCTGGTTCCTTGTACATAACTTACCCAAAGGTCCTTACATAAACTATTCAGAGTTTTTTGTTTATTCTATTTTTGAAATAAAATTATTTTTTTATGAAAATGTGTAGTTTTGATTGAAGGGGTTGGGGGTGATTGCAAGTTTACATGCAATGAATAAGATGTATTTTTAAATGATTTTTTTTCGATCAATAGCTTCAATTTATCTTAAGTAAAAAACTACATATTTTGGCGATTGCTGTTTTTAATTTAGTAATATTTTGTTTGTACTTGCAACTTGAAAGTGCTTTACCTTCAGTGTTCAAAAGACATTGTTTAAATTTCAGATTACCTGTTATTGATACATTGAAATTTGAAAATAGAAATGATGAATGTACGAGTGATAATTTGATCGAATGCAATTCTAAATCACTTACTGCTTGCTTAAACTCTAAAGACCGTAGATCCATGTGCTATCATTTTGATACCAATGTCACTTTCATAGATCCCAAAACCAGGCTTATTAAAATAATTCCCAGCAACAAAGAGTCAGGTAAGGGTATAGCATATATTTGTAAAATAGAGGCTGACAAATTCACATGGTCAAGAATGATGGATAATGGATGCTTACCTCGGATGGTAACGATAGGTACTTATGGATTTGCAGTTCTTAATATCAGAACGTTCTCTGTAAATTTGTACGCCGATTGCACAATATTTTCTGGTTGTCCATTCAATTCGAAGGTTACAAACGCCAATGATCCGATACAATGGAAATCATTTGAGGAAATTACTTGCAAATGTTATCCCCACACCAGTTTAAATCCTTTGCTAATGGCAGACCTTTATGCACAATACCAATGTATTTCGAGGCTACACATGATGATTTCATTGATTTTGTACCAATCAGACTTGATTATCTAGATGCGAAATTCAAATCCTTATTCATAGATATTCGACAACGAAAAATACTGGATCCTTGCAGAATTGATGCCTTGTCTGGCGAATGGATTCTCAGTGATAAGGTCAGATCGCGAAACTGGATAGGAACAGTTGAATGTTACTCATACGATTCACATTACATCCCCGTCACTTTTTAGAACGATTACCTGCTCAACAATAACAGTCGACTACTGAATGAAATCGTTAAAGTTTCAGATTCACAATCTTCTTTATTGGTTAGCAAAACTCATATCATCCAAAAAATTTATCATACAAACCTTTTATCGGTTATGCTTCGAAAGTTGAAAAGATAAGCACATTGATTGATTGAGAGTTTTTAAGAATTCCTAGTTATCCTTTTGTCACTACCAGAAGATCCTTATTGTCCTGGTATTTTTCTAACATGCTCATATAGAAGACCCCAATTATCCACCCATCGATGAATCGCCTGAAATCGTGGATGTAAGACCTATATTCGTGCACTACAAATTCGATATTTAGTCAGTATCATTGTACCGAATATTAAGAGATCCCATTTTGCATTTTGTGGCATACTGCCATTTAGAACCAAAAATATTTCTACATGGGGTGAAATTATTTACATGTTAAATTCTCAAGATCTCGATTACCCATATTGGGAAAATTTATCTCATTAATACCACAAAAATTTTATTGAACTAGTTGACGAAGAACATCTCAACAAATGTGAATTCAAACCATATTTCATAGTACCGATGTTGACATGTCTCAATGGAAATAATCATCTAACATCACAAATGCTTAATCCAAAAAATACAAGAGTATTTATTCACAACCTGGCTAAAAATATCGCCTACCCGATATCTTTGAATGAGAATCTCGTTAACAAGTATCGTGCATAATTTTCTCAATACTCTCTCGAAACATTTCAGTTCCGATACACTCCCGACATATATCTTAATTGTGATGTTGTCTACGATGATATAGTAGATCTCGATTAAGGGTTTCTCCAGGATATCAATGGACAATGTGATTTATCGGCTTTGACTGAAAAATCTCAATTCAATCCTTATGAAATCGTATCCCACAACAAAGTCAAGTATCACACGATTTTTTTGTTTTTCATAAGCCAACTGTTATAGTCATCAACATTGAAATTTTCGCTCCTGTATGTGTTTTTCAACTTGCAAAAAAAATACAACTACAATACATTTGGTTACTTTAGAAAACGACAACTGGGACTACGTTTTACCGAAACATTATATAAAGTTCCACCAATTCATGAAAGAATAAAAATATTTATAGAATCACATTGTATTTAAAAATTGGAAAAACAAAAACCACTCGCATCAATTTCCGCACAATTCATGACTGCATATTCAAATAACGAAAATAATAAAACAATTATGTTGTCAGCATTTCAAGACTACCTTTATATAAACCAAGTATACCCCTTGATCCCTTGATTAATTCGTTGAGACATATTGGAAGGAAAAATAAATTAGAAGATAATTACAACTATAGATTATTTGCAACAAATATGTATACTCGAAGTGGTTTGGATTTTCTATTGCCTGGCGTTCAAGAACTCAATGCGGAAACAAACTGGAGGTTGAAGCAAAATTTTTATTTTAATCAATTTGCAAACGTGTTAAATGATGATTGCTTTTCAATTTTTAGAACACATTTATTTTTGTTCGTTTATAGAGAAAGGGAATCCTACCAAAGTTGAGTCTGATTTACAAAGATTGTTTCTGGTCGAAATTGAAAACAAGAAAGATGACCCATTGCAAACTATCATCCACCGCCAAAGAATTTCTATCTGATTTGATCAATTGCGAATCATTTTGGCAGTATTTTGCATATCCGAAACATAAACCAAGAGAGACGTTAATGCCGCCATTTAGAGCGATCGATACCCGAGGTTGGTTCATGACTTATAGATCGAATGTAATACAAATTAAAAATACATTGGTTTATCCGCAAAAAAATGAACAAAATTGAAAACTTTGTTTATCATACGCTTTTCTCGCTATCGTGATACTTGAGTAAATGCCATCCTTACTTTCCAATCATTCAATGTCCTTTTGCCGACATTCCCTTTTCGGAAGTCGAACAATCAGTGATGACAAATGGATATATTCCTGATATATTTCTTTATGAAGGTGTTTTGTTAATGTAAAAATAGGTGATGAACAATGAGAAAATGGAACTTTGACAATGTTTGTAACACCGATGCATATATCATTGTGTTTTGGACAGAAATCTTCAAACCCCAATTTAGAAGATTCGTTTACTCCATCGTTTTTAATTCGAGCAAAAGTGCCAAAGAAAGAAAAACGATGGTGAAGGTGGGGGGTGGTGGTGGTGACAAAAGAATATTAAGTGTTAATAAAAAAACTTTATTGGATCCAAGAGTGGGTTTCATGTTTCCAAATGTGAATGTATGGTTTTGCCATCATGATGATATAGAAAATGATGTGGAAAATGCTCTCGAACATACCATATGCTCGCCCATAAAGTTGTTGGATAAATCATTGCGGTGTGAAACAATATTTGAATAAAATATTAAATATTGAAGCGGTAAAAATATATGTTTTATTTCGCACAAAATTACACAATCTGATAGTCGCTTCGACACTATCTTATTTCCGAATTAAAATATGTATGCTGATTGACCAAGTCTTGAGATCGGAAGGCAAACACTAATTGTTGTTGGTTTTGTACGATAATTACTAATCCTGGTTTAATCCTCTAATTTAAGCACTAGTTCATTTGTGAATATAGCAGGTAAAAGAATACAAACTTTTTAAATGGTTTTTATTATAATCATAATTTTTTACGTAAAATTTCACAAAAGAATTCCAAAAATCCGAGAGTATGTGCACATCATGACAGGATGAATGTTATAATCTTCAGTACATGTGGGTTTTTTCAAGTATTGCCCTGATAATAGTTCCTGGACTGAATTGTAACGAGCTTTGAATATATAAGAGTGTTCAATTTCATCCTTTTCTTATTATGGTGTAAATTGGACATCCTTTTTTGAAATGGGCTAACACCAATTTATGTTGCGAACAAAAACAAGGAGTTTGATGGTGTTGCAATATTTTTGCACAATTGATTCGAAATCCAAGGTGAAATTTCCATGCAGTTCTACCACCTCGTTTCCATTACCATCATCGAAGACGTAGAACCGACGGACGTTAACATCTTCATCCACATATCCATCTACTTTGTCATGAACACAGTTATTTCTCGGTATACCCTTCATCAGTATGTAAATCATCAAGTGAGCATCGGCCGTAAATTCAAAAGTAAGTTAGGGAAACTTGCTCCGGTTCCTGTGGTAAGTTCGAATGTTTGCAAACTGGGATTTGTAGGCGTCCACCGCCTCAGAACCCACTAAGAAAACGCTGTTGAAACACATCGTTGTCGGCACCGAATGATACATAAACAACAGTCGGTATATATATACAGTAAAATATTTTTTTATTTTATCCTTGAAAAAAAAAAAAACGAAAATATTTCTAGATAAAAGTTTCCTTTTATTTTACTCTTGAAAAAAAAAACAACAAATTAATAAAACCCTCTCTATAAATACAACACCTACCTTTTAAAATATTTCAGTTCTTCTACGACAATACATGAAGAATTATTCTTTTGCCGATACCTGAATCAGTTCAACGACTGTGTAGAATACTTGGCTCGTAAACACAATGTGACTTTTCAGCCTTTTCTCAAATACAAACTGATTGGCATCTGTGGTATTCCATTGTGTCCTCGTTTCAATCATGGTTATTTGGACTTGTGCCATTATTTCAACTTGAACTATACGATTTGTATAATCATGGAGGATCGTCATATCTGTAATATATTCCCCATAATGCTGGGATCTGATTTGGATCTGAGAATACTCCATCATTATCGCGGTTATTGCGATGGCGAATGTGAGAATGTGTCATGGAATACTATATGGTGAAATATTCTAAAAGGAGGAGATTAAACATGGGAGATTATTCGACGACAAATTCCGAAATTCACTGTTATTTCGTCAAAAATGGTCATTTGTGTTGGGTTCCCTATATATTGACGAATAATCGCGAGTTACCGCTCATTCGAGCGAGCCGAACACGTGGTTATAGCATTTGCATAAAAAAATACAGTTACTCCCAAAAAAATAAAGGACATTCTTTCGAACTGATTTTGCCCATGGGTAAAAAAAAAAACCATATGAATTTGTTCCCGTAATCCCGAAGGAGAAAACTTTGAAAATTATCTTTATTTGTGTACTTCACACTCTTTTGAAGTGGATGATAAATACATTGTCTACAATCATCAACTTTTCGGGTACATATTAAAAAGGTTTGTTGACCATATCCGGCCCATTGATATTTTCTCCTATAAACTAATTTTCTCCCTGTCAATGTTGTTGATTCGGTTCGTCTTGCATGCATTCGACAAAAATGAAGAACAGGCAAAACAAATTGTTTCAACTGGCAATTGGTGCAAGCTTGTTTCCATGACGAATATGTACAAAATGAAAAAAAAAAAAGAACAAATATTACAAAACCATTGACTCCTCATATCAGGGATCGAGATTTCTTTCGGCTCGTCGTTAGACCTGTATCGAAGAACATTCGCACATCCACGACACCCACAGATTATTTGGGGTTTTTGTGTCTTTTCGAAAAAAATGTCGCCATCGATTCGTTCAATCATGTTTACTCCCTAGTCTCGGACGTGAATCTGGCCATGAGCACCAATTCGTGTAGGATCGACAAACTGATTTCCAAACTGATTGCTAAAGGGTACTGGTTGCCGCTGGACGAACGTGATATTAAAAACAATACTTTTACTGGTCACTTGTGCACGTTCAACTCGATATTTCCCTTGAATTACAAGTTGAATCCTAAAAGGAAAGTAAATAAACTACGCTCAAAGATTCAACGCTGGTTTGGTTTCATCGAGGTGCTTGTGTTTGAAGGTATATTCAACTTGAATCATTTCCAAGATATGGCGTTCAAGACATTTGTGAACGGGGTGAGGGGAAGAATATGCACCAAATCCGCATTCGAATTGACAGGGAACGGTGATTCAGAGCGCGTTTTGACTCTGGATAATTGATTCGGACCACACATCACAGAGCAAATACGATCCACATTCCAATATGGGAAAATGGCCAAGCTGTTCACTGCAATAAACTACTTGAAGACGAATCTAAACACACAACTTCTTGTTCGTTTATTCGAGCACGGCATAGAAAATGTGGGTATTTACCTTGACATTGCGGAACGGAAATCACGCATCGGCAAACGCGAACATTTATAGGCGGAGGGTGACGATGCAAGGTTACTAAAATTAAAAACGGTCTTTACCAGTCATTTGCAACTCACCGAAGACGGGTATGCGATCAACGTCAATAAAGACATTCCGACTGTACACTGTCGTCGTTTCCGGATGATTTTCAACCATGATTCCAAAACCAGATTTCGTTTTCGCTTGAGTAAGGACACGGGGCCCGTATTTCTACCATTGAATAAATCCGAGACGGTCTGTGTCCAAATGCACGTGTATTGTGGCGAGGTTTATTCGACCAAGCCGCTGGAATATTTCCATAACCCACACTTTAACGTAAGTGTGTCGACAAACATGTACATAATATCGTTGGTGGTTGACGATAACGACATTCTCTCTCCGTGTACGAAAATCGAACGAGTAAAGACGAATGTGTATTTCGTGCATAATAATCGTCTCATTTTCGAGGTTTTTGTAGAGTCCCGGCATCGATTCTATGATGGTTAAAAATTTAGGAATACATCATCGCAAAAGAGATTAACTGTGCCTATGATAGTGAAAGATGATTATATCGATTGCAAGGCTTCGATCTTCTCGGTTATTGGTCGATCGCCGCTGATGCAGTTGAAAGTAAAGAGTATTAATAGAGAAAAAAAAATCTCAACAGTTATATTTTGCAATAAATCGTCGATGGCGGTGTTGAAAATCATTACATTTGATTGTAAGAGTATCGGTTTTATGAAATTCGACAATTTGTCGATAAACAACTTGCAGATGAACGGGTGTAATGCAACCATTTACAATATTCCCCAGCGAGCCTATTCGTCAACAGAACTGTACAAATGGTTGTCGACAGCAAACAAGCAACTGCTTTAACTTTTTCTAATGTTGGAAAAGAACTTGGAATTTACCACTACAAAAGATGTTTCTGGTAATGTCAAGTTTGATTTATACGAAAATATTTGACTTTTGCCAACATGAAAACATTGGACGAGTTCATTTCATTTTCAAATTTGTAATTTAAAAAAATTATATAATGTGTTGTTTTTTATTTATTTATTTATTTTTATTTTTTTATTTTTTTATTTTTTTTTACAAACGTGTTGGGATGAATTGGGAACATTGGTTGATTTTTATTTTCACGATTGGTATTGTTAGCCCCTCCACCCCCAAGTAGTTCAAACGCAAAAATCAATGTTTTGATGGCGTGGTTTGGAATTGATGATGACATGGACGTGTTTTGGATACCGATTGTCTAACTCGACATTTTCCATGTTGCCCAAATCGTGCCTGAGTCCATATCCCGTACCGTAAACCAAGTTTGAGTTGAAAATTTCGATGTTTGCCATGTATCCGAGCGCAAAAACGTTGATATCGCATGAGGAGATGTAGCTTAGGATTGTTAAAATGTCAAATATGGGAAACTGTGCCAAAGGAACCACGTATTGTATCATTTTTTTGCCATCCTCCATTGAAACTTCTGTGTTTGGCAAATACGTCGTTATATCATGGATCCATTAATCTTGTTTGACCATGTCCATATCAAGATATTTCTGGTCGAAAAACATATTCACTTTAGACTTATTGATACACACAAGATACAAAACAGAAGCCCATGTTAGTCCGTGATCGATCACGTGTTTGGTAAAAATTTGAGTTTATCGGTACTAGCGATGTTTTCGGGATATGTAGAGTACTCGAATACAGTGGCCAAATTCGAGGAATCAATAAATTGATGGTTGTTGTTGGAGAATAGATTCATGAAAATCTTAGTCGAGGTTTTCAATGGTTGTCTGTAAAGGATGGGATACAAGGGACATTGGCAGACCGAAATGCTCGTCTTTGAGATGAGGTTTAATATCGCTTCGTTGTTTTTTCGAAATAAATTACAATCGACGTTGCAGGAATCTGACTTGTGAATCTCCCACAATCCACCAATCAACAACTGTTCACTAACTGGTGTGTTTGCAACGCATCGTTCGTTATTCAAGAAACAAATAGGCGTCAATTCCATTTAGACAGAACTGTTACAACCATTACTGAGGTTAAATTTTTGATGAACGTAAATGAGTGGATAATATCGATTAGTTTCATTGTGATTGATTGATATTAATGGTATGATTGATTGAGATTAATGGTATGATTTAATGATTGCGCACTGAGATTCGAAAATATATTCGAACTACACTGAGCTTGAAGTTGACTCTGTGATTGCATTTTTGATATTTACACACACACACGCGCGCGCACGCACACACATATATATACTTAAAAATACATAAGATGTCCATATTCACTGGATCAACAAACTTGGATTATTCAACCGTTTTGAGAAATGTTTTTGAAAGACAAAAAATATTAACTTATAACGAATACTTGCTGCGTGTGCCGCAAATATTTTCTCATTTATAAGTAGAAATTCGGCAGCATGTAGAGTTACAAAAGGCAAACTTGGATTTTTTTGATTATTGCTATTAGGTTCGTCTTAAAGGTGGAAAACGATTCTGCGATGTATCTCGATGCAATCTGTATTATCCAAAGGGAAAAACATGCACGCCTCGAGATGTCCCTAAAATACTCAAGAGTGGTAATTCAGATGTGATTGCGTGCCAAGGAGCATGTTTTCCAACCAAAGATTCCTAATCGAAATATCACAGATCAAATAATTATTGGAGCGACCGCTGCGATGGATGTATGTTGGTTCATCAAGAAGCCTACCTTTTGGGAATAGATGATTATTGACGTGTAAAAGAAGGCACGATTATTACGCACATAAACACGATAGGAACTGGTTTCGATGTCGATTCTTCGCCATATGCGACAGAGATGGGTGATGAAATAATACACTTTTGTCTCAACTCGTATTATTGTGATACTTTTATCATGACTCTGCCGGGTGACGAATGCACAGGCCATTTAGATAATAAAATTATAGGCTTCTCATTGGAAATTACTTATAAAAGATTATCGAATATAGTTTCGTGAAATTGGCTCATTGAATCGACCAGTACAATGTAAAGAGCCCGCAAGTACCACCAATAGGACAAATGCCCGATTACATCACGGAATGGAATAAGTTCGCAATCACGAGGCGTTCTGCATAAATCCCCACATTAAACGCAGTGACCTGGGCATCACAGAAAAAACACACAGACATTTATTTTGTGGCAGAGAGTATGGGGAGGGGGTAGGCTTGTGGAGCCTTTGATACTGACCCACGATGTCGAATCCATAGTTTCCGATAAAGATACTCGGGTTCGAATCGGACCGCAAGCCGATTCGGTGCCATACCATGTGAAATATATAGATAATTGTAAACGCCAAATCGACGAATATCAAACGCTCGGATTAATGAGTGGTTTTCCGACCAAATATCCCGATGATTTATCCAGTACAGAAGATATTTCCGACATAATTGCCGATATTATAACCTCTTGCATCCAAGGATTAGGTAGTAACGAGTTCCTACTGCAATTATTCGGTGAGGTTAGTCTGAATATGGTTCTCAAGACCCTAGTCAAACACATCGGACCCACAATGATCGAAACGGATGCAAAGATCTTGAATTGTCAGTTGGGAATTAATTTATTCAGAGTCTTGATGGTAGAATTTGTAACGAGAGCTGTGATATCGACTGCTTTGAAAATGGTGGGATTCACCGTTAGAGAATTTGCTGCAGCTTATCTTTCTTGGGTGCCCATACTTGATGTTGTACTGATCATGACTGCAGTCGCCGATGTGTTTTTGACCATATTCGATACGTTCAACTTGAAAAACCTACAAGGTCAAGATTACCTAGATCATATATCAAAGCTGGAATTGGAATTAAAACGAAAGATTAGTGGTGAAGATTATCGATTCATTCACGGGAGATAGCGGTATCGTTTTCAAAAAAGATCTAGCCAATTTATTTAACGAAAGTAATGGTTTCCAAGTCGTTGAAAATATTCAAAGAAACCTCGTCATCATTTCAAATACTTCCCCCGAAGTTCTAAACGATTGTTTGGAATTCGAGGATGGTGCAAACACAAAAATTCTATTCCACAAAAACTCTAGCTAGCATGTCAGAAGAAGGAAATTGGTTTTAGATACCGAAAACTTGAAATTTACTGCTGAATTGTATGTACATAATTTGCAATTTATCGAAGAGAATTACAAGTTGTTCAAGTTTAATATCTCGAATACCCATAACAATAATCATGGGGATGTTTCATACGTATATTGTGGTGATCAACAAAGTTCGAACAAGTTTAATTTACAGCTGAATACAGATTTGGATAATGAGATACTAAAGATTATGATTTACTTTATACATGACATTTCGATAGCTTCCTTCAATGCCATATTGCGATTTATGAAAATTTATCCTACTGCTTTCTATAACAATGTTGTAATTGCCAGCATTACTAATCTGAAGAAATATAAATTAAAAATATATTACGACGAAATTCATCACTATTTTAATTTAGAGTGTTATATACCAAAAAAAAATACATTACCTTTTTTTTTTTTTTGCAACACACAACCTTTTTATTCACACTCTATCGAACTAAAATATATAATGGTTTTGTATTTTTTTATGAATAGAAATATATTCTATAAAAGGTTCAGTTTGTAAGTAACTTTGTTTATTATATCGGCAACATCCATGGTGAAATTTCCTCAGCAAACTTAAAAATAAGATTTTACGGATAATGCCGTACCTTTGGAAAACCTTTGGAAAAATTGTCAATTATAAATTACGATTGAAGCATGGCCTTCTGGCTAAACGAGACTGGAGTTTATGTTTTAGAGATGTGTTGAGTAGTACTGAAATGTGTTTATGGGCGCGACAAATTCCACGTGATAATCTCGAGGACAATTTAATTACTCTTGTATATTCATCGAATTCCGAACCGAAAGCTGTGGAAACTACGACAAGTTTTTACGTCGGCAAATGTAACTCTTCAATGGAACAAGAACTTGTTAAAACAACTTTATTCATATGGCTCTATGAGAATGATGGTGAGTTGGCTACACTTAAATACATAACGTTAGATGGTCCTGCCGGCAGTAAGAAATCTACATAATTGCATATTTTTCTCGAAGGAAAAAAAACAGAGTTTTTACACGACCCCGCAACACATTCTATTGCAAAAAATTTGTCGACAGATGAAACTAGCAAATGGTTTGACGTTATAAAATCTCCTAATTCGGTTGACTATATTTAGTTACTACGAATATTTGAAATTCATGCAGATCTTGTCACTGATTGATCTTGACATAATATCTGCAGTAATACAAGAATTGAGCAAGTTTTGCGATCTCGGATACAACACGGCTTCGTTTTTTGTGTAATGTAACAACGACTATTAAATTTCCTTCGATGCACCCATCATTTGTTTGTTGACGAATATAGTATGATCAGCGCATGTCTAGCCAAATTTATAGTTGAATTTTTCCAAAGGTGAAGCACACTTTTTTTGCATACTATTGATTGTATTTTGTGGCGATCAGTATCAGCTAAAGGCGTTTATGACAAACAAACCCAGTGACATATCGCTTATTCGCGAACTATGCGGTGATAATTTTTTTCCTTGCCACACAGTTTAGGAACATGGATTCGACATACCAGTAATTTCTGACAACTTTAAATACCACTCCGAATTGGAAGAAACTGCTTACACGTCATTTCGGCGTACACAATCGTAACATGAGTTGTTTCACTCTGTATTTTGAGTATCCGGTAGAGTTGTTGGCAACTGTGCTTGAACCGAAGATCAAAACGGCTTCACGTTTGGTACTCTACGCAAAAGAGATTATGAACTGGTCGCAGGAAAACTTGGTAAAGTTTCCTGGATTTCTTTTCTTTGCTTTTACAAACATCGAATCTCACTATTTCAATCTAAGTGTGTCGATTGCTGTT
The DNA here is from genome assembly GCA_029891345.1 of Dryococelus australis. Taxonomy (NCBI): domain Eukaryota; kingdom Metazoa; phylum Arthropoda; class Insecta; order Phasmatodea; family Phasmatidae; genus Dryococelus; species Dryococelus australis. Next base: position 200,945,950 of record CM056993.1, on the reverse strand, counting down.
CTCGCCCATATAAAAAAAACCATTCTAAACGAATGTAGCCGTCGGCTTGACGTGACTGAGATGGAAAAACAGAGTATTTTCAAAAATCGTCTCCGGTTCACTCTGATTTTCTTTTCAAATGATAAAAAAAAACATTGATAGCAGAGAAGAATGAAAACTTCAAATCCGCCTACTTGCCGCTAATTGTTGGTGTTCCCTACCGCAGTTTAATTCATGGCTATGGAGTATGCATCGGTGATGTTCTATATTATCTGGGACATGTTGAAGACGAAATACTCATGTGTGACGAGGAAATAAACAACCTCTTTCTGATTCCAAAAATTTGCCTTTCATCACGCATGTGAAGCTACTAAAACAGTAAACTCTTGCTATATGGTTTCCCGCTTCAAATGACGTATGGAAATACAGTTAATAGCAGTACAGGATTAGCAAGTGACATTTATGCAAATTTGACGGGATGTACACTAGAAAAAATTTATGTAGTCTTATCCAGAACAACAAACAAGAATAAATTGAAATTTATTCAAGTGTAAATAATTTTTTGTAACTATTGTAAATACATCAATGAACAAAAATAAAATATTTTTTCCTAACATGTTGTGATTTTCTGTCTTTATCCTTTTTTATCCTACTTTTCCCAATCCTATGTAAAACATATTTTTACATGTTGTATTTGTATACAAGACTATGAATAAAAAATAGGAAAATATATGCGTTTACCATTAGAGGATATATTTTGTAAAATGAAATTTTAGGGATTTTTTAATGGAAATTTGACGTAAAATCAAAGGCTCGGTGAATACAGAATTTGGTGCGAGTTTATCTTTCGGAGGTGCTACTAATTCAGGGGCTGCAGCTGCAGGTAATTAAATAAATTAATATTACACTATGAAAAAAAGACAATAATACCTTGGGATTTTATCTTTGCGATTAGAGAGTTGCTAAAGTTAAAAGTGCAGAGAAAATTAAATAAAAACATTACACATTCTGAATTTATGGAATCGGTTGAATTTATAAAACTAGCAGCAGTACTTGGATTTTTTACATCTGACAGCCAGCATAAAAAAAAAAAAAACAAATATTTTTACGATTCCGTATTGAGGTTAAAAGGCGTAAATATATATATTCGTTAATGACTGAACGTGATAAACTCACATCTGAAATAAAATTTAAAATTTCGCTATTAACCCATTGTTTAAATTTTCTATATCTTAAGCAGTATACTATCCAATAAATTTGTTTGGGCCCGCACGTCACTCGCTAAAATTATAAAATATTTTTGAGAGACGAACAATAGGCAGAAAATGGAAATATTCAACAGTTGACAAAATTACTATACTAAGATAATTATATATCATTTCAAATTGAGGAGTTTAGGAAAAAAGTTGGTTCTGTACGACACAAGTACAAAAATATATTCAATCATGTGAACAAAAATAATTTCTTTTCATATCACCACGAAGACGTATTGGCTGATATAGAGACATTATGGGAAGGCGTTCCAAAGACAAACGATCCCCAAAAAATACGTAAATCTATGTCACCTCTTATCGATACCTTGAGTTATTCTCAAATTTTATAAATAATATCTGTATTCCTCACTTACCTGTCGGTAAAATACGATGAAAACGCTATTCAAACATCGGTGTGGGAAGTATTTTATGGTTTGCCCACAGTAAAGGAAATAAGCAACTCTACGTGGGATTGGGTCTACTCATAGTTAGTTTAATTATTGCAATTCCACTCGGTATATACATTTGGAAAAAACACCACAATTTTGACACCTCTGTAATAGAATTGCACGAGGAGGGTGGTGGGGTGGAATGGAAAAACTACATCTCCACCACGAACGCATCTCTGGAAAATGAATTTACTACGGAAACCGATGATTTTACAAATACCAACGAATCTAATTTAACCGATGCAAAAATAGCAGCTATCCAGTCATCAATCAAGCCAGGAGAGGCGAACGTGATTCGTTTTATAACGGCAAAGAGATACGCAATGAATATTCCCAGAGGTGTATTTACTCGGTTAATATTTAGGAATTTGAAATGGATAAATTTCGGATCATTTAACAAAATGTCAGACGTTTTGGACTAACATTCGCAGACTACATTTACGGTTCGTCTAAACGATAATGAAGACTGCCAAGTCAAGTGCTCGTTGGATGTCAATAAAATAAATTACAAAACTTTACTCCACCAACCACTAATTTACAAATAATTTTACACAGAATGGACTTTTGGAATTGGAATCGAATTATTTTACAGGTTCGATAATAAACGAATCGTGATTGTATCTCCCGAGGCATCCAGAAATCTCAAAGTATTTTCAATCAGTTTCGTCACTAATACTAAAACTATTCTGAAATTTGAAAAGTGATAAGAGAATGTTAAAATGAAATATGTTTCACCAGTGGTCGCTGCGCTATTTGGTAACTTTGGTAAACAAAAACTAACTCCGATTAACCGACTGCTGAGGTCGAGAGCGCGAGTCAAACTGCTCTCTCATGAGTCCATCTGTCGTTTACATGAAAATGTTTTGAGCGTTAAAAAATATAAAAAAGTTTGCAAAGATACTTGCGTAATGATTGCAGAAACGAAACAAGCGGCGTTACATTTTAACATTTCGCATAGATCTAAGCTTTTTTTTTTTTACACTTTGCTCATTTAATTGATAAGATCATGCTAATATATCCTAGTCATTTTTTGCATCTTAAATTAATTGTGTATGGGAAAGTGAAATAAAAAAAATTTCATTCGATTTATCAAGGTCGTTAAAACTCACGATAGCATATAAAGAAACTTACATTCCTTCTCGGCCAATAAAAAAAACTTACATCACTTCTCATCCAATAATAAAAAAAAAACAAATCTCACACAGTACGTGTATAAAATCGATACGATTGAACCAAAGGATCACACTCACTCTCTGCAAACTACAGAGTGAAGACGCCATGAGAGCCAGTAGAGATACCATGAGAGCCAGTGAAAACAAACAAGACTTGTTTGACGAGAAGGAACTGTCAATGGTGAGTTTAGCTGCATATCGTGGTTGGCTAGATGAACTTGTACGTATGAAGGAGATGAAATTGAATTTTGAAGAATAGGATTTTGGTGGTAAATTTCCAATTCAGCGAGCAGCAGCGGCGGGGAATTTGGAAATTGTAAAATTCTTATAGAAGACGGTGTCAACGTTTCGGCTAAAGATTCAGCTGGTATAACCATATTGGGGTATGCCAATAATTATTTTGAAAATCGGCCCATACTTGTGTATTTGGTGCAAACAATAGACGCGGTAATGAAAGGATTCACAAAGACTGGAAATTGTTGGTGAAAGCGGCTAATGCAGATAGTGAAAACATTGTGCGTTACCTAATTGAAAATAATTTGAGTGAACCTGTTTTCTTAGAATAGGATTTTTTACTGAATTTCGCGGCCCAAGACGGCATTGTGGAAGTGGTAGATTTTCTGCTAGAAAACGGGGCAAATGTTTTATTAATGGGACTTAATAACATAACAGTATTACACGAAGCTGTATCTGGTAAAAATAATTCGACAGTTTTGTGTGTTTCGGACAATATAAAAAAAAGCATTGACTAATGACAAGGAAAAAAATTGGAGATTTCCTAAATACTGAGGATTTTAATGGTGAAATTGCAGTTATTTGGGATACTACAAATTAAATTAGTGAAATTTTAATTCTACATGGGGCAAAACCCTAAACAAGACTAAATGAAGCCAATGTTTTATTTATGGGTATGCCGGTAGGTATCTATGCATATATTTTTAGAATGAATATTGTCATACATTAACAAGAATGTAAATAAAATGTGAAAAATTATGTGTATATATGTACATATATATATATAGCTTGTAAAATAAATCTTAAAAAAAATAATGTCATATTTTGTAAATAAATATATATAGGTTAATTATAATACAAAATGAGAACCATATTTCTGATAACTTCTTTGATTTGTTTTTCTAAGATTATAACGAGTCTTTCGGGTTGTTTCTCGCTGTAATTGACGACGAGAAATATCAGTCATCTTGGTAGGGTTTAGGATTCTTTCTTCGATGTTGGGAGACGTCTGTTGCTGGCATTTGTCTCGAACGATTACTTGGTGCTTGTTTTTGCTTGTCATGGCTGGTGTCGGGTGCTGATTTGCGCTTTGTGACTCTCTGTTGATGTACGTTAGAAGCTTTTTAAGGTCTCTACTGGTGGGGAAACAACTGTAGATCTGTGCCTTTGTGATCTTCGAACAGTTCTGTTGGCAAAAAAAAAATATATTATTCTCAAATACAATAATTACTATCACATTAGAAAAAATAATTATAATAAATGTCAATGATAATTACATAGATTCGTGCAAAGAAGTTGTTGGTCCAGGGAAATAAGTGGTTGATGGTCCCGGGGTTGAAGAAGTTGATGGGCCAGGGGCTGAAGAGGTCGATGACTCATTATCTGTAGCCGAAAGCGTCTCGTCCATTTCCTCCAAATCCTCCGTATCTGTTTCATCCTCCATTTGGCTGGAACTATAGAGATTCACCAGGGATCAGTGGGCGAAAAATCCTGAAGACCGATGATTGTTCCGTATTGAATATCTAAATCGCTCAAAAACCATTGTATTACATATACAATGATAAAAAACTCGAGACAAAACACCACAAATTATGTATCCAACCCCGACCAGAAAAAGCCCAAATAAAATACAAAGGTCTCCCCTGCATATCCAGTACACCTCGGAAAACCTGTTTTTTTTCCCCTAAAGTTTCCCTTTGCATATCCAGGTGACAAAATGTGCAGCACCGAAAAAGACGACATTGCATAACCAAGAGGGCAGGGGGGAAATTTGTGCCACATCCCAATTGTTTCGAAATGCGGATCCAGCTGAGTTGGGGGGGGGGGGGGGATTTCGACCTACACCCAATTATTTCCTATAGCGTATGCAAACCGAAAACGGAATATAGGGTAAAAGACCCCATTTGTTTCCCGTGACATCCAGGTGCCTAAATTAACTATTGCTAAAATTTTCCTATCGCGTATCCAAATAGAATTTTTTTTCGCCTTTTTCTCGTCCCTGTTTAAATACACGCGATTCTCTATGCATAACTTATTTATTTATTTTAAAGATAATATTTAAAAATTATAATTCTTTAAAAAATAATTTTAACCATTTATTATTTAAAGATTCACATTTACGCAAACACTAAAAGGGTACGGTGAAACATTGAACAGTTAAAAATTCAAATTTTTCATAAATGTAACCAGATAGATTTTAGAGTTTTATATATACGCAATCACTCTTTTTTTTATATATACATAAATTACCCCAACACACGAAACTGGCAGGTCCAAAGTCCGCGAAAGCAACAACGTATGCAATAGCATCAGCCGCCATCCGAACCGGTCATGACAGACACGATCATGGTATGCCTTTTCGGGATCGCGAATGAATATATTTTGAACAAATCTATTTTCCTCAATAATTGAAACTGGCAGATCCTAGTTTTGCGGATGCAATAGATGCGAGTACACCCGTTGTCGCAGGCCGGACCCATCACGACCCACTCGACTATTTTAGGCTTTTACCCGATTGCGAATGAATGTTTACACAAACAGTATGCCAATAAAACTTTTTTTTCAACCAAAACAAACGGCAAGTCAATCAACTCTTTTTAACTCAAACAGCAACTCAATCAAACATAATTTATTTTAACTGATACAAACAGCAAATCAATCAAACATTAATTTTAATTTTAATCAAATAGCAACTCAACTAAACATTAATTTAAAGCTGAATCAAACAGCAACTCAATCAAACATTGATTTAAACTTGAATCAAACAATAACGCAATTAAACATTATTTTTAAACTGAAACGGATAGTAACTCAATCAAACATTATTTTTAATTTTAATCAAACAGTTACTCAATTAAACGTTAGTTTAAACTTGAATCAAACAGCAACTCAATTAAACATTAATTTAAACCTGAATCAAACAGCAGATGAATTAAAAATTAATTTAATCTTGAATCAAACAGCAACTCAATTAAACACTAATTTAAACTTAAATCAAACAGCAAGTCAATCACACTTTTATTTTATACTGCAATGGCAACAGCAACGCAATAAACTTCCTTAAAACTGCAACTGCAACAGCAACTCAATCTCGCTCGTGCCTGCAAATTAAAAACAACTGTAACAAACACATACCTTACGAAATTGGGATAGCCATCGCCGTCATCTCCTCTGCGCCGATTACGATGGTGCATGTTGGTGGCGTGAATCAGGAAAGCATGCAGTCGTTCTCCGGACCGATGATTCTTTTCCCAGACATAATTGGCCAGGTAGCCGACCCAAGACTTTTTAAGTCGGCCAATGCAGGGAATGCTGTATCGCACAGAACACCAACTTCGCTCGATGTTTTGAGTGTGCACCCTCAACGTCTCGCCCCTCTTCATCTTTAGCGTGTTTCGAGTGTTTACCATTCCGTTCTTTTCGCTGCACACAAATTCCCCCCTGTTATTCACCTGCATGTGACGGTAGCCTTGGATGTCCAAGTTACTGTAAACGCGCCAGCAGTCTGAAATTATCGTCGTGCCCGGAGTGATCCACTCGCGAATGATTTTGGTCAGGGTCACCGTGTTCGTCTTTTCCACCGGCACAAGGAAGAATTTCGTCGAAGCGTCCTGCTGCACTCCCCCGAAAACCCACTGGCCATGAACTTTAGGTCCTTAACCCAATTTCGACTCGTCGATCTCGACCACTTTGCCCGGCCCGCCGATGCGGGTACTGTACGTCAACACCCAGTCTATGCACACTTGTCGGTAGAAACTCGACCAGGCTACAACCGTCATTCCCGGGCACAGAAGTTTTTTCACTATAGTCTGCTGTCGAGGGTTTTTTTATCAGGCACCAGAGTAAACACAACTCGACTATCCTGCCCGGAGACAAGTTTGAATCGCCCACGAAACTGCCCTGTCTCGCCGACACTTTAAAGTTGCGTTTGGTACTGTCCTCCATTCGCCGTCGGCACCAGTAAAACAAGCCCCTGTTTTCCACAAATTTCGCTTCGCCTTCCCCAAATTTTTCGCACCGCATCGTCGATTTGAGAATGCCATGCTCTATGAGAAACGTGTTTATGTCTGGCGAGGAATGAATAACTTGCCTGGCGTTTAACACTGTGATTTTACATCCCGCACACACGTTCTTGCGATTCGCATTAGAAAATTTGCGGGAAAAAAACGCTTGGATACGCGATACGGAACAATAGTTGCCGAATTTGGATATGCTAAACGGAACTTTGCCGGATACGCGATAGGGCACTGGACTGCAAAGTAAACAATTGGGATGGATACTTTATAGCACACACTGAATGTTTGTATGGTTTTCCCATTACGATATGCAATACGAAACAATTACCATATTTTCTTTCAAATAATCCTATGTGAAATTTCGTTGGCTAATTAAAACAGTATTACCAATTGTACCAGCCTCAACAGCTTTTTAAAAATCTTCACTAATTTTTATATTTGTTTTATCTTTAACTTCTGCTGTTTTTCTATGTAGGCAATTACTAACATATAAAGGTCTTCGTCCCCACAATGAATAATAAATTATATCGCCATGATAATTTGTAGTTGGCTTATAATAAAGTTCATCATTTCTATATATAGTATCTAATTTGTTCTTGAATTTCTAAAAATAATTAAAAGCAATAAATATTTTAAGACAAAGATGATTTTCAATATCTAGATTCCAATTTTATTTTGGAAAAATTACATTTCTACCATTTTAAACAAATACATTCCTCACATTTCAATAATCAAACATCGAAGCATGCATATATTGCTCGGCCCGATCTTTTCTATTAGTTTGGTAACCCACAATTACAAAATCAGGTATGTCGAATTGTAAATTATTAAACTGACCTTTTATATCAAAGTTAAAAACAATTGTCCCAGCAGAAACTTCTTTTCAAAAAATTGCCATTACTTAAAACCAATAAGAATTTTAGGATTTTTATAATTTTTTCTTTAATTGCAATTGATGTGTTAGCTTCGTATTCAACAATGGGCCACATAATTTCTAGTTTTTCAATAACAATTTTACCTGGATCGGCATAAGTTTTATCAACCGCACCATCTACATTTTTTGTTTCATAAACAAATAAACGAATTGCTGAAAAAAAAGTGATTTTATAACCACCTTTCCAGTAAACTTCATTACTATTGTGAATATAACAAAACACACATCTTAATGGATACACTATTTTATTTATTATATCACTAAACAGATTTTACTCGATATTTATTATCAACACCAGTAGACTCTAAATAATTGTGTTCACCTGGTGATCTTAGCAAAATACTCATCATTGTCAAAGATATTCCTGGATTATCAACAGCCTCGATAATCTGTCCATATTTTGAAATTTCTACTCTTGAAAACTGAAATGGAAAAAAATGAGAACAGACATCAATACTATCTAATTTTTCGTATTTTGCCTCATCACCAACTTTATCTCTTTTTAGTAGGCAATATTCTTCAAAAACATAAGCATCGATTGGAAAAGAAAAGCCATCTCCTATTGAAATATCAAACTATGTTCTATTATTGTAAATATTAAAATTTTTACTAGTTGGGGGAGAAGTTTGGCTCTCAAAACTCTCAATGCTTTTTCAACTCATTTATAAGTAAATAAATAAATAATTAAATATATATATATACATATATATATATAAATGAAGGATTCAGAGGGAGTTAATCGATTGAAATTGCTCATCGAGAAGTATAGAAATTACAAAAGGAACTGCGAGGAAGAATATAAAAAAAAAAACAAGAAAAAATATCTGCCATATATTCGTGAATTACAAAATATTGGCAAAAAAGTAAAACAAGTGAAGAAAATAAGAATTTAATAACAGCACTAGTACCCATTGCTGCAAAAAATTTAGATTATCCAACACCGGAAGAAACATAATTTGAAAAAGAAACTATTTGCAGAACAAGAATCTCCTAATTTGGAAGAGGAAAATGGGAATTGTACCATTGAAAAAATTTACCACCTCTAGCAGGTGTTTCTACTAAAAATCTAGGAAAATATATTTCTGAAAATATTGATGATATTAATGAAAGATTTGGTTTACGAAGAGTTGGTCAAGATTTCGAAACTGGTGTTACAGTGGTAAAAATAGATGGGGATATTTTTATTTGTCAAAGATACAAAAATATGAATAACAGAAGGTCTTACTAATTTATTAACAAAAAGTACCTGTGAAGGACTCGAAGATAATTTCAATAATGTTGACCTTAAAAATTGCAAAGATATTATTTTAGCAATCAATGCTATTTTTCAAAAATATATTCATCTTAAGAAACGGAATAATCCAAGTTCAAGTAGTAATATGAAGTATATTTAGATAATTAGTCCAATTTATGAAGAATGTATAAAAAATTCACAGTTAAATCATTACCAAATACACCAGAAAGAATGGTTTCTCTGAGAACTCCTAAATATGGAGAAAGTATTTAAAAAAGCATAAAAACTTGCCCAAAGAATACGTTTGGATGGATGATTTTATAAAATTAATTGATATATTAATAGTTATCCAGGGCGAAGAAAATACTGGAAATAATAGTTTTTACAATGAAAAAGTGAGGATAATTAATATGTTATGGAATAAATTTTCTGAATTGGTTATAAATAATCCAAAAGGTATATAATGTCTTATAAGAGTTTTAAAAGTAATTACACATTCATTATGGAATTCTGAACACCATAGAAAAGGTGTTATAAACTGGGCATTAAAAATTTTAAATTTGCTCGAATTACATTTGTCCAGTTATTATTATTGTTGTCCATTTACAAAATTAAATGAAAGACTTGAAAGTGGTGATAAAGGATTAAATAAATTAGATGAAGCATGCAAATATCATGATATTACTTATCGAGATCATAGAGATTTAGAATCAAGACATGAAGCAGATATAATTTTACAAAAAGAGGGAAAAGAAATTATGTTAGATAAAAATCTAACTGGCAATGGTTTACATCATGGAGGAATAATTTCCATTGTACTCGACACTTTAGGAGTGGCTGCTGCAATTTATAGTGCTGTTAAACAAAATAGTAAAAATAAAAATGTATTAGAACAACAGAGATATAATTTAGCAATGGAAAATAAATCAGGGAGTGAATTAAAACGAGGAAGGCCAAAAAAATTGAATTTAACACCATTATCTAATGTCGATATTGAAAAAATATAAAAAAAAAAAAAAAAAAAAATTTTTTTACAAATGTTTATATGATTGACGAACTACCCAAAAATATGCATAAAATGAATGTGCTGTGGTAAATATTGATATTTCAACAAATTCTGGCACTCATTGGGTTTGCTATTTTAAAGAAAAAATAATATTTATTATTTTGAATAATTTGGAGGCAATATTCCCACTTGTTTAATTAATTATTTCAAAAACAGTAATGTTTATTACAATGATGTTCGAATTCAGAATTTTAATTTATTTACGTGTTGACATCAATGTTTAGTTGTATTAAATCTTTTTTTCGAGAGAATTTAAGTTTAACAATATAATTTCTATATTTTTTAATGACAGATATATTTGGGAAACCATTAATCAAATCTTTAAATAAAAACTTTGATAGTATTGCTCAACATTTTAAAAAAATTTGTAGATTCACAATGCAATTCGAGTGTTTCTTCTTTACAGAGTGAGTTAAGCATGTGTTTTGATTTTACAAAATCGTATGTTTCATTTTTTGGACGAAGAATTGTTAATATATGTGAACTTTTGGTTATAAAAAAGATGCCATCAATAAAGGATACATATATGTATATATATGTGTTAATTAAAAATATAAAACTTTTGTTTCTGATTATGCTCTAAAAGAAGATATGGATTTACAATTCACTAACACTATTGCTGATTATATAGAACGAATAAATAATTCGAAACAGACATTAAAAAAGAAGCAGATTCATAATATAAAACTATTGTTTCTGACTATTCATTAAAAAACGATGTCATTTCTAAATATAAACCTATTGTTTCTGACAATGCTTTAAAAACTGATATTGAAACAAAATACAACACTAGTGTTTCTGATTTAACATCGTATGTAGAATCAAAATATGATATAATTGTTTCTGCTTTACGAGATCAAATAAGTAAAGTTTTTGTTTATACAACAGATTATGTTTCTCTTCATAATCACAGAATTAATAATATTGCAGATCGTATTGATGGAAAATATGATGTCAATAAAATACTTTTTGATAAAGAAATAGCTGATAAATTACAACATTTAAACCAATCTGTTTTAAATAATTGTGAGACACTTGTTAACTTAAAATTTGAAAAATGTAAGAAAGAAAAGTCCCGTATATTTTATTTAAGTGCAAAGTGAAATAATAGAAATAAAATTTTTCACTTAGAAAATAATTCAATTTTTTATGAATTGTACTGTGTATAAAATAACTACTGGTGATGATGTGGCTGTTATTATAGGAAATACAAAATTTCATTATAGTAAGCCTTTTGATGCTAAAATAGGTGATAATTTATCTTTCAAAATTTAAAAAAATGTATATATATCTCTTCATATTGATGCTCAGGTTATGATACTAGGAATATTTGTGAAATATAAAGATTAAAATTTGTTTTCTATTAAATGACTAACACTTTGTGTTTGAATTCTAAGAGGGTCACTATAAATTATAAAATAAAAAATTAATATAAAAAAATTGACAGTTAGTTCAGTAAAGTATTTGCCCGTTGTACAACTCTAAAAAACTAACAGTCTTAAAGAAAAAATTGCTCAATGTGAGAGAAGTAATAACTAATGAATTATAGAAACCTGCACGAAATTTTTCCCCTATAAGTAAATTAATTACATATGGAATTGATGATTTATGGCAAATTAATCTTGTAGAAATGAATACTGGTGATTTAAAAGGCATATCACATTTAAACAATGGATACAAATATATTATGATGATTATTAATGTTTTTGCAAAATTTGCATTTACTACACCAATTAAAGATAAAACAACTAAAAATGGTTCAATCTGGTTAGAATCTATATTAATTAAAAGAAACCCAAATAATATACAAACTGATAATGGTTCAAAATTTTATAATAAAACATTTAATGAGCTTATGGAAAAATACAATACTAACCATTAGTCTACATCTTCCGAATTAAAAGCTAGTGTTGTTGAAAGATTTAATCGAACTTAAAAAAAAATAATGAGGAAAAAATTTGCTTTGAATGGTAATTTTAATGAGTAAATATACTAGATGATTTAGTGAAAGAATATAATAATTAAAAACATAGAACTATTGGAACAAAGCCAATTGAAGTTAGTAAAAAAAATTATTGCAAACAAATTTTGTGTTTACTAAACCAAAATATGATGTTGGAGATGTTGTTTGTATAAGCAAACTATTTATTTTTTGAAAAAGTTTATACTGCTAATTGGTCGACAGAATTATTTACTATTATTAAAATTTTAAATTATTATGTACCAACTTACAAATTAAAAGCTATTATGGAGAAGAGATCATGGTTAGTTTTTATGAATATGAAGTTATGAAAACCAACTATCCCGATGAATATTTAGTCGAAAAAGTTTGAAAACCAAAGGTGAAAAAATGTATGTAACGTGGTTAGGTTTTGATAGTTCACACAGCTGCTGGTTTAATAAAACTGCCATTTACACAGCTGAGTCTGCATTAGCTAACATTTTGTAAATTTTTAATATTTTTTCTTACAATTACACAGTTTCAAAAATGCAATAACATAATACACATTATGTTTAATGGCTGTTTTAACATTAATTCACCGTTGTTGTTCTGTGTGATTTTGTCATTGTTGTGTTGGTGTTCATTTTACATAAACATGTTTTAAAATTTTTTTAAACTTAATGAAGTCTTTAATTTATTTTTCTATACTTTCCTTATTTTATTTTTCTACTCAAATCTATTGTAATACAAACCATAATCTTCATCCCTCCATTCTGAACAAATTTCTTTATATTTTTCATAAGTTATATCACCTCTGACAAAATCAATAAAAATATGATTTAAATAAGTTTCATCTTGTCTAACTGTACCCAAAAATTTGTATAATCACTTACCAAATGTTTAGGTATTTATGAATATGTTTAAGCTCAATAAAATAAATACATCGATATTTTTATGTCTGCCCCAGCTAAAATAATTGCGAATAATGTCTTGATTTTCTAAAATATCATCATCAAATATAACTAGTGAATCTCTTTTGCACTCATCTTAAGTAGGCATTTCATCAGTATTATTAAAATAGTGAGCCATTTTTCTTTAATTTTTGGTTTGTTGGTCACCTAATTGATATCATTTTGTAACTGAATATACTTAGGTTGGTTTATACTTTTTGAACAAACATACAGTTTATTAAAATCCAACCAACCTGATTATAAATAAAATTAATTATTATATTTGTTTTTTTCACAACTGCTTTGACCAACAATTATTGTGTGTATATCATGAGTGAATAAGTCACCATTATTTTTAAATTTTTTGATACCACTTCGGAAATTAAAATGCCAACACCCCAGCCAGTTCTTTGCATCTGCATGTAAATTTTCTATATAACTGGATAATAAAGTATTTAAGTTGACAAGCAATAGTTATATTTTAAAGAAAAAAACTTCATAATGATATAATACATAATAAAAAATCGATCGCATTAATCAGTTTCATACAACATTCTTAATGCCAAATATAAATAATAATAATACTACAATCATTGAAAAAATGAGCCCTGGTGTTGATAAAAATGAATTTATAAGTATTCCAAGAAGTCAATAGGATATTGAATCATTAAAATAAACTATAAATTCAGTTGATCCATTTTCAACAGATAGTATTGACTTAATAGCAGATAATGTATAAAATTAGAATATCTATCAAACTGTAATTAGATATTAAACTTAATGATCAACTATCTGATATTCTTGGGTTTGAAAGAAAATTAACTATTGAAAAAGACATAGTTGTTGTTGGCACTAAATTACCTAATTTTAATCCATTTAAGACAATAAATATTCACTGTAATGTAATATGTTCATAAAATATGATGAAGCTAATAATTTAAAAACTGATATAATTGCGAGCCCTAATATCCAATTTTTTTTAAATAAAATCAATAATTAGAGTTTTAAGAATATTGTTTTGGAAATTCGAGATGAAAATGACAAACTGATTGATTTTGATGGTGCTGATATTCATGTTGTCTTATAAACTAAAGAGGTTTAAAATTTAATAATATAAAAATTAATTTAAATTCACTCTTTTTTTGTATTTATATGAAATTGCATCTATTTTATTTTCTGGCATAACTGTTGTGATATCATAAGGGCTTAATGCTATTTTATAAACTTCGACTGTATATACTTCGTGTTTTTCACTCCTTATTAGAGTCATTATTCTATATCGCATTTTATCTTTAAACAAACAATTCTTATAGTCATAAAATGTAATTAGCTTACTAACTACACATTTTTTCACACCTTTAGATTTTTTTATCATCAACCTTATTAGTATACATTTTTGAACATAAACCAAAATAATTTTTTCATTATTATACCATTGCATTCATCTTTCATTTTCCTAAAACTTTTTTATTTATTTGAGATATGTTATAAATATTGTCATTTGGATAATCTTTTGTATCAAATTTTTCTATCATCGACTTTATATATTTGTAAAAATCTTTTGTTTTAACATTATAAATGTCTGGATCGGTATCTTGAAAACATAATTTGAATTTTATCACAATATTTTGGTTTTATTATTTTATAATGAAAACAATACATTAATTCTTTCGATATATCTATAATTGACATACCTATATAAATTGGTTGATTAAATTTTACATTTGTTTTATTCATATGTATAGCTGCAAGATTTTCATTAAATAAGGTACTTCTTTTGAAGTTTGGTTTTGCTACTAATTTTTCACATTTTCAGCATCGTATACTAGTTTTATATCAGCTTTGTTTCTAATATTTCCCATAGTTTTACCAAAACACTGAATTATTGATGAGCTTATAAAAACCTTTTCCAAAATTATTTTTAGCATTAGTTCTCATTGTTGTGTTTAAATCTATACATTTTTTAAATAATTGGACTTATCAAATGTTAATGTTCTATGCATTTTTGTAAGTTTTAATCCTTTTTTTTACATTGTTTTTAATTATTATAGTGTATTACATATTTTTCTTTTTATGTAACATTGTTAGTAATCTAGATTGATTAGTTTTTGGAACTACTATATTTTCCGGACAAAAATTAGATCTTTATGAAAATTATTTAGTGTTTGTGGATATTCTAAATCAACTTATAATATATAACCATACTAAGAATCATTCTCCAAATATACTAATTTTTCACTCCAGTAATCTAAATGAGATAACGTAATAAACCCAGTCGAAACCACCACATAGTAAATTTTGTGACATTTCCCATTCATAAAGATTATTTGCATCGAGATATGCTAAATAATTTGATTCTTGGTTTGCGTTAAAATCGTCTAAATATTTGTTATTACCTTCAACATATAATTTACAACATTGTGATATTCGACCTCTAATTCCTTTCTCTGTCATTAAAATCATGTTATAATTGTGTAATAAATCTAGTAGTTGTTTAATTATTTTTAACATTGCATCCCACCATAAACCTGGTGTTGTAAAATACTGTGCAGGATCTAAATCATAAGAATTTATACATGTATTTCTAAAATTTTCGAATATATCTGCTAATAATAATACATCACTTTTTAAATAATTATCACGGCATTCACCAAGATTTTTAATATTAAATTGGTTCCATACACATTTCATATGCTCCAAATCAGCATCAGTTATATCAGATTCATTAAATTTATTGTAAAATTCACTCTTTGGTGGGAATTCTGTTTCTTCGAATTCTTTCCAACTATCCATATAATTAACTGAATAAACACCCTTTTTAATAGCTAAGTCTAAATGTTATTTTGGAAAATGTTTTTGTGTGTGATTCATTTGATCTTTTCATAAATTAGATTATAATTTATCTAAATTACTGGCCATAAATTTAAATGTGTCTATAAATCTCATTTTTAAACTTTCTGTTTGTTTCCCAAAACTAATAAAGTTTTCTTCATTATTTGCAATTAATTCTATATTTTTATCATAATATCCTAGCCATTTAATATATAACTGGGCATCATATTCAGCTAAGGTATAAAAATAAATTGGAACAAAATTTGGTAATTTTAATTTTAGATTACGATTATTACATACATGTTTAATGAATTTTCCACTTATGTGATCATAATGATGCAATTTTTTTTTTCCTATGTATATTCATATCCACATACATCTGAGTTCCTTTATAATGTTTTTTCTTCTTTTGTTAGTAGTTGCACTGGTTCAATTTGTGAATCTATTTCCCCAATTTCTTCTACTTCCCTTTCTATTGATCGTATAATAAGTTATTAGCATTTGATCCTCGATAAACTACTGGAGGTTTATAACCACCATAAGTAAAAACCAGATGGTTTGTGTAATTGATATTTCATTGTGTATGATTCATCATTCAATCAATGTTATCTATTTGTTTATTAGTAAGATTATATTGTTCTTTAAGTGTTTCTTTATAAAAACCATTACCAATATCATCCTCTGTTAACATTGAATATTTTAAAATAAATTTGTTTCTTTATTTCTCTTGGATTTGGTTTAGTTGTTGGTATTTTATTCAGAATTGATTCAAAATCTGCATATATTGTTAATAGAACCTTCATTGTATGTTTAAAAATTTATTACTTTAATTTCTCTCCTTTTGGGGGTAAAGTGATTTTTACAGCTTCATTTTCGAGCAATCTTCAGTATGTTTATTAAACTTTTCTTCAGAATAAAAGAATTGAAGAGACATATCACATATATAAGTTTTATGTTGGTGATTATTTTTAGTGCAGAAAGCAGTTTCCATAAATCTTTTATCCAACAGTAATGTGAATTTTGCGCAGCTCATCTGCTTTAGCTGATGATTTATCATCTTTGAAATAAATTAAATTTGTATGTTTTTGTTTTTACTTTTTGTGAGTTTTAGTGGATTACTGTGGATTTATCACCAATCGAATATACATTTGTAGATGTATCAAATTGATTTTCTATTTTTGGTGTATCATCAATTTTAATAAGATATTCATATTTATCTATTACTTCATCAATATTAAGCCCCACGTTTTTATATTTAGATACTCTTTGTGGATATTTTTCATCTGGAAACAAAGCAGATTTTATTGTTCAAAGAAAGCAGTTTTGATCATTATTATTTACATTTATGCATGCTTGTTTATTTTTAATAACTTCTGGTAGATCAATATATGATGAGCCTCTTAATGGATTTCACTTATTTATTACTAATTTTACTCCAAATATTTTATCTAAAGCCCACCCAGAATCTCATTTTTTTAAATTCAGATAATTATGAAAGTATTTCTTGTATTACGAATTTATAAATTTTTTAAATACTCCAGCATTCAATACTGTATAATTGGTTGATTGAAAAGTGAACAATTGTACTTGATTATTCTCTTGCTTATGAAAATTAGCATATAATTGAATACTGGTTTTCACACCTCTAAATATTTTAAGATTATTGTGTATTATATCAAATATATATTTTTTGCTGAAGTCAAAACATTAATAGACTGTACTAACTTAAAAGCATTTTCAATGTTATATGTTAATATTCTACTTTTAAAAGGTTTATTTTCTAAGAAATGTTTGTTGCTTCTTCTATTTTTTTTAACAAAAGAATTATTTAATAATGGGAATCTTTCTGTTAATTATTTTTTTATCTTTAGGATATAATTCATTGCTATTTGTATCAGCTAAAGGCAAATTTGTAAAATTTTTATTTGTTCTTGTCATCTGCTTTCTTTTTCTCTGCTTGTTTATAACCAGTGGCATAACAAATGGCATGAGTTCTAATTAGATCATTTTCCCTTAGTCTAGTTGTATATTTTAATTTGAAATATTTAGCAATATGTTTCGACATCCTCACCCCCTCACCATTCAACACAGTTGTTATACAAGCCTCCATATTATAGATGTATATATAAGAGAAAAAATACAAATAAAATGTAAAAAACAGATACTCTGAATAAATTTAAAAAGTGCTTAAATTACTGGGAAACTGTATTTAACTGCTTGTAATGACCACAATTCTTCACGTAACCACTAAACCATTTTTTTTTAAATGTGATTGAATATTTGTCATTCTATTTTTTATTAAGAAAAAATAATTCTGTAGAGTTTAGCTCATTACACACTTTATATGTTTCTGTTGGATAATTATCATGATTTTCGTTTAAATTATCTTATGCTCTATTATGTAATACAATTTTTAAGCTTTTTGAGAGATGTATCATAAACATCTTTTTTAAATTCATAACGACTAATACCATATTCACTATAACATTTTTTACAAACATTAGAATGTTTATCTTTTATGTGTTTATGCAATGCAAAACTTTCTATGTTTAATACTTTGCCACACTTTTTACATTGTTTGTTAATATTTTCCATTTTATTTACTAAGAAAAATATTTTATAAAGAGAAAAAAATATATATATTTTTTTAAATTTCAAAGATTTTGCGGTTTTATTAAATATGTTTCCTTTTAAATATCACAAACAAAAAAAGGAGGCTCTGCTCAACAAGTTGAACAATTCATATGAATTAACTGAAGTACAAGATCAAAAAAAAATTTAATGGTTTACTGGAACAGATTTAAAATTAATGAATCTAAGTTTGGCAAAAATATTAATTGCATTCTAGAAGGCAATTATAAAATCACTTTACCAGAGCGCTATGCAAAGATTATTGATGAAAATAGCTTTAAAATGATGAATGAAGGGTGAGTTTTTATAGTGTATATATTTTTAAAAGAAATGAAAAATGGAAAATCTGTACATATTGAGTTTAATATTAAAATTCTATAAATTATCTTTTTTTAATATTTCATCTGATTTATTTGTTTTAGCTTTAAATTTGCTTGATTTTTGCATAATTTTGTTTGTTTTGCCTCTGTTAAATCATGTGCGCACTTTTTGGAAAACTGCTGAAATTTTCTTGCTTTTTTTTCTTAAAATTGCTTGATTTTGACAGCTGCTTTTAAAAAAACTTTTAGAGCTTAAATTTAGCCTTCAAATACCCTGATTTTGGCTTTTTTTGAACATGATTTTAAGGATTTTTTCGTTGAATTTCAGATTTTGAGTTTTTAACTTTTCTGGACTTTTAGGTAAAATAACCCTATTTAGTGTACTGCATTTTTGTTGTAATTTTAAAATAAATAACCCCAAAAATGTGTTGCACCATGATCGGCATTATACATACACCAATGTTAAAAAAATACTTTATTTTTAAAAAGTAGACATTTTGTTACCTTCCAATGTTTTATACAATAACACTTAGCCATTTTAATAATTTATAATCGCGCAAGATTAAAAATAAAATTTTAGAGTAAAGTCTATAATTTTTTGTCTTTAGCACAATCTATGAACAGCCAGGTAATTACTACTGATCTATATGAATTACAGATTATTTTGTGAAACAAATCTGTATGCAAAGTTACAATATAATAGTATACATAGTGTTCCAGATCCATAAATATATTATCTTAACAGAAATTTGTGAATATGCAGCCCCATAAAAATTGAAATCTCTAAATCTTAATCAAATACGAGCCTTCCAACCCTCCACCATGTTGAAAACAACTAACAGTTACAGAATTGCATTTTTCATTTCGATCGGTATTAAAGTCAATCTCGATCGAAATAAGGTGAAAAATAGTTCAAGAATCCCTGTGCAGGCCTATCATAGTATTACATACGTGCCAAATTGGGCAAAAATTGGTTGAATAATTTTAGAGATATATGTAATGTAAAAGCTTAATTTTTTTATGTGGCACTATTTTACAAAATGGGGGACCTATAACAATATTTACGACTGAATTCAATTCTTACCATTCGCGCTGTCAGCATACAAAATTTGGTAAAAATCGCTTGAATGGTTTCCAAGATATGACATATCACCCTAAATTTAAAAATGGTTGCTATTTTGAAAATAAATGCCTGGCATAGTCGAAAACTATAGAATTCCAGTGTCCTTACTTAGGACTATATGTGTATCGAGTTGGGTAAGATCCAGTTCACACGTTCAAAAACATGATAATTAAATCATTAGGGTTGATGAACGATTTGGTTGGATCATGGCCGATTGTGATAGATACCGATTTAGGGTATATCGGCCAACATTTCTGTATCTGTCCAGCTGTAATTGAAACATATTTTAGGTGTTCTTTCATCTATCTCTAGTTAACCCCTTTGACACTTAAGGTAGGCCTACTTGCAGTATTTGAGCTTACATTGTTCACACATTTAGGTTAAGCTGGCTACTGCGCAAAGACCACCACAAAGCAAATACACCACACCATTAAGAGGCAAATCGAGATCTGCCAGCGAAATACAGTCTACCACTCTGGTAAACTTAGGGAGCACCCAAAAGCACTAGGTACTCCTTCAATTTGTGGAATCAAGTATTGCTCATAGCAACCTACTCTGCCCTGCTGGAGAATGGCCAGGACGGATAGAGATCTATCTTATTATTCTTGACCCTCGGAGGAAACTACACCCAGGAACCACTGGCTGCCTACATAAATATCCCATGCCTTGTTTCACCGCTGGCGACGACCGATAGTTCCATCCACCGCTGGGTAATGGCCGGACGAGGAACGCCAAGGTGTAAATTACATTGCGGAACCAGAGCTCCTGGTAGTACACGGTAGGGCTAATCTTACACCGCAATCCCTCCACACATACCCCAGGAGTCTACCAGCAGCACAAGCACTTCTCCACAACCAGCGCCAACTGCTGTCCAGCGGCCGGCCGCCTCATTGAGCCAGCCAGAGAGGAGGAGGGTGTCGCCGTGTCATGGACTGCAGATAATACATCGTAAAGTGGTGCTCCCCATGTCTTTCGACATTGATTCCGTTCGTAAACCAATCAGACCCACACACTATACTGGCGTCCTGCCTAAGTGGGAGTAGAAGTCTTTGGGTATGATCTCCGCGACACTGGCCTCGCCCTATTCGAAGGCCACCTCTGTCACTAGAACCAGATGTGCTTATCACACACTTTTCTACATGAAGTTGGTCATAGGGGTGGTAGTCCCCAATGAGCTAACCAGGAGGTATACCCACAAACTTCCAAAACAGTAGTACTGTTATTTTTTAACATGGTGATTCCAGCCAGGGCTGGAGCAACTTGAGGGCCTTCGATCCTCAACGATGTTAGGGCTTACTGCTATAACACAGAATGGTTGACTCTGGGTAGTGAGGTTAAAACCCTCGAATAATATTCAACTTGAAGTCGAATTTGTAATTAACTTTCTCAGTCCAGTAATCATACTCCCTTCACATATAATTTATCCCCTGTCAGTGATCAGGTTGCTTAAAATGATTCAAATAATAGTGGCACCCAATGTGGGGTGTTAACAGTAATTAGTTTTGACTAGACTTTCAGGACAGGCCAGCCACGCCCTACACTTATGTTCACATTATTCGTTATATTAACCTTATATTCTAAAGAATTGTAGCGACTAATGTAGGGCATTGTTACAATCATTCAGCTGCAACAGTCTTGTATTACGCCAGCAACGCCCTTGTGTGAAAACATAGATTTGTGAATCCATTAGGCATCCTTTTGAACATTGGTACATTTCAAACCGGGCACAACCACACCTTTGGTTGCATAATTATAGAAACCATTGTCATATGGTTAGATGGATAACACCAACTCATATCTCATAGTAACAATTAGCTTGGACACGTGGGGCACACACCTCATTTCAAGCGACTTCCAGGTAACTCGCGACTGTACAGTCGTAAAACTATGGCCCACGGATGATAGTGGAGTTAGCCATCAGCAGTGCTCCACAACTCCTCAAACTCTCTGTGATTACTCGCACGACAAAATTCTTGGACAACGTCATACGATCGTGGCACACCAATTGTTTACAAGTAAACAATTCTCTGTCTCCTAAGGGCTCAATACAGCCTAAGGATTGACATCTCACCGACCTTGCTGATTTACCTTATGCTAAACGGGTGACATGCTGTGGTTTCCGAGGCTGGAGATGTGGGTTCGCGCCCTGCTGGACATGTCGAGTGAGGGCAGGAACTGCTGGATGTGCATGGAACCATGCTTAGTAGAGTAATGATGGGGTCATCCAGCCGATGGCCTTGTGGGACTTCGGAGTCCGCTGTTAGATTGATATGAGTTTTATGTTACATGCATTATTAATTACTTTGATTATTAATGGCCTTTACTAAAGGGGGAGACAGTAGGCCACCTCGCATGCCACAAATCACCGAGTTTACTCTGTGTTCTGGGTGCAGGCCCCGTAATGGCCCCATAGTACAAATATTTACACACCTGAAAAAACTGATTTGTATGATGCTCTACAGTGCAGTGCCAAATGATACTGTGGAGAGTATAGTAGTCAATTAAAATCTGGGACTCAGTTCATGACATTTTAATGACTGCTTGAATGATACATAACATGTATGCCAACACATATTACACTTCCACGAACCCGCCACTAACGGCCTGCTGATGGCCTATACTGTTAAATAAGGCATGGGCTTAGATGCGATTCAATGAATATGCAATGCGTGTTAAACACTGAGATGTTACTTCAGGGAGCAGTCAGGTCGATCCCTTGGCACTCATGACCACAAATGCTCCGTTACTTGAATATTTCGATGACAATGATTAAAGCTTGATGTTTGTCTAATGTGCAGGAGGCTGGCAACTAGTGTCACAGTATTAGTCAATAAGGATATTGGTTAGGTGAGGAGAGATGACTATAGTTTTGGAATTTCGGTGGAGATAATTACCCAGGGCACCAGATGTTATCGGGTTGACAATATCGTGAAGTCGGAGAGCAGCTGTGGACTCGTTCCTCAGGGTCGTTCGGCCGACGACCACAGCAAACCCTCCAAGTGCAGTTGTTGTCTCCTTGTAGAATAAAATTAATACTGACTGAATATCTCCCTTACTTGCTGCATTGTGGGATATCTTGGCTCCCCACACGCCCATTCGAAGCACTGTTACTTATTACCTCGACTCATGACCATTTCAATTATACTTGCACAGTAAGTTACACTTTGAGAAAATTTGCGGGAGAAGACCCATACCTTAAATGCCTTGCAGCGAACAGGGAATGAACCACACATGTTAACTCGTCACTGCTGCGATTTATTCAGTAACATGATCAAATTCCCTTAAGGAAAAGCTTACATTTGATGCTGCATATGAACTCGTCAGCTCGGGTAGTACTGTGAAATGACACATGGTCACATGAAATAAATTAAGTACAATTCAAGCCTACCCAGGCGATGCAAGCACTGGGTAGGTGCGAGGGGAGGTAATGTCTCGAGCAGCTGAAATACGAATAGGTTCCGGTATGATAAATAACTATTGCTGTGAAATGATTAGCCCAACATAGTGATGACTGCCCAAGCATGCTAAACACGAGCCCCGACATGACGTGGCACACCCCTCGCAAAGACGAACGACTATTGACTTTCTCTGTGCGACGTGCTTGCCTGTTTGGTAGGCTGGCACCCACGCTGCACTACTTCCTTGCACACATTTGCAAATCGGACACGTACCTTGTGTACTGGTTGTTGCAAATTGCTTTTAAAATTAACAGTGTAAATATTATTCACTATACCAAAACATTGCACTCCATGGATGATGAGGAGAGGAAAGACATGAGAATGAACATGACAGAAAATTACAAAAATACACAATTAAATAACAGAAATTTCACAGAGTCTATTTTCGGAATCCTGTGCCACCCCCATGTGGTCGTGCTCACTCTGCTCTGCACCTGCATCGTTCATTGCCACACTGCACTGCATGTGCGCTCATAGAGCATGCACACAAACTGCATTACAGAACCTGGTGTGGCCATCAAATGGGCTAAGGAGAAGGGGTCAACGTGGGCACATGTCAAATACCCCCCCCCCCCCTTTCGCGGGACAGTTTTCTGTCGGGCTCGTTACTGATGACAGATACACATCCTTGTGTCTGCCCATTGTGGACATAGCATGTAGGGGCTTTGCCAGCCTACGTTCTGGAACTGCTGGCTGCTGCCATCGTCCCGCATGTTCTTGTCGTCGCCATGGTGCTTCCGTGTACTCATATGTGTGGCATGCTGCAGGTGGCCGACAGCGTGCTGAATGACGAACCTCGTACGAGTCGCATGATCCACCGTCGTCGCTGCTACTGCTGCTGTCTTCATGCGCAATCCCACATATTTGCCGGTAGCTAGGTGGACTAGCAACTACTGGGGGGTTGAAGTCACCCCCAGGTTGTTACCCAACTGGTGTTTGCACTTTTGCATCTTCTGTCGTGCTGTCCCCCTCGACGATTGGGATCCCATTGACGGAAGTCACATTGTCTCCTGAGGGAACCCCTCCTAGAGGTGTCACCATGGGCTGCAGATCCAGATCTCTTCGGGTTGCGCTGGTAGCCGCTGCGCCGTCGATTTCCGTTGAGTCACCATCGGATGCGCCCTTACTGGTGACGATGCGCCGGGCAACATCATGCCTTGGGCACCCACTGCTGATGGTCCTGGGACAGTTACTGACCTGCCTTCCGTGCTTGTTGTCATCCTCTGGAGATCGAATTATTCGACGGCGCTGTCATGAGCCTCCATGTCTCGTGCGCCTCCTGCATGCTGTGCATGCACCTTACCTCTTGCTTGCTGTGTGCTGTTCCCAGCAGATGTTGAGGTGGCGTAAGCCCTTAGTTCGACGTGCCCTCTGTCAACCGGGCCTATGTCGTCCTGTATCCTTGGGGACATGCCCTCATCTGGCATCGGCGACATGGTGTCATCTGGTGGGGAACCTCCTGCGGGAGGTGCTGCTGCACTCTCCTCCTCTCTACCTTGCTTTGCAGGCTCGGCAGGTGTTGTGTCATCGTGGGTGATGCTGTCACCAGCCTCGTTGTCGCCATGGACGTATGCGGGTAACAGGCATATGGCATTTCGGTGATACTTGTTCGTCCTTATTCCCACGAGGACCAAGTATGTGGGTGGTCCTAGCCTTTTGATAACCCGGTGCGGGCCTGTCCACAGCACAGCGAGCCTTGCACCAAAGTTTTGGAGGGCTTCCGACTGCAGATGCGCTTTTACGTACACTAGCTGTCCAGGTTCGAGCATAGGTGGGGTACAGTTGCTCATCATGATAGTGTGCACAATCGACAAACACATTAGTGTTTCGATATTGAACTATTATATTTATTTTTAAAAAAAAGATGATACTTCATCATTATATTGTTAAAGAAATACTATTTGTCTTTCCGATAACATTATATTTTGGCTGTTTAATATTAACTTGTTTGATAACAAAACCCATTATTGTGATTTTTTTTTTTTTTTGCTATTGCCAGATTTGGCAACTTGATTTCTATTGCTGATATATTGGAATTTATGTTTCTTGTGCTTTTGGTTAAATGTATTAGGTTTTTATAATATTTATTGTTATTGTAAATCTATATTATTGAGATGATATGTTTTACAAAAATATATTATTTAAAACTGTGTATACACTGTGTATAATTTGTAAATTAAATTGTATATAATTTACACAGTTGCTTTCTGTTTAGTTTTTTATTTGTAAATTTTCATATTCTTATGTATACAGAGAGACATTTCCTTTATTCGAGTCACAAGCTTTGCGGTGTTTGGTACGTTATTGTAAGAGTGGCAACGACATTCGGGAAATATTCTCGAATGGATTTCCAAATGCCCTCGAGAGGTTAATCACAAAACTGAATTTTCAATCCAACAGCCCATCACCCTCGCAAAATTGAATCAGTTTATGGAAAACACCGAACCTACACTGATTAAAACTTTGTACAAATTGTCATCATCGTCACCAAGCCACAATGAAGAATCTTGCCTGTGAAATCATTTTCAAATCCCCCTATCGGCAGAAATCCAAATCGAGTCTGGTATCATTACCTATGAACTGAAAATTTGCTTCGGTTGCCGGGTCGAATTAAAGTTTTATCTGGGCAAGATTGCGCCAGTAGGTTGGAGTGAAGCAGTGGAAATTGATCTCGATGTTTGTGATTTGAAGCTCATCACTTTGGAAGAAACATTGCGAATCATTTGCTATGTGTATTACAATAGCAAGCTGAAGAACCGAATTACTTTTGATCGTGTATTTAACAAAACTTATTTACTCAACACATATCGAATCACTGTCGAAAACGAAATGTGTGATACGATCAAAACATTCATACGCCATCTCCACGAAATGTCATACGACGAATTGATTTATTATTATTGTGGCGAATACAAACCAATTTCGTCAATGGGATCTGGCCTAATCACGTGGAGAAACGACCCTTTATCGAATGTGTCGCCGTATCTGAACGACCGGAATTTTATGCAAATAAATAAGATGGCGAGCATAGACTTGTTTTCCTGGCACCCAATTTAATTTTCGCCCCCTTTTCACCTGTCGTTGAAGCACATAATTTCAAATTGTGTGGTTATTATGTTGCATTCGTCGAGGAATTGGAAAACAACAAAGTTTTTGTTCTCATCGATGTGTTTGGTTAAATGAACATTTCGAGGGTAGATATGAAACAGGCATTACAAATTCATCAAAACCATATTCCCGCCATATACAAATTTGATATTCTGGAATCAATTCGATTCATAACATTTCTCCAGAAAACATGGCCGTTTTGATCAATCGACTGGTTTGTAGTGTTTGAACAAGGCCAATTTCACTTCCCACCGATGGCCTGTTTTATTTCCACAGGAACAAGATCGTCAAAGTAAAGAGTGAAAAAACAATCGATTTGAAGTTTGATTGGCAAACTTTTTTAAGTATTTGAAGAGTAATAAAACCCCTATACTAAAGCTCAAACAGAGAGTGTCGTTGGCCGACATGACTGTGAAATATCTTGGTAGATATGCAATGTATGAATACCTCGTGCCAAAGGTCTTGGAATCTGAATATGGAAATATCTTTGAAGTGATGTTTCCCAATTATTCCATTGTAATTAAATGAGTGTATATTAAACTAAATTATTCCAGAGATGGGCAAACGTGCGTTGTGCAAAGACATTGTGGTTGATTAGTTTTTCATTTTGGAATTCAAGGTATGTTATGATAGTGGCGAAATCATATTTTGTAAATCTCGCGAAAAAAAAACAAGTGTCAATCCAGGAGTGTTATTAAAAACATTATATTGAATAAATAAGACATGTATCATAACCATACGCTATTTTTAAAATTTCACAAAAAGTTTGGTACCCCTATATTTATTAGTCTGAGAATTATTTTAACATGTTTGATAATTTTACTCTTAAAATACATAATAAAAGTGATTGTCCAAATGAATAAAATAGAAACATACGTTGTTCGTTTTGTAAACATAATACAATTTTATCACAAACAATATTTGTCGGGAAATGTTGACGATAGCAACAGTTTCGCAATGAAAACATTTGAAACTAATGACATACTTTTACCTCAATACAACTGGCTACAAGACACCGAGCAGTTTGGTTAAATGATTGAAGATTTGGAGAAACTGATAATTAGTACAATGAATGAACCGTCAAAGTACTATAGATCAACAGATGTCTGGAATCGTGTGAAATTTGCCATACATACCATTCACAGCAAGTTACCGATGCCACCTACAGACTATACTGGCCCGTGGGGTACAAACTGGTATCAACTTTAATTTCCTTTCCAGGGTTTCTCGTCTATTCAAATCTTATGTACACATATTCTTTTGACGAAATTGATTAAACTTTACGATATTAACTGGTTATCGTGATTAATAATTATTTACACCACACCTACATTAAGTATAGGTTGTCCTAGATTGGGACCAAATGCAGTTATGATGGCGGTGCAATTTGTTGGCGCCCATGTTTTCATGGGTAATTTAAAAAATTAATTCGACACAGAAGTAATGCAACATATATTATCGCAATTGTAATTCCAAGTAATTACTTCGAACGAAGGTTCGTATCCCGATGGAGGACAAGTGTTTCACGAAAATTTTCGAGCCTACAGTTATATATATTATTCAGCTCGGAATTTTGTCGCCCTGCAAGAATTTTGCAATATAGATTCAACGACAGTGATTGATAAAGTGAATCGGATGTTGGAGCATCTGACAATCCCATTACATTTCGGTCCCATGTTTACAAGGATGCCGAGTTTGGTATCTCGAGATAGAGGTGATTATGTTTTCAATACGATTGATTCGATATAAGCAGTGACGGCCAAAACGGAAAAATGGATGCTGCAATTCAATGACCAATGCTCCAAACTCTGTTATTACGAATCCGACCAAACGTATAATAAATGGGGTCAATTTTGGGCCATGGCTCGCATGTTTATGTATAAAAATTCCGATACGAAAATTCGCCAAGAGTTTTGCACATATTATCCCAGTGTCATTAGCATAAACAATAAATTAGTGTCTATGCCAATCAGGACAGAAACCACGACAAGTTCATGCCACAAAGTGCCTTTTCGTGCATTGCCCATTTGGATTCAGCCATAAGTATGTATAATGCTTGGACGATAAACAAGTTCCAATTAAAGTGACTGAATTAATTTTAGTGAACGAAACAAACTACACCGTCGCCTATAAAATACAGTCTACTTCGAGGACTAATCGCGATCCCATAAACGTTTCAGTAAATTTGGGTAAATGCATCACATCTTCCAACAATTCGTTCAATGCGATGCCAAAGTACCAAATTGTTCAAAACTATTCGTTTGTACATGTGGGTACTCCAGAATCGACCAAAGTAATTAGAACAGAAGATAACAAAAGTTTCTATTCGTTGCAGCGCACACCAAGTATTACCGACGTGGTTGCCTTTGGCACAGTTCACAATAATTCTGACAACGTACAAAACATCTCGGAGAATTAATTCGAAACCTATTATTACATTATGTATTTCGAAAACGATAAATTATTTCTCGAGGACGTGAATACAAACAGAATATCGACTGGTGAGAAATCCGGCACTCCTCTATCCATTTTGGAATTTGATGGCCCGATGATTACACGAAAATATGACACTGCTGCGAAAATCGTAAACGGAATTTATTCCGAGAGAAAATACTTTACTTCCACTTCGTAGATAATGCTAAATGCGAAATTTGTAAATGTCAAGATTACCCCCGGATAAAATATGACAGTGGATGCAACGATGCTTGAGTACGAAATTGCTCGTTTACCTAGACAACTTCGCCGAGTTGTACTCAGTACGAACCACCTTCAAAATTTCTACTGGATACGTAAATTGGCATTTGTCGCAAAGAAGCTTTAACTCGCCAACGAAATATACAATTAATACGTTAATGTATGCTACTATGATAATAATGTGGCTGAAATTTCACTGAAAACCATTAAAGCATCTTCTTTATTGACCGGTATGAGTACATTCTTAATCAAATCGTTTGTTTACGATTTAAAGTACAAATAAAAAGCCTATTACTTCTATTATTCGAATGAAAGTTTTCTTTTTTCACCCGAACAAATATAAAAGATCGTTTCAAACACGTTTCTCTTGCCAATCTCTCGTACTTTTCAATACTTGAATTTGTGTAAAGTTTATAAATTTCCTTTTCCCGTCACTTTTACGATGCATCAGTTGAACGGTAATGATAGTCAATTAATGATGGATTATGAAAGTGAAGACGGCAATATGTGGTTTACTACAATAATCCCATACATATTGATATATAAGAAGATTAATAATAAAAACCAAATACATATGTGGACAGGCATTGGCACAATTTTAATATTAGGGGTCCTGGCCTTTGTGATTTGGAAATTTAAAGATAAACTCAAAACATCCCAACTAGGAATCTTGGTACTAGTGGCGAATCATTAAATACAACTACCCCTGCGGGAACTGCTAAGACAACACACAGTTAAATCGGCGAAGATAAAATGTACAATAAGAAATCAGTATGGGGTTCTTGTAATTTTGGTGTGATGCTGACTACAGTTAACATATATTATGGTCTTTAATTTCGATATTTGTATTCGAATATATAATAAAATCTTTGTATATGATGTGTAAATTATCGACTACACATGTATTGTGAAAACAAAATAAATAAATAATTAAATAATTAAGAAAACTTAGGAAATAGAAAGAACTGTGTAATCATCTTTCTGGTGTATTGTTAGCTGTGCCAATATTCGCATATATATTTTTTGTAAACCACTTGCATTCAATACACAAAGACATGGACCACCTTAGGAAAGCAATAAACAACAGATATACAATTTTACCTCGACCAAAATCACCTTCGCCAAAACAGTTACCAACATCTGTACTATGTGAAACCATGATCAAAACACATGAATATAAGTGTAATTACAATTTTTACAAGAAAGGTGTGTTGATTGATAAAATGGAAATACGGATGCTGGAAAAACAACCAAACTAGAATAGATTTAATAACGTTTCCTTTTAACGGATAGAGATATACACTATAAAACAATAACTATAATATATATATATAATGTTTTGTAAAAAAAAGGTTTATATAAGAATAATTATTTTGTAAATAATCAATAATGTTTTCTTTAAATTATTTGGTATACCCGAAATGTAATCATAGTAAACAGCTAATAATATGTACAACGGTAGTAATACTAATCATCAACATACTCTTGTTTATAGCGAGTATTAGAACTTGAAGGAACCAATCACTGGGTTATTGATTATTTTTAATTGTATCTTGGCAATCTATCTTACCGTCGTCGCCCTCAAACTTCCCAAACCTCTAACTTGTGAATTATAACAAAAATAAGTATAACCACATAACAATGTTGAAGGCTCTCGTTAAATTCACTGGTAATCTCGACAAGGCGGGCGAACGTGCAATGATTCGACATTCACTAGTCCCGAATTTACCAAAAGATTCAGTTTTCAAAAATATTTTTAACAATAAATCTTTGTATAGCTTGAAAATGATTGCAAAAAAAAAAAAAAAAAAAACCACATTACGCATTGGCAACACTACTAATGGTGAATTTATGAGTAAGATCAAAAAAGGCAAGTTTGATACCACTTTCGGTCTAATCGATTCGCGCATCCGTCTGAATGACAAAATGCGATAACATTTATTTTACGAAATAAAAAATTTACCATTTTATGTGCTGTATAAAATTCAGCTCAGATCCCAAAAAAAAAAAAAAAAAAAAAAAAAACTAATCATAACTGATCCCAAGCTCGCGAAAATAATAAAAAAAAAAAAAAAATATGTCTCTCAGAGAACAAAACATGTCAGTTACACCTTTCTTTCTGCCGTCGGTGGTTTGGGTCTGGCCACGTACATTGATAGGTACAGGAAGGCGATAAGCGGATGTATTCGCTACGAAAACGACAATGAAAACTCAAAGTGAGTAAAGTCAATCATATCAGTTGTCGGGCATTTTCCAACCATAGTCACTTGGATTTATGCGACGAGGTAAAAAACGCCCAGTGTTTGGGGGCGGGTGATGATGTTGCGTGCAATCATTGTGACAGTGCTCGAAACGATCCTCCCGCGACCGACATCAATGTGGAAAATCGTTGTGTCGATGCCTCGTCGACGGATGCGATCGCCGATATATTGGGCAAAGACGCGGAGAATGATGTGGCTTTTGACAGCAATGTATTCGACTATACGAAAAAAAAAATACTTCGGATTTGTATTACGGATTAATGTTTATCTGTGGATTTCATTGTTTTGGGTTTTGCCGCCTACCTAATAATTTTTTTTTCTGTTGCTAAAGGGCAAAGGAAGGATAAGTGGAAATGACGAGCGCGGACAATGGGAATTCCATACTCGAGCTGTTTGAGGTGTAAAAAATCTTGCCGCAGATACCCAATTTAACCGATCAGCATTTCAAATTACTCGCAAATATTTTGGCAACTTATCGTATAATTGATCACCCATTAAATTCCCTTGCCGACCTTTCATTAACCGAATATTTAACCCGAAAATTTTGCAAATAGCTTTCTACGCGATTTGAAAAACAAGAAATTATTTACAATTGATGCACAAAATCAGCCTCGAGCAGTTGCAGCTGTCACGAACAAAAAAACAAATAATTCCACATTAAACAAACAGTTCGATCTTATCTCGCAAGTATATCACTGGTACCGTAATTTTCCACTAAATTTTGTGCACCGCATCTATTCTTTCGAATTGAACTCTGAGTTGGATTCTCTGCTCGGAGGAATCGATGATTTCAATGAGTGGTTTGCACGCACAATGCCAAATGGCAAACCGATACTTTCGCTCTTCACCAAGATGGATCGCGGGATATTAAATCCCATTAATGTAAATTTATTGACCAATCCCGAATTGAATACACCAGACTTTCAACACATTGTTGATATCTCACACTCAATTATTGTCGACTAGTTTGCATATTCCCATGTTTTTGTCCTTGAATTCGCCCCTAAGCTGTTTCATCAACGTTCCCACGAATTTAGAAAACTCGTGCAGTTTATTGCCAAAGTAATCGTTACTAATCTCGACGAACATCTGAAGGTAACCACTCATTAATTTCAATTTTAATTTAGTTCAACAATCCACAATGTTGAGGTAATTGATGTATGTACGATATGTGTCGAATATCTGCTTGCTTCGAATAAAGTGGTCTGTCGCAATGCTCAATTCATCAAGTCGCTATTTGTCATCCACACAAGTTTTCGGAAGTTCAGCACATTTCGATTTTATCCTATTTAAGTACTCTTCTTCGAAATCTATCGAAAAGATTTGGCCCATTTTTTAATTAGTTCTTATTAATAATGAATATGTCTGATCTACTCAAGTTTAGCAATCATAATCCGTATTCTATAGACCACATTTATTACGAGTATCAAGATGATGCGCGTAGATAAACTCTAGACTATTTTATTCGAAAGAAGCAGTGTTACGATGAGACCCGATGGGACCAATTCCTCGACAATGATAAGAGGGAATTGTTAGTCTATTTGAAAAATATCGACCACACGTCCGATAGATACAATACAGTCTTGAAAAACGTCAACGAGTTGTACACTTTTAATTTAAAATCAAAGTTACTCTCATTTCACAAACAGCTCGAAATTAACGAAAATGTTCAGAGACCATTTTCTTTGGCACTGCGATTGAACGATGTTTGGTGTTCGTTGAGAATGGAGATTGTGGAAACTTTTAAACATTTAAATATTTTTCAACATTCTTTTGTAAACGAGGAAAAGGACATTCTTTACACTCAGTTGCACTGAAAGAAAAATTAAATAATATATTTTTTAATTATAAAAAACGTTTATATAAAGAGACGAGAGCGCCTATTTGTTTCGCATTAATTGTTTTCCCTTCGTAAGAGAATAACAATGTTGGGGCATATAGAACTGGGAGATTTGTATGATTTGGTATCTCTAGAGGAAAAACCTCACAAGTATTCGGTGCACAATGATCCACACAAAACCTTTATCACTGCTTCCACATGTGTTTCAGACACCTTTCCAAAATTCGAGGAGAACCTTTGAGGAAAAATGGAAAAAAATCAGTCGAGAAGTTATTGATTTGGGAGTTCAACTACATACAAATATCAAAAATTACTAAAAAATCGAACGAACAAAAACTACCCGATGCGATAAACGATGCGTTTACAGAATTTTTAGATTTCGGCCACGATGTTAGGCAAGCCAATGGCTGGAAACCTTATGCATCAGAGCTCAGTGTAAGAAATGTTGATTTCGCTCTTTGTGTAACCATCGACATTCTTTTCAAGTCCAATCAGGGTGATTTGGTGATGGTCGATTGGAAACATTCGCCCACGAATTTCAAAGAGTATCGCAACGATTATGGACTGGAACCTCTATGTAACGTATTAGCATCACAACTAAACAAGTACTCGTTGCAGCAAAACATTTATCGTTATTTGTCCAACAAGGAAAACAATTTATATTTGACCACGTGTGGACGGCATATCACAGAAATATATCTACGGCAAATTCACACAAACCTGTCGAATTACAAGTTGTTGTTGGTAGTTGATTTTGACGAAAATGTTATTGAGAAATATTTAATTTACACAATCGATAATCAATAAAAATTGTTCGGTTTTACTTGTCATCTTGAAATTTGTTATATTCTTCTTCATTCATTGTTCTTGTACTAGCAATTCATTTGTTGAAATGATCCAAGTTTGGCCTTAAAAAAATTCGGTCGTTTGTCAGGATGCTGTTCTGACACAATTCGTAGATGTTTTCGAAACGCAAATTCAACACTGTCGATTTGTTTGCATTTTCGAGTACATTTAACGGCGCTTCATACGAAATGTGTTGACTCGCGTAATTTTCCTTTGGTATCTGTACGAGTAGAGATTTATTGAGGATCGCGAACGAGAATGTCTCGTCTTTAAAATTTTCCAATCTCGCTATAACATGTATGCCCATGACGTTTCGAAATGTGAGGTATTGTGGTAGGGAAATATTATCAATCACCCGATGTTGGTATTATTCATCCCAGTCCTTAAGATGGTGATTCTTAAACAACTGCAAGAGACCAATTAATGCACTGCGACATTCATCCTCCGAGGGCAAGTTATTAAAGTAAAAGGAATGGGTTCAATCAAGGATTGTAGGTATTATTGATTTTTTTTTATAATTGGTTGCAACTACAATTACACCATTATTTTTCATTTTAAACACCTCCTTCGAGACCGTTTTGTAGGGTAATTGCAACACTTCGCAAATGGTGTGGAATGGCCAAGTTTTCCGAAACTATCTCGTCGATTTCGTCCAGAAATATCACAAATAGCTGGTTCTGATTTTCGATGGTCATCTTGAACAAAGTGGGTAATTTGTGTTCGGTATCACCGATGGTGGGAGAGGATAACTGCCCGATGTTGAGTTGGTAGAGTTTGGCTTTCCATTCGGACGCGAATGCATGGGCCAGCATACTCTTACCCGTACCCAGAGGACTGGAAAACATAAATTTGAATCGTGGTTTAAACACTTGCATACAGATTATAATTTTGAGTTCTGCTTTCAACTGGCCACAGCCACATACATCCTTGAAAGAAAATTGGGATTCAATTCGCTATGGGCCCAGCTCTGATTTTGTCTCCAAATTTCACTCTCCTCCAAAAAAAATCGCTCGCATTCTTGGGATTCCGAAAGTAACCCATAAATAAACTTTCAAACTGGGCCGTTAAATATTCGAGATTATTTTTCTATATCAGAGTGCATCTGAAAATGGACAATTTTTGTACCAAGTACACCCACGATTTGTAAATAGTGTATCGATTTTCAGCCAGTGTAGACTCCTGCTCCATTAGAATTTTTGAAAATTCTTCACCTAAACCTAAGAGCGTACTCTCTAAATCATTTAAAAGTTTGTCACCTTTCTGTGAAGTTATTTGTGTTTTTTCTAGCGAAGATGACAAAAATTCCGCACGGTTTAGCATTTGAGATAATTTCTCCACGTTCGTGTGTTCGCCAAATGCGATTTTCAGCGCACATGTAAACCGAATCAGGCCAGCTTCTACGATGGAGCGAACATTTGAATTCAAAATTGTATTTTAAAGCTGGGTTTCCCACAGTACTTATAAGATTCTTTTTTCTTATCGCCATGCAGCACCAACAACAGCAACAGCAAAGAAACTTGTTCCCATTGTTGCAACTTCAACCACTCAGACCACAGTGCACCGACTCTGACATTCTCGTAACGAACCAGCATTCTTCTTCTCAGCCGCTAAAATCTTTTCCTCCCTCTCCACAACATCCACCTATTAATTTACAAAGACCTAATGTAAATACCATGACTGAAATGTACATTCCTCACATCGGCATGCGAATAGAGTCATATGATGGTCACGAAGAATTGGCATAAAAATTTAAAAATTATATATCTCGATTCGTGGAAATTTGGCGGGAATCCATACGACCATCCCACAAACGAAAAATGTGGTCTGTGAGTCTTTTTGTGCTTTAAATAACTTGGTGGGTATGAAACGAATGGCTATAAATTTCTCCCAGCTCGGCCGACTAGAATCGGAAATAGTGAATGATGGAGTGGTCAGTCATCAGTACGTGGAAATTTTAAAATCCATCCTTGATTTGAAATATGAAGACATGTCAGAAAATATAATGTGGATCGGTTGAATCCTCGAACAACACAATCTCCTAACCGCATACACTCTCGTTCAAATGTGGCTGAACAGATCCATCGAAGCACAGCTTGTACTCAACACCCACTCATTCATCAAACACAATAAATTCGTTCCACCTTTGCAATCTCCATTCGATGCATTTATGAGAGCAGCTTTGGAAAAATGCAACAACAGAAAAAGATCGGCTACGAACTTTGTCATATAATATCGGACAATTCTGAAAAGAACAAACCGTATGTCGTTAGCAAACTCAGACACGAATTTCTACCACTGAGTGAATGAACGTTCAAGAATGCATCTTTAAACCCCTTCAAGGAACAGTTCGATGGATTTGATGAAAAGTCTTTGTTTTTTCTCGAACTAATGAAATAAAAAAACTCGCAATGTATCTAATGTGTATAAAAAAAATTCAAGATCCATAGAAAAAATTTTTAATAAAAATATTTCTTTACAAGTTTTTTTTTTTTATTTATTTATTTTGTATATTTATCTAACCCATGAGTTTGAGTTCTGTGCTCTTGTCATCAGATATATTTTCCTCGACATATTCGTTACACTCGACATGTTAAAATATTTCCCATTGGGAAAGCAAATGTTGTAAATTATAATCTACCATAATACTTATGATAAGAGCGAAAATAACGTCTGGCGAAATCGTCGGTGAAAGTGTTCTTATTTATAACAACCAGATCCGTATTCACACATTTGATGTTGATTTAGCGATTCACAACATCCTTAAACTTCCGATTTAAGCTTAACGTTTATAGAGAATAATTTCCTGTATTGATAAAGAGCGATATTTGTTTAAGAATATTTCACCAGTGTTGGATCAATCAGTCAACTATTGCGACTACACTTTGGCTGGTGCTCATCGAACGAAATTGGTGAAGCGAACGCACGATATCAACCAATACGAACAGCATCTTCAATTCACTGGCAATGAGAATTTCGCATTCGATTGTCACAACAATGCCAACAATGTGCATGAAATAAAACGTCAAAAGACTCCACCGCAAAATGAAAGAACCTCGATAATGAACCAGGTTCAGACATCGCCCGTTTATTAAAATAACTATTGGCAATCGGCACACCTCCCTCTTTCGACAAGGACATGATGTTGCAATCAGATGTTTCAAACAACTATTCATTCGAGAATCTCGTACAAGAACATCAGAAATTACCAGAGCAAAACCAATACACATCAAATTTCGTACCTAATAATTACTTGGTGTATATAGTGTGGTATTCAGAGTGTTGTAGCAAACTTGTAGTCGGTGTAAGTAAAGAAACACATCAAATTGCTCCAAATGGCTACGAAAATAAATGTCAACATCATCGCAGATTTGACCGAAATGACTTATGACAAATAAGTATTACATTTAATTAATTGCCCTTTTCATCATTAGGCTGACGAAAAATGTTTTATCACGCAAAAAAAGATGGACATTTCTTTACCTTCATCAAAAAAGTTATGAAAAAAATAACGAAAAGGTATATGTAAACTCAGTTTTCGAGATTTTCAAATTAGCCGAGGATCGACAATTACATCACACAAAGTACTCACCTGACTAACTCTATGACTTGTTACTTCTACACACACATGACGAAGAACAACTGCCGATTGAGAAAGTCTCTCAATTTAGCTATTATAAATTTTAATAAAATGTTGACATTTGTATAAAAGTCGCCATTACTAATAAAATAACTGATACAATAAATAAATGTATTATTTTAATTGGTGAAAAATGCAGTTATTTCTGTGATTAATATCGAAAAGTCGAAAACTTGATCGGGATTTTGTGGTCTAAAAGTTCCATCACGTTGTTTATTGTTTCTTTGTGATCGCGAATCATGTGCAGTAGATACAGCACGGGCACAGTCGATCCGAGATTAGCTCAAAATGCACTTGGGCATGGTAAAAAAAGTCCACATAGAATTACATAAATAAACAAATGTTGAACAATAACGACCTTCAGCAAATTTTACTCAACCAACTCATATATATATATTTTATAAATTTTTTTATTGGCAACTTTATAATAAATAACTGCAGGAACGCATCGAACCGTATCAATCAATATTTGTCGTCGAGAAGAGCATCATGTCGACGAGGTGTGATAAACATGGAGCATGTGCCCACCAACCTGCCTTCTGTCAATGTTTTATTTGTGGATACAATGCTCAGTGTCTCGATGTATATGATTTGCCTTCGTATACATCAGAGATGGGGAAATTGTCTTGGCTAAATTCCTCTATGGAGATCGGTGGACAGCGAGAGGGTGAAGATGGTGATGCGATGGAAATTAGCAGACGGCAAGAGGGTGAAGATGGTGATGCTGCAGCCGCTGCGTTCAATGTTCCTGTTGTAGATGATGAAGTTCACTCAATTTGCATAGTCGACTTTCAAGGTTTTGAAATTCTTTAAACGTTTCACATAAAGGAGTTGGCTATTTTCGACATTGAAACGAATCGCATACAACACTATGTTTTTGGACCTCTGTGTAAGCTAACTTGTTGAAGTGATGAGGCCAAATCAGTTATCCGAAATTCGATTGTGTGCGTTGAGTATAGTGCAAAAAATGATTAGGAATTACAAACATATCTACATTTCAAGTGTGGAAAAATACAAGATTTAGCGCAGTCAATTTCTGCCCCCATACCTATTCACCAACTCCACCCACGACCTCGAAAACCATATACCAAATTTTCTAGAGGAGGTGAAGGATGCTGTTGACTCGGTACTTTACTCACGATGTATCACACACCATGGACTTTGTGTGATGAAAAATTTGTGTATTTTTGAATATGATTTAATTAAAACGAATATATGTTTTTGAAAAGTATGTTTTTTGTATGTAATTTTGTATGTTTTTGTATATAAGGTCTAATCATGACCCTAAATAAAGAAAAAAAAAAAAACAAATACATTGATACTATTTTGGATTCTCAAAAAAAAAATCCTACCTTAAACGATGTTTCCTACTCCACTGAAATATACTATAAACTTTTGCATCATACGTAAGATGGAGAAATATTCAATAGTTGTTTCATACCAAAATCGACAAAAAAATTGTATATTCAATGAAAAAAAAAACATGAAATGTACGTGATTTTAAAAGAGGTAGTGAAACAACACTCGTTTATAGATTTTGTCCTTTTTCTCTTGTGTGAAACCAAAGACAAAGTGGTTCTCGATGATCGGGATAAATGCCCGTTCGTAATAAAGCAGTTTATTTTGGCAGTGACTCAATTTCTTGATAATTTTCCAAGGACAGAAACCTTGTTTCGACGATCACTGATAAACCTTCGTCGAGGAGGAGATTTAGACTTAATGGACATTTCCATTAATTCGCCCATTATTGTGTTTATCGTTTATCACTTTACAAAATCCATTCTCGAAGTGTTTATACAAGGATTAAAGAATATTGACGAAACTTTTGACGATGTGGAAAAATTGAAATTATTGGACGATATGTTCAACCCTAATGGTTATTTCGAAGTTTCGAAAAATACTGCTACGAGTGGGGAGGTCGAAGGTGATAGAACTAGTAACGAGTTGCCCGTGGAAAACGACAAAGTATTGGATCTGTTCGATCTGCGATATAAGCAAATGATGGTAATCACTGTAAAGATGATGGTGATTACGATAGCGAAGATAAATTCGTGTTACACAACATATATAATGATTGGGAGAATTTAAAAAAGTCACAGTATCGGCCATTGTTCACCGCGAATATTATGTAGATGAGAACGAGCTGCTCGAAATTAGTGAATTAAATGAACTTGAAACTGAGGTCATTCTTTCTGACGAACCGGGTATAACATCAACTGATTTAAGTTTCCGCAAAAATGAAACAGAAATTGAACTTGTAAATACTGCTGACGAATCCATAACGGTACCGGTGGAACTGAATTCCTACAGAACCTAGCCCGAAACCACATTCTTGGAAATTGAAAAGCCAATAACCGCACCAGTAGACATATATTTCAGTGAAAACGAGTCGGAAACAGAAGTCGAATGTGAGGAAATAGTGGCACTGCAATCACTTGAAGAAAGTACTTTAGACGAGCATGTATTGGAGGAATTGAGCGAAATGGGAACAAATCTCAAAGAACCTAATGAATCGATGGGTGTGGAAACGGATTTGGGAGAAATTAAAACTGAAATCGAGCTTTTCGAAAAAGGCGAAAATAATAATAGTAGAAAAATACATAAGGATAAATTTCCGCTATATTTAGTCTGTTTGACAGAAAACGATTTGTTTGACTGAGTGGGGAAAAAAAAAGCTTTAGTGAAAAAAATTATTTTAATTTGTTGTGTTTGCATTTCCCTTACTGTGGCTATGCTTTGCATACATGAAACACATAGGATGATTCCCGAAAACTATGGCGATCGAATAGAGCATTAAACATGTACAAATAATGGCATGTTTCACAAGACACTACCATTTCGCTGTATCGAATCGTCAGATTGTCAAGTTTTATGTGAGCTATCAAAGTTGAATTTCGATTGCAATGAAAACAAATGCACTCCACAAATAAAAGCAAGACTTGCCACAGTAATAACAACAATAACCCAACAATCACCGACAACATTTTCCCGTCGCACAAGCATTGTTCCGTGTGATTCCAAACACAGAAAAGTCAGAGTGTTGAAAAGCACAGATCCTTTGGAAATTGAATGGGCATGTATCTCGACTTACCCACTCATGTGTAACTATGACAGGACTCAGACTCCGTACGCCTGCAAGGATGGAATCATCACGAGCGATCTGACAGCGTCCAGTTTTAAATTAAACAATTGTAAATGCTGGGCCGATATGATATTGGGTGTTTTCGAATTTCTACCACACGTACCGAGATGTTTCCCATCAAACCACGTTAATTTCCTGTAAACTTTCATGAAAATAAAAATACCGACAATAATAATTCATAAGATGCATGTATTTATACTTTATTATTATTATTATTATTATGGATAACCAGGGTTGCCGTAGTTTTAATTTATTTTTCCACAGAGATGCTATACTTTATACCAGAAATTTACAAGAGAGACAAAGATGAGTTTCCTAGTAAATTTCGAATATTATTTTCCATAATACCGTCGTATCTCAATAAACAATCAATTTTAAAAAGCACACAATTAATTTTCCAAGTGTTAAATCGGCAATTTGAAACTGAAATGCTTATGTACGTGAATAGAAATTATTCCAATTATGGCATATTCAGTTCGCCAGCTGCGAACACGGAGATGGAGACCCGTTCGATGACGAAGGTCCAGTATACGCACATGCATCCCTATCTCCCTACAAAAGCATATGTTTTGACAAAGATAGTAAATGGTCCTATATTTTTTACTAACAGGTACTCATTCACGAATTAGGTCACGTGTATTATACGACAGTAAAATAAAAGTTAGCGCGATGTAAGATCCAACAAAACACGATAAATTTACGAGCTTTGATGTGCACAACATTATTTCAATGTTTCCATTTTTGAAAAAAATAAAATAAAAATAAAGTAAGATAAAAAATATACAGATTTTTTTTTCGGAGTGCAAAAAAAAGGGGGGGGGGGAGAGGGTAGGGCAATATATATGGGGCTACATTTCAAACAGAGTTCAGAACACAAGAACTCGCGATAAACAGTGCATATGTACAGTGCTCTTGCCAACGAGAACTTAAAAAAATTGATAAGTTATTGTATTTGAAAAAACAGAATTTATTGTACAACTACAAAATTGTTTATCTTTTAGATAGAAAAAATAATATATGGTTTAAAGCAAAAAAAAACGTTGCCAGATTATTGGGATATGAAAACAACAGGAAAGCTATTATGAATAATGTGAAGAGAAATATATAATATCTTGGCAACAAATGTAACTTCAGTTGTAATTGTCAACGAGCAGTCCCACGCCACCATCATCAACTAACCGGGTATTTACAGACTGAATATGTATTCCAAAATGCCCTTTGTGGAAATTTTTCAAGATTTTATTTACGAACACATTCTCCCGTGCATTCGCGAAGGTAAACAGAGCATGTTTAAGAACCACATCGAGTATTTGACAAAACAACTCAGAGAAAGAACCAACGACGTGGAAGTTATGAAGAGGCAATTATTGGCTCGAGCTGCAAAAGAGGCTGTCGTCGACAATACCACCAAAGAAAGTACAGAAAAAATAAGCAACTGTTTGAAACCAAATTTTTTGGTATTGACATTGAATGAAGACAGTTTTGATTTTCCGTATTATGTAATTTGCATACAAAAAAGAAATTTGAAGAGGCAACTGAACTTACTTCGAAAGAAACATCCCAAATGCAGGGAAGTATAATTTAGAGTACAATTCGCCGTCTCGAAACTTGTACGGCCGTGTAAAGAACGCATTGAGCGCACACTTGAGATTTTTCAAGAATTACTTTATGGATAAAAATACCGAATTTACAGAAAATGAAATGGTGATTCAAATTGGTAATATGGAAAAATGAAGTATGTATGTACCTATGTATGTATGTATTTGGTTGTAAAGAAAAAAAATTTATCTAATAATTTTTTAATTAATAATTTTGCTCGATTTACTTAAATTATTTTACGTGTATGTAGTAACCATTTCCAACTACTTGATACACTCTATTTTTTTCAAACTTGTTTAACTTTTTACTTAAACTAGTACTTCGTCTCCTCCGACGTCGTTGAATGGGTGACGATGAACTTCTATGTAAAGGACTCGGAGATCTACTCCTGCTGTGGCTACGTCCTATTTGTCTCCTTCGTCTCCTCCGACGTCGTTGAATGGGTGACGATGAACTTCTATGTAAAGGACTCGGAGATCTACTCCTGCTATGGCTACGTCCTCTTCGTCTCCTTCGTTTTAGCATGCTCAAGTTCTTATATATATATATATATATATATATATATATATATATATATATATATATATATATATATATATATATATATATATATATATATATATATATATATATATATATGTGTGTGTGTGTGTGTGTGTGTGTGTGTGTGTGTGTGTGTGTGTGTGTGCGTTTTGAAATTATTTATTTAGTAAACGTTCTATAATATTACCAAAAATTCAAACTGCGAGGGCGTACTTGTATTTATCATGGATGTTTGATAAAAATTTACCCTGTTTTGTGTACACATTACACAACAAATTTAGTTCTTGTAAATAACGTTTGGAGCTAAGCGAATTCAAAATGTTTTCTTGAATCTCTTCAAAAACTCTGTAATTTTGGTCGGGATATAGATTGGGTTTTAAAAAGTTTAACTATTTGCCATATACATCCGGTCTCCTATTTTGAGCTTCGAGAAATAAATTATCTGTGAAAATCCTAAACTCCTTTTTTTTTCTTCTGGATAACGGAGTTGGGTGATTAAAGTATCGGGAAATAAGTCATGATTAAATACCAATGTGTCTATCTTACCATTTGGCATGATTGACAAATCCTGCAAACCCCGATAAATACTCGAGTCTAGAGTAGATACGGGCTCAGCGGCGGGAGAAGATGAAGTCATCTTATCCACAAAATTATCATTGAGAATGCGATTTTCCTCATGTTCGTCACCGATTTTGGGAACGTTTTAATTGTTGGGTGCCACCATCACTTCATCACCACCACCATTAATATCAGGTACTGTTATTTCGGG
Organism: Dryococelus australis; assembly: GCA_029891345.1. Lineage (NCBI taxonomy): Eukaryota > Metazoa > Arthropoda > Insecta > Phasmatodea > Phasmatidae > Dryococelus > Dryococelus australis. The sequence continues at coordinate 200,901,918 of CM056993.1, read as the reverse complement.
AGATGTAGACATCTCATCGCTGTGGTAACTGTCAATGTCGCTGAGCGATATTCGACGACGTAATTGTCTACATTCTTGGTATTCCTCTCTGAGTTTTTGTTTGATTTATTTAACAATACGATTGTGTTTGAATGGTTTTTATAAATAATTTTCAGAGTTGTCGTCGATGGTTTTGGAACGGGATGGTATTTGACGATCGATTCAAGGTAATCCCACCTTCTCTTCCTTATCTAAACCTTCAGATGGTAAACAATTACCCTCGCCCCTTCTGGTTTCGTCATCAGTCAGGCAGCTATCATTGTCATCGCCATGATTCGACACTTCATCAATGCGAGTTTGTGGAATAGACTCGAATACGTTTGTTGTCGAGACATGATGATGATGAGGGGATTGCCGGCGAGGTGCGGTAGTATCGGGAAAGGTCATCTTAAGTCCCAGTGTATGTGTTAGATTGGGATCTTGCGATTATGGACATCTGGGTGATGATAGAGGTGGGGGTCTGGGATGATAGCGTGATGCAAATAGAAAATTTTTCACAAATATTTGCGAAACTGCGACATGTGCAAAAATTATTTTCATATCATTCTGATAAATTTCGTTTTTTTTTCTGTGGGATTAAGCACCAAAATAAACCCCTCGTAATCGTTTTCAAGTTTTAAACAAGTCGATACTCAGATCGACATAAAACATATCGGCCACTTTGCGAATCACCATATTGAATGTAATGGTATTTGTGGAGGTATATGTGGCTTGTTGCAACAAATTTTTAAATTACAATTTTTTAGATTCGTAAAAAAACTGTCCAATTGACAAATAATTTTAATCTGAAAATTGTTTCTCATGGCTAAAATTTGTAATGTATAATGGACATGAATATTCATTCATTTTTGATAAGAAAAGGAAAAGGGGGGTTATGACTTATAATGAAAGAAATTAAGAAATTTCATCTATTTATTTATTTAATAAATACATATTTTACAAATACATTGTTTCATTTATGACACAAAAAAAAAGTTACTTACATATATACATACAAAAACAGATTTATTTATACAATGCCATTATTCCTTTTTTACACAAGAGTTGTTAAACCGAGAATTAAATTTTCTGAGAAGATAGTTCCAAATAAAATCTACATTTTCCAGAGAACATCTTTGTAGATATGCACATGGATTATGAAAGCAGCAGGTGCCACATTCGATGCGAAATTACCGCCTAGCTATTACGAGTTTCTCGGCAGGCTCTCCCATCTGCATCAAAAAGTGTGTTTTTGGAGCACCTCTCACGACGATGTGTCGGATCCAACTTTCGTCTATGATTTTGCGAATTGCTTCAATGTTCATCATCTGATGATGTTCGTTAAATGGAATATTCCAAGGTATGCCATTTATTTTCTGATAGAGGTACAAATTTTGCCCAAAATCACTCAACATACTTGTAAGTAGGTGTGATAATGGAACTGGTATTTGAACATGAGCCATGTAAATACCCTTTTTCGTAGCACATCCAAATTCTAGGGGAACGTTTTCACCAGTATAAAAGCCAAATTGAATGTCGATGACCTACGTTTTATCCAGTTCCAAATCCACTTCATCTATGGTAGCTTCTTTCCAGAAGCTCATCTCGTCATATTCCTCGGCCCACACTTGGGGTGATTGTGTTTGTTCAATGTCCATTTCGATACGAAATGAGCTTTTGCATTTTCCTTATATATACACACTTGTTTATGCAATGAAAAAAAAAATTATTGCAATCTTCCATTGCCCTTTTCACATCGTTAGTAGTTATGTCCCAAATCAACTGAACCATGGGTAGGGGACAGGCCCAAGACATTTTTTTGTAGAATGGCATTGGCAAATTTTTCCAAGTCTGTTCGAACCACTCATGTGGCAAATGATTATTTTCTTCCTGGTACTCTCATTTTTTTCGTACATCTCTATCCTGATCTTTATTTGCTGCAATTATAAATTTAATCAATGCTTCCTTCAAAATTGAACGAACTGTTTTGAGTTTGATGTTTTTCTCGTTAATTTCTCAGGGTATTCCATGCTCTTTCATATTCAAATTGCGATTTTGTTCGAGATCGTTAGACATACTCTTTACCAAGTATATGTATGGAAAGGGTCTAGATATATACAAATTGTTTGACCCTCGTGTAGCGCATACAAACTCCAATGGATATTTTTTCCCATGATATCTGCCAAATTTAAAATCAACAACTAAAACAGAAGCTAGTTTAATATTTTCCAACAGCTTACGTTTTTCTTCGGGCCTTTTTCTACTCAGAGCAGGTTTCTTGTCCTCTTCACTAGAGTCGCTTGAAGACCCTGAACACCCATCACTATTGTTGGTACTATTTTTGTCTTTTCCTTTTTAAACTAAATTTTTGTGCTTCCTTTATATCAAAGTCTTGTTCTTATTTATATCAAACTTTTTCTCTTCTTTTATATAAGACTTTTGTTCTTCATTTACATCTTCATCAGTCGAATGTACCTCTCCTTCCTCATCACCAGTATTCCATGTTGAACACTGTACCTGATGTTGATAATGTCTCTAGTCGTGTCTCGAAGAGCGTTGTATGGGTTCAGCTTCAAGTTTACCACCCAAAGGCTATAGTTGATGCTCTTTAGGTTCAGCTCCACGTTCATTAAACATATTGTTGAAATACTACCTCGTCTATACTACTGTACGAATGACTGTTCTGTGATTTGCGATGCGTATATATGCGAGAGTGTAAAAATAATTACAAGTTTTTCATAAATGCCAACCCTATCATGTATGGAATTACTGAATTTTTTTTTTTGCCATTTCTAAAACCCAAATTTGCTAAAGAGCTCGTGACATCGCAAAAAAACCATTTTGATTTTTTCAGCATTATACACTTTATGCAACACTGCATTCCTATTTTAACACATTGAAGATTCCGATGGAAAGTTTTTACTGGAAAATTAGTGTTTATAACATCGGTGGAAATTTTGAACATAATTAAAGATGAATATGTTCGCTATCCAAACAGCGTGCGCAAAAAATATCTCTATGATGATGGACATTCTCAACAAGTGGTCGGCATTCGATGTGACCGTACCTAAATATGGCGAAACTCTAATGACTCCCGAAATGCATAGGTGATGGAGAGTTTCGAAATCGGCTTTGATGTGTATTTCAATGCATTTAATGTTGGCCAGCGAAAATAATCGCAGTAGAAATTATAATTATGCCAATCTTTATCAGAGTTTACTCGAAAAATTTGATTTTTTTATCCTGTGTTCCATGTGTTTCGATGGATACAGAAACAAAAAATCAATGCTTAATATACTCGGTGAAAATAACTTCCCACTATATATATAATAATCCTGTGGTGACAGCTTTGCTAATGCTCGAGTATCTGCAGTTGAAATTACGCGTATTGGGCCATTAGGAAAAACAAAAAACACTTATTTAAGTAAACGAAACCACTTGGCGGTGGGTAATTGAAAACAACAATGACCACGAGTGCGGCAAGGGGAATGATAGCAGTGGTGAATTTGGTAAATGTAAGCAACATTCGAGACACGAGAAACTGGGTGAATTATCAAAATATACAAAGGTGTTTTTTTCAAACAGTTAATCACATATATTTTACATTTTATTCTTGAAAATTTCGTTTAAGGAAATATGACTGGATTTTTTTTTTGCAAAGATGGACGAAATCAACCTGGTATAAATTTGTAACAAGTCATTTACAAATTTCAATCAGAAACGATCAGTTACGATTACAAGGATTAATGTACGAAAAAACTAGGGTTATTTTATTTTGGCAGGATAATGTGAAAAGACTGTTTTCGAAAAAAAAAAGCATCGATATGAATCGCTGATGCTATTAATACTTGAATTGGACAAACAAAACTATGAGGATTGGCGACAAATGACCCAGGATAATAGAAAAAGTTTATCATCGTTCGGATTGTATTATTTTGGAAAAGGTTTGTTTCTTAGCTGCTTAAAATTTGGCAATGTAATATAATATATATATATATATATATATATATATATATATATATATATATATATATATAATGAAAATTGTTATCACGATTATATTTGATATAAATAAAAAAAAAGGCTCTTTTTTTTCATGGCACATTGTAGTTTCATTTCCTTCTCCACCTTTAGAAAAAAAAAAACAATTAAAAAAAGTATTTTCTTACCAGTGTAACATTGTATATAAAATGAAAAATAAATTGTTTTTCTTCCAGTCAAACACAGGTCGATGTTGTCGGACAAGACCAACGAATACTTGCGGAATAATCTCGACCATTTGTATTCTGCATTTCTGGCGAGAGAACATGGCACACATTTTTTCCCTGTATACCGCTTCGATCAACATTTTTGTCTCGTTCTTGTTTTAAGTACTATGATATACATCTTAGCGAAAAGGGTTATTGACTCGAGTAAAATGAACGAGGAGCGGGAACATATTGGGAAAATTATTTAACGCATTGAGGATATTGGCCGAGTAACCGTCGATGAGAATCTGGATCGCATAATAATGCAACTTGTCGGCCGGTATGCAACCAAATACGATCGAAACAAAATCATCTCCAATGTCGGATACAGTGAACTCTGTAAAATCATCCTGCAGGAAATTTCGCCCTTTGGTTACGGTCTTTTGTTAAAGTGTATGTTTGCTCATTGGTCGGCAAATAATGCTGAGCAGAATACGATTGTGGGCTGGTTGTGCAAAAAGAAGTTTGACTTACCAACGCATAATCTTGGACATCGATGTCGACAAGGAACACAATTTCGACTCGTATGAAGAGGACCTCGTTTAGCACGATCGTGAGATTGAGTTTGTCGAGAATGTTACTGCAGCCACGTTCCCATTTTACATCAAGGGGTCTTGTCTGGTGAAACATCAGCCCGAAAAGGCCAACATCCACCTAATTATACTCATAGTGATGGATTTTGTTAGCGCATGTGTATTTTGTTGCATCTTTCTCACATCTACTCATAATCTAACGAGAGATTCGCTTTCAAGTTTGTGCTGGACAATCCAGCACATTGTTCCTTGATCACTGTAGAGATCACGTTCCCAAATGGCTGAGGACATATGATCATTAAAAAAAAATTGAGTCCCATTAATACATGGACTCTAAAGGATGAGCTCGTGTCTTTTGTTCCCTTTTATGATCTCTTCAAGGAGGGTGAAGCCATTATAGTTTCCATAACTTGCAGTTCATCACGAGAAGTTTTTTTTAAAACTCGATCGGACCGACGAATACGTCAGACGATACACGTTCATTGATCAGGCAATCAGGCAAATGCCAAATGACGAGGAATCGATTGTGGTAAATGACTGTTGGGTGCAAATGAGTAGAGACATTGGTGGTTATTGCGAGGAAGGTTCGGTAAAGTCATCCATTGGATCGACCAAGTACCAGTTTGGATTTGAATATGTCACTGACTATTTCATTGTGTGTGTTGATGGAGAAATTATTCACAAAATTGAAAGTCTGAGTGGAAGTGACGATGAGAGTGTAATTACCGAGATGTAAGAATTGTATACAGTCAGCACGATCGAGACAAATTTTCAGTTTGAGAACAACCAGTTGGAGAACACTTTGTTTAATGTGGAAAAACTGGACATTTCATCCGTTATCTTTCCAAGTACGCATTGGGAAGTGCCGAACTTCAGGATCCTTTTTATGATCGTGAATTTTACCCCTTTAGTAAAAATCAAATGTATGTGATTGATTGTTTCGAGGAGGCGATACGACAACCCGACATTGACTTTGATCATTACAAGAAAATTTCATGCATGCACTCATAGATGGTTTATTGGCTGAAGATTTAAACTTTTTTTATGTGGCCTACACTTTCTACATGTATTATTGCAAAGCAAATGATATCAAAATTAAAAACATAAACATCATTATTGAAGTAACTGAATGGCGCAACAAGTGGATTTCGGGCAAGCAGCAACGACGATCGCAAGATCAACATAAACAAAAATATTCCAAAAATGGTTCGAAATGAAGTAAAGACGAAAGTGTTTTTTACATTAGTATTCCTCCACTATACATGTTTATGAGAATGTCTTTTCCCTCTGTCGAATTGGTACACAGCCACTTATTATCTTGTGTTCGAGACCTTTCCAAAGAAAAACGAATATTGGTAATAAGATTGATATAATGGCCGTGGTCAAAAAACTTTTCAGTTAAGGGGCAGAAAAAGTATAGCAAAAGAAATACACTTTCATTGTCCATTGAAAATAACTTTTTACCCTTGCCATAGGAATTTACCAGATCCAAAATATCGTCTCTGCTCTTTGTACAAACCAATTCTTCTTTGATGACCTGCTTCCCCTGCACCAAAAATGAAAGATCATCAATTGCCTTCACCATGGATGAATTTTCTGTTGTAGTTGATGTGGGTAAACAAAATGGCAATTTCTTTGCATAAATGTTTGTTGAGCAAAACAGTAACACTGCTGCAAAGAACGTCTTTGATATTGGTGGTGCCATCCTTCTCACTTCACCACATGCTTTGTTATGCTGGCTATTGAAACTGTCCACATATTTATAGCTGGGAGTGTGTTACAAATAAAAAAACACCACAAGCTGTGCTTTTTTATATTTATTTTATCATGCTTTTCAACATGGCGGCAACTTTTTTAAACGCTTTTATTTGGTTTTCATCATATTTGAACATATTCAAAATGTTAAATTTATTGGAATAAGTGGCCAAAATTTTTTTTAATGAAATTAACAGGTTCACAATCTCGCCATAGCACCTCATTGATTGAGTCTTCTGGCACAAACAAATCTGTAGTCATTTGCTAGATTTGATCGTCTAAATCGTAATTTGCATCCCCCAAATTCGATTTTGACATTGTTTTCTCACCATACAAAGAAATACTATAAAAATTTAAAATGCAAATGAAAATGTAATTGTCATGTATGAATTGCATTGTAAATGATGATGGTAAATGTTTGCTGTGATTGGCAATTACAATGATATAAGCTAAAATGTTTCTTTTTTCGTAAAATTTGATCAATTGTGGTGGATATAGATGGTTAATATGAGAATGACCCCTATGTCTACTTGCCGATTTCATACACGTATCGAACGAGGTATAATAATCTTTCCATTCTACCCAAAGGGTCTCTACAACCACCCAGTTGTAGTTCATTGCTTGAAATGTTTATTTTTTTTTTACTTACAGGTAGCTATATAGGTATCCATTAATAAAAAGGTAAAAAAAACCCATAGAAAAGAAGACATAAAGAGAAGAGAAGGGGGGTGGGAAAAGTAAAAAAAGAAAATAAATCTCCCTTGACACCAGGTATAAAAGACTGTGTATTGTTGCTAACGCTACCACAGTGCCCAAGGCACTCATACCTCAAACTTCAAAGAGTCAGCACAGTCTACTGAGTCTGGAAGTATGGATTCAAAATGGTGTGCTAGTAAAGACTATGTAAAAGAGTTTATTCACACATATAAAAAGCACGAAGCTCTTTGGAACAGAGATAAACAGGTGTATAAATGCGCAAATGCAAGGTATAAGGGATTTCGAGAATTACTTGCATTTACCGTCGAGTATGGAGAACATGATGTAGACAAATACACCATTAGTAGAAAATATTCAAAGAAAAATTGTTGTATTCGTGAACCAACACTGTGGTACTTTAATCTGATGAAATTCATTCAATCTAAAGAACGGGGAGAGACGCATTCGACCACAATGGGGGTGGAAGATGTGGGGTGTGGGGTTGTAAACAACACATCCATCAAACATTGAATGACGAATGACAACACCGTATATTTTCCCATGTCTTTCAATAATGAGGTAGTGGACAGCACCTTCAACACATTTGTCAATGATGAGGTAGTGGACAGTGCTGTCAACACATCTTTCAATAGCGGGGTTGGTGACACCGCAGTCAATACATTAATCAATGGCGAGGTTGGTGACACTGCAGTCAATACATAAATCAACTGCGAGGTTGGTGACACTGCTGTCGAAACATCAATCAACGACGAGGTTGGTGACAACAATCGACTTGTTCCTCAGCAGCGAGGCTATGGACAATGTGTTCAACAATGAAGTTGGAAACAATGCAGTCGTCACAACCAATACACCCATCAATCATGAATCCGACACATCTATTGGTGATACAATCAATGTGTCCATTAATGGTGAGATTTTTGACATATCTGTTTTTTGTTATGAAATTGAAAGAAAAAAAAACTCATACAAATGGAACCTTCATAGAGGAGTTACTCAAAATCAATTATCAAACGGTAGTAGATGTGGGTTTGTCTGAAGGGTGGTCAAGTCGAGCAAGACGTAATCTTGTACTTTAAAAAATAATCTCATATGCATATTATCTTTATAAAATCAAATAAAACAATTTAAAAAAAAGTTCTTATTTGCATTTTTTTACAATTTATTTTCACATCATCTATGAATCACTTGCCGTAAATGACACATACACTTAATTCTCTTGGAAATCTCACATTTGCAATATCCCAATGCACTTTGTGTTCTGTTAGATAAAATTTATAACTTTCAAACCATTTTTTAAACAATTCATTGACTGTTTTTGTGTATGTTTTTATTGAAGTCTGAGGCATGGCTGCATTCAAAATTGCATGTATGACTTTTACATAATTGCATAGATATTTACCACAACAAATCTGATACATTTCGGGCTGTGGCGCATTTTTTATTTTTGTCTCTGTGGTAATTTGGAATACTTTTCCAAAGTCAAGTATCGATCTGCCTGACAGACTTCAGGATTGTACAAAAGCACCGTTTTGCTATGGCCAATGTAGGAAGGACCAAGACCATCAGTGTACCTTTGATGTGAAGATGAGCTATTGAGCCTAACCAACTTTACATTTTCGTAAAATTCCATCTGACCTATCAAATAGAGGTAGTTGTAAATGGCTAACAAAACATTTTCTAAATTGAGGAATTTCTCCAATTTTTAACAGAGTTGGTTACTTTGGTTATATTCGCAAAGAAGAAGGTAAGTGCAACAACATAGTTGTAGATTCGTTTCACGAAACGCGATGCATTGCACTCGAAACCATTATGAACAATAGAACAAAGTTACTACACATCTTGGTTTGTATTACTGCAAAATACACTGTAGTCAATCAGTTTTGTCAAATGTAAGTATTTTTTCTTCACTAGTGAAATAGATGCGAGTACATAAGTGCCTTTGAGAACGATACCCCTTCCATTAATTATATTCATTTCCTCGTTTATGAGTTCGATAAAAATGTTACTGTCCAATTTCAAAATATTTGTAAATTGATACCCATCGGTATCTGTGTCAAAGACCATTTCGCGATACTCTCGCGGAATTTTGCAAGCGACTGCGTGGAGTTTCGTCTCATCGTACATAATAAGTTTTTTATTTGCTTCCAGATTAGAGTAGTATCGTAGGCTTCTTGGTGAATGAAATAGACCAACTGCATAAGCTCCTCTTCCATCAGGTTGTTTATTGTTTCTTTGTGATCGCGAATCATGTGCAGTAGATACAGCACGGGTGCAATTCGACATAAATGTATGAGAAGTTTGCATGCAAACAACGTCGTGCCTCGGTTACAGGAATACCGACAAATTACAAAAAAAAAGATGAAGTGCCAAAAAGCCCATAGGTCGAGTTGACCATAATTTTAAGCGAAATTTGCTTCGCATCCAAAACCGTGTACTCTAGATTCATGTTTTGAGTACTCTAGATTCATGTCTTGAATCCTCTTTTCAGAGACTTCTTTTTTTTTTCATTTCACAATTTAGAGATTTCATTTGCTTCTTTACAGTTTTCCTACGGTCTAGTAAAGGCTCTATAAAGTTTATAGTGAATGGAGTTTTGGCATGTGAGAGTAAACGAATCAGAATAGGAGTATCGTCAGTCAAAAATCTAGTTCTGTGACGGAAAGTATCATATTCCCAATAGACTGGCCGGAATACATCAGGTTCATGTATTCCTAATAATTTTGGTTTTCGTCTTCCGTCACGTGCAGAGAAATTACATCAATCCTCAGCATTTCATCGAACATGTCGCGTGATATCGGAGCATTTTTAAATACTAATTTCAATGCTTTGTCGCAGCAACAACTGATCGTCGATCTGGAAAGTCGTTTGTTGATGATAATGTTTGAGTAGAAACAATTGGCGTCATATTGAATAACATTCCAAAAAAGACAGTGGTTTGCAAACACCATGGATGCAGGATATTCTTCTTTCGTGAACTTGAACTTTGGTTTGGAGTAAATTATCCTAACATCCATCGCAGATGTTCTTACAGCGAGCGACAAACATTTCAGATTAGGCATGGCCAGTAAAACGGAATCATTGCTCTGGTATCCCAAAGGATAGCGTATGATACAGGAACGTGTTCAAGATCCGGTGAGAAATGGCACTCATCTGTATTCGAGACCGCAGTTAAAGAGATTGGCCAATTGGTTGATGAAAATTGCCAAATTAAATTTGTTGTCAAATCCGACCATGGCCACGCAATCCCTCTCGTTGTAAATTAAAGCCTGCTCCATGCAGTAGAAAACGATAGAGTCTACGTTTGTTTCACCTGTAAGTTTATGCCAAACACTACCACCAATGTACTCAGTGTGGCACACTTGCATGTTTGTGTATTGAGCGTTCACTGCATCAAAGTTTTCTTTGTTGTAGGGCTCAATGTGAAAGATATTTCTCATACACTCGTGAAGAAAGTCATCGTCTGTGATGGTGTCATCTAGAATATAATAAATTCGCATAAGCACAGGGTTCAAATCGATTTCCCTAAACTTTTGGCTCAGATAGTTTTTAGACAGGTTTCCAACGACATATTCCCACTTGCCAATGCATTTTTTTTTCTAAGATTGTCAACATATCGACAACGAATGAGCTGTGGCTAATTTTCCGAGGGTTATAAATGCTTTTATTCCGCGTTGCATACTGAGAACCCGCAAGCGAGTCAATAGGAATTTCAAATTGCATTCGATAATGTTGTGGCCGACGAAATAATGTGGGTAATTTTGGTATCCCATTAGCATTTTCAGCAAGTATCCCTGACTATACCAAAATAGAAAATTAGTAATGAGATCCTCTTTGTGTGAGAAACCTTGGAACCAAATGCATTTTGCGGGCAGTCTTTCGTATTTCTTCTGCATTTCCATGTCGAAATCATCGGGCATTCCGCGACATTTTAGGTACGAAATTATACTCACTTCGACAACCAGATACTTACAATAGAGCACAAGCATGAGAAGATTTTCTGGAGCGAGACCCTCCCCCCCTCCAGGGGCAAGTCTTCCAAATTATTTACACCAGTCTCGATGTCGAAGCTCAAGTCAGGAATGTACTTGTACAAATGAGTGTAACCGTAAGACGTGTCCAGGACAAGATGCTTAGACTCGGTGACTGATTACACGCCATTTGCACGAAATATATTTTCCACCATGAGATTACAGACTCCATGATTCAGTCTGCAAATGTTTAGTTTTGCAAGTTGATTCAGTTTGAAGGATGAATTTTGCAATATCCCCTCTGAAGTTACAGTATCGATGTACAACTCCATTTACAACATGAAATGCACATCAGTCGACTGGATGGTAAAGTTGTATTTTTTTTCGCAATTATTTTCCACGAGAAATTTGTAGACTGTGTTCAAGTTACTCATGGTGAGAAATTCAATTTTTACCAAATTATATGAAACATACAATGTGCTTGCCGCATTTTGAGTCAAAATTTCCAGCAACGAGTTTGAATTAGTTTCCAGATAGATTGCTGTGTCGACAATTGAATCAATATAAGGTTCATATAACTCAATTAGCAGTTGGCACATTTCGTATTTCATGTTTTCAGCAACTAGAAAGTATGTCGAGAGAGGGTAAGTCAAGATTTCTTGACGCCTCTTCATCGTTTTGACATCGATGCCCACCACATTTATCTGATTGTTGTAGATGAAAGACCTCAATATAAATATTTTATTTTGTAGATTTAAAGAATGTGGAGGGCTAAATTTGTTTTGTTATATAAGAACCTTTGGTCATTGCTAACAAACTAAGTTTTACAATGACCAGAGCATTGGGAGTATTGAAAAATATCTACAACGACCCATAACTGCAAACTTTGGACGAATTAAAATGGTTTTACACATATTTTGGCAACTGTCTCTTGGAATGCATATACACTCGCGAAAATGACGATTACAGAGACTCTGACGAAGATTTCAAAGAGGAATTTAATATTGATCTTAACAACAATACTTACATTCCGTTAAAGTTTAAAGATTTTCGAGCCAAGTTCCCAAACACCACACTCGAAGACTATCAATATGTCAAACAACCGTTGTCCTTTCGCACTTTTTAAATTAACTCGAAAGATCAACTAATCTTGCTACAACAGCTGCTACTTTCACAATAAGACCATCGAGGGAACAGCAATTCTTTATATACTTAGTTGTAAACAAAATAAAATAATTATGAATTGTGTTTCCTTTGCAGGAAAAAAAAAACGAAATTGACGACCAACATCGGCTTTCACTCACGTGCAAGTACAAAATTCAATTCACTAGTCATTGCACAACTGTTCCCTGATTTATGATTCCAATGAAGCCATGATGGAACACACATATCACTTAACGGGAATGACAAGGAACAAGGACGGCACTCCTCTATTCAAGAAATTGAAATTACACAATGTGTTAGTTTCGAGGATCAATCAAAGTCTCAATGCCCTATCTTTAAAACGAATACTTGGCATCACCGTTGAGATTTATCCATTTAGTTGATAGCCTACTCCAATCGGGAAACTACATATACAACCAGTTTAAAGAGTATATTGGTGCAAAAACTTTAGCCGATGTATACTTTGTACATAAATTGGAAAATTTGATACTCTGTTTTGCAGACCGACTTGTTTCACTCTCACTGTAGAAGAATATGCCACTAGCTGGAGAAGTGTATTCTTTCACTTGCTCGATATTTATGCGGGAAATATGAAAACTGAGTTTACAACTTCTGTAAAAACAAAAACTGCTACTTCTTGCGATGTAAGACATTTTGTCAAACGATCAGCTCATAGTTTGGCATGTTTAATCAAGAGTAACTGTGCACACACTTTACCAACTGCAAATGACTTTCAATGTGTTCACATTACCATAAATTCATAGACAATGAGACACATAATCACTTCTCCAAATTCACTAATTATGAACACGATCTACAATCATGTTTTACAAAGTCAGATAGAAAATATTGGAGAAAAGGATACGGCCAAAATATACCAACATTCTTGTTATTTCGAACCTCATTTGATACGAGCTTTTTACAATGTGTTTGGCCGTTCCAACAAAATGCACACTTTATTATCCTCGCCAAACATTTTCTTAAATTCAGTTTGTTTGAATGAGTTTAAACACTTTATTCAACTTCAAAGAGACAGATGATTCCTGAAGGTAATGTAAAAAATAAAAAAATAAAATTTTTTGAATAAATGAAATTTATAATACAATATATAAATAAATATATACAATGATATAAAAGATTATAAATATATATAAAATTAATAAACTCCAGACTTTTCAAATTTCCACTCATCAGGACCCATACCACCCGCCCGCGATACCTAATTCTTGTGTATGGCCTGATATTAAAAAAATCAACCATTCTCTCTCCATAAATACTATCCAAACACTTGTTTTCAAACACCACTTTGCCCGCCGCACAACCCTTACATGGCTCAAATTTGGTTAAGAGCCATGGTTGGGGTTGTGGTAGGGACTGGGGGTGTGGGGAGTGTGGTGAGAACTATGCTGTTGAATGGAAATTAGAGAAGTCTGGATATGTGCAAAAAAAAGTCTGACCATGCGATCGCCCTAATATTGCACATGATGCATTTTGGAACTTCAGACTGCTGGGGCTGTAGTGGTCGGAGTTGCTAGGGCTGGAACTCTTGCTGGGTCTGGAACTCCTACTGGGGTTGGAACTCGTGCTGGGGTTGGAACTCGTGCTGGGGTTGGAACTCCTGTTGGAGATGGAACTCCTGCTGGAGATGAAGAGGCTGTTGGAGGAACTGAAGTCTATACTCCAATGGTTGTCGCCAGAGCCACTGCCTCTGTGGGGGTTGGCATTTCAATCCCCTCGTCTTCTTTCCCAGTATTGGTTAGTGGAAAAGCTGTAAACAAAAAAAAATCTTACAATCTGTTTTACCATAATATCAAACAAAAATAAAATTCTGACAAAATAATAATTTTACCATAAGCCTTTTGCTACTAAGGAAAACAGACTTTTTACTTTTTTACAAAATGTACACTTTTGTGTAATATTACACTGGCAAGGTTTTCATGATTTTTTACTACTCCTTTTTCGTGAAATTTGATATTTGTGCCATTCTTCCCGAAACTATTTAAACTCCTTAACCAACTCCTTCCCTATTTTATTTTGAAACCCTAGAATTTTTTCCAATTCTTCCTTTGCATCTGTATATTCATCTAATAGTTATTATATTTCCTTTTTTAAACTACGGTGCATCAAAACCTATCATACATATTTCTAAATTTATCCCCCATTCCTTTAAATAACCCCTCTAACTCTACCTTATTCGCTCAACAACCTTATCCATTCTTGCAAATATAAAAAAAATAGCGGCAGCTATCTTTACAGTCCTATACTTGCTATCCTTAGCACACTGACTCTAGACCAAGTGCATGGTGTTTATATATGCACCGAGTAATTTCTTTATTTTGTATTTGAGTGTAGTGGGGAGGGATTAACCTATAAATTAGTTTTTTTTCTCTTTTTTACTTCACGCACTCATATATTCATGTTTCTTTTTTTTTCTCATTGGTGTATCTGATATACACTCGCCTCCTCTCCCCCCCCCCCCCCAACTCTACCTTCTAACTTTTATTTTTCTCCTAGAGTCCTGGGTAGGAACCAGAGTAATTTTTTCTCCTAGTGTCCTGGTAAGAGCCAGAGTATTTTTTTCTCTAAGTGTTTCAGTCGAAGCCAGAGTATATAAGCAGTGAACTATACGACAAACAACATAAACCATCAGCCGATGAACCCAAGTGAATTGTGTGTAGTGGTTGCCAGTGGCCGAGATGCCAATCTTTGAAGCCAATAATGCCGCCATCTACGTCGAGGAGGCTATCAACATCGGTGAAGAATAGGCCATCGAGGGGCGAACACCTTCGATATTGAAGAGGCAAACGCCTTCGAATTTGAAGAATTGGCATCTTCAACTTCGAATACCTCGTTGCCCTTGATGCCGAAGACGCCATCTCCTTCAATGCCGAGGATGTCATGCTCTTCGACGCTGAAGAGGCCATCTCCTTCGACGCCGAAGAGGTCATCCCCTTCGACGCTGAAGAGGTCATCCCCTTTGACGCTGTACAGGCAATCCCCTTTGACGCTGTAGAGGCAATCCCCTTCAACACCGATTTCATGCTCTTTGGCACCGAAGAGGCCATCCCCTTCGACTCCGAAGATCTCATCACCTTCGACGTCAAGGATGCCGTCTCCTTCTATGCTAAGGATATAATCTCCTTCAACATCAAGGATATCATAACCTTCGCAGAGGAGGAGGACGAGGCCTGTTAAAAGAAGGAATTCTCCTTAAGTACCTTCGGAACCGTCGACTACTTCAGAACCATTGCACCACCACCCTCTGCTGGTACGTGTGTAATGAGAATGACACCTCTCACACCAACTATAATGCTCCCTGGAGGGTTTATGCAGATACCATTACAGGTACCTGTGCCCCCTCCAGGCATTTCATTCTGTTTTAAGACAGTTTATTTCAATAATAGGACTATTAATACAGTAACAATTACTAATAAAAATAAAAAATATTTTTTCAATCGTGTTTCATCTCTATATTCCATAGTAAGATGTATTTATTTATTTTACAGCTAATATCATTGATTATTATAGTCGTGTTGTTTGTTTTAATAACTGAATTTTTTTTAATGCACCCAAACGTGATCATTTTGTAAAACCTCTAGAGATATTTAATCTGTCTCCACCACCGTTGCCTCCTCCATCACTTCAGTAGCCGCCGACAACCGAATATAATTTCAGCCATAAAATATATATTTATTTTGGTTTCAGAAATAACTTTGTAATCCATCACTCTGTCAATTTTTGTTTCGACTGTAATGCAAAGTCTGTTGACAAAATTAAATGGAAAGAGCTTTCGCGAAACTTGTATGTAAATTTTAATTCTACCAGTACGAAACACAACATGCTGTCCGCATTTGTCGATATTTCGGTAAAGCTATTCAATTTATACAAAAATGACTAAGTTATATATTTTGCCCTAATAAACATCGTCGAACGAGTCGAAATGGACTATGAATTCTGCCTTTACAATAGTTCGAAATATTTCCAAACAATTCGCGATGGATGTGGCTCGAGACACTGCAATTCCTCTCTTCAAGAGCGCCGTGTTTTTCACAATGGAAAAACAAAACAATATGGATCCTTTGATAGAAATTTTACGAGTGAATAACGTGTTTACACATTTCGACTACAAGAAATACGATAGCTTGGTGTGCCTACACTCAACTTTTGGCCAGTTTAAAAATTCTATCGACGAGAACGGCGTGTTATTTCAGTTTTGCGGTGGCGGCCGAGTCTTGCTATAAACGGTAATTCATAAAACCTTCGGCTCCCCCCTACGACGAGAGTGATGAAAGTGGCGATGTGGAGGATGGTACCCTTATTTTATTCGATAATGATTCCGAGATTGGCATACAAGACAAAAAAACAAACAATGTAATTATTTCTAAGAAACAAAACCCAATGAGAAATTTTTTTAATTTATAACTAAGATAAAAGACATATATATATATATATATATATATATATATATATATATATATATATATATATATATATATATATATAATAAAAACGGACAGTGTTAAAAAAACTCGCAAAGATGGCAGGCCACAGTCGAAAGACTGACATTTCGTAAATTTTTTTTGGAAATTGAATATAAAAAAACAGGTTATTAAAAGACTGGATGGTATGAATGAGTCTATAGATTTCGCCTAAACAACTTGTACTCTCACGAATTTAGGAAGAAATATTTAATCAAAGACGAGTTTACGGATTTGTGAAATTGATACCTTTCTAAATCAAGTCCAGCGAAACAAACAAACTTTGCACGAACTCGTCAAACTAAAAACAAAAGTGGAAAACAAATAATTTCAACTGGCATTTCTTCAGAAATTGTACGAATTGGCTCAAAAAGATGCAAGCTTTAATCCCGAAGAGTTTTACTCGAAATTTCTAAACATTATTCAAGTAAACAATATACAGGCGGGTATTTCGTCAGAAGTCGTACTCTATAAGATTTTTGCGATGGTTACCTAGATGTCTACGAAGATTCCAAATATACCTACTTATACACTGGCAGACATTATACGAATTGTCAACGGCATTGCACTGAACTGTCGAAAACTATTTAAAACAATCCAAAAATTCAGGAAATTATGTGCTCCAACTATGTATCAAGCAGCTTCAACGTGGCCAATAGTCTAAAAAACAAATTGAGACGATGCAACGTTGAATATGAATCCAAGTACAATTTCATCAAATTACTGAATTTTTATTAAAAAGGCTTAGTAATTGAAAAAATTAAAAAATCTGGTAGAAAATGACCATAAACTATAGTTATGTATGACATAAAAAACATACATTGAATACGGGGGGATTGAACCACCTTCCAAATTGACCGATTTTTTTTGCGGGGGGTGGGGGGGGGGGTGGGTAGAATTCCCCCCTTCAAAACTTCGGTTTATTTAGAAGGCGTTTCAATCACCATTTTCATAACTCAACTCGATTTTATGGCATCAAATTCTGATTACAAAGACTTAGTAATTGAAAATTTTACAAATATGGTAGAAAATGACAATGAACTATCATTATGTAAGACATAAAAACATACACTGAATAAAGGGTGATTGAATAACCTTCCAAATTGACTGAATCTTTTACGAGGGACCGGAAGTCCCCCCTTAAAAAATTCGGTTTATTTGGAAGATGATTCAGTCCTCCTTTTTATAAATCGACTCGGTTTTATGACATCACACATATGATACATTATGTAGTAAAGGGTTAAAATAAAATTTAGACTTAATTCCCCCGCCTTCCACAGTTACGAAAAAAAATTTTTTTTGTAACGATTCCTACTTATAAGCTGGCAGAAATTATGTGAATCGTCTACGGCATTACCTTGAATGGTTAAAATAGATCAAATAAACTCGTGTTTACAGACCACTATATGAATATTGATCATAACAAACAGAAACAAAAAACATACACGTTGTTTATAACAAAAGAGGGATTAAACCACCTTCCAAATATAATTTTTTTTAAAAGTGATTCAGAATAGGGAGGGATTTCCGGCTCCCTCAAAAAAATTCAATTTATTTGGAAGGTGATTTATTTCCTCCCCCCCCCCCCCTGAAAAAATAAAATGTAGACATTTTTGCAACGATTCCTATATATTGAATGGCAGACATTATGCGAAACATCTGTAATACGGTAACCATGGTGATTGCAATACGTTATTACGACGAAGCCCACAACTTTGTCAGTATTCCTACCAAACCTTTCGATCGAAACATTGTAATGTACGGTGCGAATCAGGAACTTCGAGAATTGGCTTCGGAACTACCTTGTGGGGTTCCAAATTATTATCGGTGTTGCATAAACTCATACTATACTCACGAGTCGGAAAATCATGTACAACACTGCAATGGATCTTAACACTTTACGTATTGTAAACGTCCGGAGATGACGCATCTTCAGCGTTTTAGCGTTCCCTGCAACGCCAAATGCGAAACGTATTTGAAAACTGTCAAATGAGAAGAATTACATTATTATAATTTTGATTCGCAAATTATCGAAATCATGTACATTAAAATTGACCGAAAGAAAGAATTACCACGTGGTTATACATATATGGATTGCGCGAGTCCTCGGATTCGGAAAATTGTGTAGTAATTGAAACCATGGAACGACATGAAAGAGAAGAGTACGTTACATATTGTGATCATCTTAGACACCTTACGGTATTTAAGGCTCCAGTACATCCCGCCAGATGTTTGTAGAGTGAACATGCAAATTGCCAACACGAATTCAAACAACAATGTAATTTATCGAGTAATAAACACGAGTTGATGAAAGTTATAAAATATCACCAATTTACATAAAAAAGTGTGTGTGTTTTTTTTTTACCGAAATAAATTGTTACTTTGTTATGTGAGTTTTTCTCATTTATCCAATTCCAATTCAGTTTGTTTAGTTTTGGCGACTATTTACCAAAGTGCTCCACGATCGAAATGACATCACCCCCTTTTTTTCACTCAACAACCAATCAGAGTACACTATTTTACTCCCAATTTTTTTTCAGCTGGTGAGTATTGGTATCGAGATTCAATCACAAATTGCCGCAAAAAATATCCAAAAGTTTATGATTCGGTAAAAAGATTAAAACTTATTATATACGTTTCGTTAAGGTGGCCTGTTATGGTACCGAGCAACTTGCTGTTAGACTAAATTCTTTTGAAATTGTTTCTATTAACTGTTCATTTCTCTTTAATTGTTCTACGATTACCTCCACTATAGAGTCGTGTTCGGGAACTATCGTAAAAAAGTCTTGCATAAACAATTAACTAGGTAAATTGACTTTGAGAATATGTTCAAACACCGATCTCATTAGATATATGCACTCTGATGTTTTAATTTTTTCTGCGCTCATCGTTCGAAGACCAAAGGAGAGGAAATAACCATAGTCGATCGCCAGCTTCTGACACTGGTCATTTTTCCCACAGAAAATGAACAGGAACATTCGTTGATTTAAATCGTCAAATGGTAGTTTTTCGTTGACGGGTTCGATTAGGAGTGGTAAATAATTTATGTTTCTATCAAACAGATTTGTGCACAAGTTGTGTACTTGGTCTGTTGTAATTGACTCTTTGGCCCGAGGTCCAAATAGTTTCCGGTAAACGCCATTGCAGTGTCGGTAAAATAATTTGTGTACGTTTAGCATGGATGCTTCTCTGTTGTCGTGTCCGAGCAGAGGTGAAATGTAATGCTCAAAGGCGGTGTCAGGTTTGAAGACATTTTTCAAAAATTTGGACAACAAATTGCACAAAATATTGTCCAATCCCGGCGTATTTTGTGCTTTGGGATTCGCGGGTAAATCGTTTTTCTTTTGCACCTATACGCGCGTATGTTCGGTAAGCGCGAACACTAGGCAGGAACCCATAACTGGTACAAACAATATATCCAATAGCGAGCTTACCTGTTCAAATTCAGTCATGTAGAATCGAAAAATTAATTTTACCAGGGAAACCATGCTTACTTTATTGGGTTTTTCCATGAGCCTGAATACATCTTGACTAAATTACGCCTTGTCGTAAATTTCCAATATCATTCGCACCAGTAAAGCGCCCAAAGAATGGCCCACTATGAAAATTTGCAAAGGAAATGAGTAATTTAACATGTACTTTTCCATCGGAAGTTGTACCGAATATGCAGACTGCAATAAATTTTTACACCAATCGTAAGTAATTCCTTTAATTTTAACCTTCGGAACATTTCGATATAAATGAGAAATTAAACTCGAATATAGAGATTTTCCACACACGGAACATAGCACTTTGCCAGGTCGTAATGAATCATCATTTAATAATCGCTGAAAATCTTTATCCGATATCTTACTGAAAGGAAACAATTTGTTTGTAAGAATTGTAGTTTTAAATATATTGTGTGCAACTAACGAAGATCCATATAATCCCGGCACTAGAAATATAATTTTACTAGACATTGTTTTACACAAACACACACAATCATGAGAAATGAGTTTTTAAAAAATTTATGTATAAGTACTTGCATATACCTACTGATGAAATAATTCATGGATATTTACATGTAGTTGCCGTATCGTGATCTGCATTATCCTTTTTTTTATGCCTTCTAGATCGACGACAAATATAATAAATTCTTCGCATGTAACGGTGCAGACAGTAATAATGTTGTTCTCACTGCAATGAGAAGAAATAAAGTGAGTGAGTTAAAATGTCAGAACTCGGAGCAGAGGTGGACGTGGCGACGATGTGATATCACGTGTGATGACCGTGAAACGGGGAAATTGGAGAAGGGTAATTGGGAAGAGGACACAAACATATTGATTGGGTGAGGGATTAGGTTTTTAAAAATAAAAGGGAAAGAGGGAAGGAGCTCACTCTCCAAATATGGTGATGAAATAAAAGAAGCATGTGAAGTTGATAGAAGGAGAAGTAGGAGAATGAACCCAGTGATCCAGACAGTTACGAGTCTTCCTCGGTGTTACATAAGACGACCGCAGAACCGCTTAGGTAATTGTTCCGTATTGTGTATCGTAATGGAAAAACCATACAAACATTCAGTGTGTGCTATAAAGTATCCATCCTAATTGTTTACTTTACAGTCTAGTGCTGTTTCGCATATTCAGCAAAGTTGCGTTTAGCATATCCAAATTCGGCAACTATTGTTCCGTATCGCGTTTCAAATCAATTTTTTCCGCAAATCTTCTCTTGCGAATCACAAGATGGTGTGCGCGGGATGTAAAACCACAATGTTTAATGTCAGGCAAGTTATTCATTCCTCGTCAGACATAAACATGTTTCTTATCAAGCACAACATTCTCAAATCGATGATACGGTGCGAAAAATGCGAGGAAGGCGAAGCGAAATTGGTAGAAAACAGGGGCTTGTTTTACTGGTGCCGACGGCGAATGGAGGACAGTACTAAATGCAACTTTAAAGCGTCGGCTAGACAGGGCAGTTTCGTGGGAGATTCAAACTTGTCTCCGGGCAAGATAGTCGAGTTGTGTTTACTCTGGTGCCTGATCAAATACCCTCGACAGCAGACTATAGTGAACGAACTTTTGTGCTCGGGATAGGCGGTCGTCACCTGGTCGAGTTTCTGCCGCCAAATGTGCATAGAATGGGTGTTGACGTACAGGAAACGCATCGGCGGGCTGGGCAAAGTGGTCGAGATCGACGAGTCGAAATTGGACAAACACAAGAACCGCAAAGGACGTAAAGTTCACGGCCGGTGGGTTTTCGGTGGAGTGCAGTAGGACGATCCGACGAAATTCTTCCTGGTGCCGATGGAAAAGAGGGAAGCTGCGACCCTGATCAAAATCATTCGCGAGTGGATCGCTCCGGGCACGACAATAATTTCAGGCTGTTGCTGAGGTTACAGCAACTTGGACATTCACGGCTACTGTTACATGCAGGTGAATCACAGGAGGGAATCCGTGTTCAGCGAAAAGAGCGGAATGGCAAACACTCGAAACACGCTAAAGATGAAGAGAGGCGAGACATTGAGCGCGCACACTCAAAATATCGAACGAAGTTGGTGTTCTGTGCGATACAGCATTCCCTGCTTTGGCCAACGGAAGAAATCTTGGGTCGGCTACCTGGCCGAGTATGTCTGGAAAAAGAATCATCGGTACGGAGAACGACTGCATGCTTTGCTGATTCACGCCACCGACGTTCACCATCGTAATCGGCGCAGAGGAGATGGCAGCAAAGGCTATCCCAATTTCGATAGATATCTGTTTGTTATGGCTGTTTTTAATTTGCAAGCACAAAGGATATTGAGTTGCTGTTGCAGTTGCAGTTCTAAGTAAGTTAATTCAGATGCTGTTGTCATTGCAATATAAAATAAAAGTGTTATTGAATTGCTGTTTGCTTCAATTTAAAGTGTGATTGACTTTCTGTTTGATTCAGTTTAAAGTGTAATTGACTTGCTGTTTGTTTCAAGTTTAAATTAATGTATAATTGCGTTGCTGTGTGATTCTAGTTAAAATTAATGTTTGATTGAGTAGCTGTTTGATTCAAATTAAAATTATTGTTTAATTGAGTTGCTGTTTGATTTAATTTACAAGTGCGAATGAGACAAAGTATCTGTTTGTTTCGGTTTTAAAAAAAGTTTGAATGACTTGCTGTTTGTTTCAGTTAAAAAAAAGTTTGAATTACACATTGTTTGTGTAAACTTTCATTCGCGACCTGGAAAAAAGCGTAAAATAGTCGAGTAGGTTGTGATGGGTCCGCCCGACGACGATGGGTGTACTTGCATATGTTGCATCCGCAAAACTTGGATCTGCCAGTTTCAATTATTGAGGTAAATTGATTAAAAAAAAAAAAAAATTCCATTCATTCGTGGTCCCAAAAAGGCATAGCGAGGTTGTGTCTGTCATGACCGGTTCGGCTGGCAGCAGATGCAATTGCATACGCTGTTGCTTTTGTGGACTTTGGACCTGCCAGTTTCGAGTGTTGAGGTGATTTATAAAAAAATTGATGACATACAAAACTTGAAAAATTATATGGTTACATTTATTTAAAAAAAGGAATTTTTAACTGTGCAATGAGAAAGAAATGTTAATAATTATTAAATATTCTCTTTACAATAAATTTAAAAATTATGCATCGCGAATCGTGTGTATTTAAACAAGGACGAGAAAAAGGCTAAAAAAAATTAATTTTTTCGATATGTGATAGGAATCGTTTAGCAATAGTTACTTTTGGCACCTAGATACGCCACAGGAAACTAATGGAGTCTGTTACCCAATTTTCCATTTTCGGTTTGGATATGTTATAGGAAATAATTGGTTGTAGGTCGAAATTTCTCTCCTGATTCGGCTGGATAAGCAATTCGAAACAAGTGGGGTGTGGCACAAATTTCCTCCTTTCCCGCTTGGAAACGCATTGCCGTCCTTTTCAGTCCTGCAAGTTTTGTCACCTGGATACGCAAAGGGAAACTTTTGGTAAAAAATCAACCTTTTCAAGGTGTGCTGGATACGCAGGGGGAAACTCTGTATTTTATTTGGGCTTTTTCCCGATCGTGGTTGGAAACGTAATTGGCGGTTTTTTGTCTCGACTTTATTTACCATTGGTTTTTTAGCGATTACAATACGGAACAATCGCCACTAGATATGTAACATAGGGTTTCATTACACACGATGAAAGCCCACAGATTGAACGACATCCATATTTTTGTGCTTTTCTCTTGTCACTTAAGGAAGCTGCATAGGCGAGCTTTAAAAATGCGATATTTGACAATTTTAAGGAATTTTTTTCTCAAAGAATACACTCAATATGACAAAAGTAAGAAATGAGGGCCATAGATAATTTTTTTTTTTTTTTTTTTTTTTTAAATATTTTCTGATAAAAGTTCATATTTCCAGAACTTTTATTACCGAGATACACATTTATGGGCAAACAACGATTTCACACAAAATGTTTCAGTGCATAGAACCCTTAACTACACCACACTTATAAACAAAGTTTTGGTATTGAATACTTATGTATATACCCAACTGTCACACCATGTGTGTAAATACGCGTGTATACACACATGCATACACACACAAAAAGCAAACTGCATTTACATTTGCCCTCATTTCATCCCTGCCAGGCACTTACTGGAAGGGAAATCACATATTTTACTTACAGAGTAATTATATCTTATGGTGTGTGCAATCCAATACACCAACTACATGACGAAAACATGCAATGTCGTAAACTTTTTCCAGCAATTCCAGCACTCCTTCCTCTCTACAAGCTACTGCCTCAAGGACGCAGTTGCCCTTTTCAACCTGTTACAATGGCACAATCTGATTATTCACTCACAACAGCGAAGATGCTGATGGCTTGGTACCCCATGCAACCTCAAGGCCAGGAGCTCTTGGGTAATATTGCATGGTTGCTGTAAAAAAAAAAAAAAAGCATTATCATAACTATAAATGTACAACTTTCAAATTATTGTTCACTAAGAGTATAATGAATAAAAAATACTGAAATAAAAATTAACACAGAAATTAAGTTCCCGTTCACATGTATGAATTACAGTTTCTTACGATAAATCAGTGTTTAGCAAAAGCAAAATCAACATATCAGAGGACTTCTTTGCAAATAAATTATTGCTATTATACAGTTCTACAGATGGTAATTTTCTAATATCATCAGAAGGGCTCATTAAAAGGGGATGTTTATTCGACCTGTATATGGTGTATTTCTGTTTTCCACATGCTACTGTTTATAAAACTTGTCACATTCCATGGTGTTATGTGGTTCGGGCAGCAAAATATTGGAGTTGTGTAAAGCTTAACCACCAATGTTGACATGTGTCATGCTAAAAGAGTTGTATAATGGCAACATGTTATAAATGAAATAACATTGTTAACTGGCAGTACGTGTGATATTTGTCATTTTAATTTGTGTAAATATTAATTATGGATACCAGATTGCATGGCTAGCAGAGTGTAGTGTTTATGTGTGCATAGTGGCTCATGTTTAACTTTATTGTGTGAAGGCTAGTGAAATGCGAATGGAGTGAGCAAGTAATTATGTTTATTGGATTTTGAGTCATCTATATGGTGGGAGCTATCTGGATGAGTAACAATTTGCAGAACTCGTGTTTTTTTTTCAGGTGTTTTAGGACACACACATACATACACACCACTTCCTGCTCGCTGGTAAGGAAATAAGTAAGTAAAAGAAGTGTGTGAAAGTTTATATGGAAAAAATGAAATATTGTATGGCCTGAAATAAAGCTCCCAAAATTTAATTTCACACAAATATGTGCCAATCTGGTTTCCGAAGCACAAGCGACAGCAAGCATGTAGAGCAGCGCCAATTTACCTGCTCCGATGAACCAATGAACCGAAGTTTCATCATGATGAAACTTCGGTTCATTATTAGGGGTTTGTTTAATAATCCAAATTTTAACTGGATTATTCTTAGCAATACACTACACACCTAACATTGAAATAGCCTTCAATAGAGTAAGACATATCTGTCGAGATGTAAATAACGGTTGACTAATACGAACAATCCACGCAAATGGTGCATACATATTTACTTTAATAATTGTACATTTTGGTGGTAATAATTTATATTTTATTAAAATTTTATTGTATGTTATTTAATATCTACCTATGTATCACATAAATTATTATTATAGGTGCTGTGGTTTAAATTTTAATGTAAAGATGTTGTTGAAATAAATTAAGTAAACTTAATTTGTTGTTGTTGTTGCCATCTAATCATAGTGTTGTAATTATAATCTATATTTATTATTAGGTCGTTATTTTGTTTTTAAATCATTGTACATTGTACATTGTTGGGACATTGCTATTAAACAGGTAAAAATAATATGAAGCTGATAAATGGGTGTGGGTTCTCTGCGCTTACTGTTGCTCACTCTGTGGGAAGCAGAGTCGTACAGATATTTTGGCATGAATTCACTTTAAGGTAATTATTTCTTGTACGTGTTAACCCTTATTGTGTCTTATAGAATTATATTTTTTTCTCATTTGTTTTACTAACTTTACCCAACAATTTCCCTGGAATTCATATTTCTTCCCACTACTGCGAATCTTAGAATGTAATAGTTACTTATATACCAACGTGGCCAAGTTATTTTGAATTTGTGTGCATAGCAGTGTCCAAACATACCACTTTGTCAATGCCGGTATACAATTGCTATAAGCACATCACTAACACAGCAGAGTTTTATACATAAGAGTTTAAAATGCTTGTTTTCAGTAAACAGTGTCTACAATCACACATAATAGTAAGCACTTACTTAAGTACAGTTATAGTAACAAGGTTATATCAATTTGGTTTAACTTTCCTTTTGACTATCACAATGCATCAGTATTCAGCCATTCAGAAGCCCCGACACTTGTAGTATGTTATCAAATGAAAAACTTATATATGATTTAAGAAAGTGTGTATGTTGACTTCATTCCTTGAGCAGATATTTTCTTTTGATTATTTCTGGATAATCGCAACCACAAAAGTTTTGTAACTTTTTTAGGTGATGTTACTCTTAAATTAATGGGTATATTATATATTTTTATTAATATTGTATTATTTGTTATTATATTTAGTATATCATTATGATATGAAATTAGAATAATTTCTCATTTTAAAAACATCTCAGAGCAATCAAAAAGAATTATTTCTGACACAAAACCACTACCAACTATACTGAACTTAATTTATTCGGTACAAATGTAGTAACATAAACAAAGTAATTTTATCATTATGTCAATTGTAGCCAAGCCATTGTGCTTGTGTTGTGTTTTGTATGTGCTTATCGCTATAACTGTGAATGTGTTAGGTATATGTTAATTGTAGCCAGGCCTTTACAATTAATTTTCAGTTCTTTAGATAATCGCATATATTATAAAATTACCCTAGAATATTTTAATAATCATTTAGAGTTGATGAGTCCTATATGGACAGCAGAACAGGAATACTAGCCCTACTGGAAAAGTAACTGTCATTTCACAGTAACTCAGTCACAGTTGTTTACAGTCAGTGGTGCAAAATAGCATATAAACCGACAGTTACACAACAGCAGTTTTGTAGCTGTCAACTGCAGTATTAAAGTTGAACAATTGTAACTCTATAGTTGGCAACTGTTAAACTGCAGTTGGAGACAGTAATATTAATGCTGCAGACTGTGAAAGTGCAGCTGGGTGACTGTAGTCTGGCAGTTGCCATCTGCAGAAACACAGCTGCAATAACTTCAGTATTATTGTTACCAACTGTCAAACCATAGTTGGGTGACTGTAGTCTTACAGTTGTTGCACAGTTGATAACTTCAATAGGCCAGTTATGTAACTGCTGCTTTTCAGCGAAACCACCACCGTTTGACAGTTGCTTTGTGTTACCATAAGTCTACAGTCAGGAGCTTCAGAATTGTAGTTAAACAACTCTCATTTCGCAGTCAATAGCCATAAAATTGTCGTTATCTGTGGCCACGCAGTTCAGTTCTTATAATGCAGTTAGGTAGCAGTAATTTCATAGTTAACAGACACAATCTTTCAGTTATGTGACAATGAAAGTAAAGTTGCCAACTCTGGAACTGCAGCATAACTGCAAAAGGGCAGTCATTTTTTTAATAACTGCAAAAAGGCAGTAATTTCTTGCAAAAGTAACTGTGAGTTGCCTGTTACATTTCCAGCAGGGAGGCCTCTGTTACTTTCATTATGTATACACTTAACTTTTTCCTTTGGAAACAAACGAAAATATGTAAAAATCAAAGTTTAACATGTCTCATGGAATTACCCCGTACTTGTAGATGCAGCAGAGTAGAATTGATAGACCTACAATATTAAATTTTTATACTGTGAAGGGCGTCTATGATTTTTATATCATTTCCTGGAGAAAAATGCATGAAAGTTTTTTTTTTTTAAAGACATTTAGTAAACATATACATAAATATAAAAATGACTCCTTAAACTTTAAAAACACACCTTTGCAAACAGTACCAACTAGTCATCAAGGAATAGTTATACACACTTTTAAAATCGGAAATTACATGTACTT
This sequence comes from Dryococelus australis, assembly GCA_029891345.1. Lineage (NCBI taxonomy): Eukaryota > Metazoa > Arthropoda > Insecta > Phasmatodea > Phasmatidae > Dryococelus > Dryococelus australis. Next base: position 200,873,515 of record CM056993.1, on the reverse strand, counting down.
GAGAAAACAAAATTACTACAATGTACTTATGAACAAATTCCAGCCGATTTGCGACTCATATCACTATTGAACTAGGTAGGTATGTGATCCCTACAGTTCGAGGCAGTGCTGAACGAGCGAAAACAAAGATACCGATAGACAGAGGCAGATAGATAAGAAGTATGGACGTTGCGATGTGGCTAGTCACGCAGGGTCGGTAGGCCGGAGGGGGGAAAGCTCAGGGAGCGACGAACGACGGATTATCTGAGCATGCGCAGTGGCGTACTGTGGCGCACCTGGCGTAGTTACTGGTACTGAGAAAATGACTGACAGATATCACAAGAGACTAGTTATTTTATTTCGCGGTGAACTATGCACCTAGTTCTTTTTCAAGACCAGTTCAAAATGAACTGGTAGTTCGTGAACTATCCATCACTATTTCGAACAGCCAATTTCGGTGGTTCGAAATGAACTTCATCTCGATCTCCAGTCCAGTTTTGAACACGAATGGTGGAACAGTTTTCTGTGTCGATCTTAGATCCAATCTTTGTACGAGTTTCGAACCAATTAGATGAAATAAATACATATAATAAATAAGAACCACGATGGTGCTACCGGGCATTAGACGATTTTTGGATACTTCGTTTTTTGAGCTTTTGTAGTAATGGTTGTTCACGCTTTTCGTTGTCTTTCATGATTTATTGTATTTCTGGCTGTACAGGCGTCGTCTCATTGGCCAGGTGCATAGGAATGTGTAGAGGAAAGTAGCGTAATTTTACTAGAGTTGTGACGTTAACGGCTCTTTCCACGTTGGCAACACTGGTGATGCCGCTCAAGACTACAAATTTCGCATGCTTATCGTAAACAGTGCAGCGTATTTACTTTTATGTAGGTATTTTGATAGCAAAATTGGATACTGATAAGAAGGTTAGGTGGGAGTGGGACTTGGAGTTCCCTAGTAGAACTGCTTGGGAAATATACATCACATGATACAGTGCCCTGTTTATGAATTATTTTAGTGTTTTTCATTTCGGGGAAAATACAAATAAGGAATCGAAAATAGACCTGGTGCCCTTTGTATACATCTGATCAGCTTTTTTATTCAATTTCGGTATGTATAATTTGTAAAAATAATTTTTTCTATGGTGATTTAATTTTCTTTTTATGCTCGTACTTGATTTAGGTAAGTTTTTAAGGACATTTTTAACATTAATATTTCACAATGAACTAATAAAGTTGCGCATTCAGGTCTTTAACTTTACCTTATGGGAAATTAGTTATTAACGCACATTCTGATTTTAATACAGTTTTTTTCGTAGTCAAATTTCATAAAACCACTAGACATAAAATGTGTTTTTCATCAGAAAACCTGCCACAACAGCAACACTTTTCTGAAAACTAATATCTGTCGAGTCTTCTGTAACTGTTGGAAATTTTGCTTGACACGATATGTTAAAACTTGTTGCAAAACTTAATTCTTTTTATAATGGCAGTGCATTTAGCTCTGTTAAACTCCTGGCAAAATAGGTATTGGTCCTAGTATAATTTCAACATGCGGTTGGTCATTTAGACAGTTGAAAATACTGAACTTTTTACCACCAACCGACCAATCAGTGTGTGCTTTGTAGTTCGGACATGTGGCTGCAAAAATACGTGAAAAGGTTCAAATAAAGTTGAACATTGAACTCATGATGTGTTTGTTACACATACATACATACTCGCAATTAGGCTACTGCCCGGTGGTGAGCTCTCTCACCTCTCCTTCACCCAACCAACTCCTTTTTCACTCCCTTCCTGAACCAACCCCTCTCAACCAATTCCTCCCTCAACACATTCCACTCCCTCACAGACCTCACAAGCATGGACTGCCTACCCCGCTCCGTTCTCTTCCACACCCTCTGAAGCTTCTCACTGAATTTTCCTCTTCCTCTAAACACCCCCTTAGCTTGCAGTGTAGCCCTCCCCATCCTCCCTCTTTATTCACCATCCTGTACATCATGACTAGCCGTTCAACTTTTCTCCTGTCCTTCAATGAGCTCCACCCCATTTATTTCGTCATCACTGATGGCGTATAGTTCCCTTCTTCCTCATCATCCTGCCCTTGCCTTCACCTACCCTTCACCCATCTTGCTGCCTTTCTCTGCACCTTTTCCAGTTCTCGCACCTCCACCTCCACATATGGGTCCCTTATTGCTGCAGCATATTCTAACATTGGCCGTACCATAGTGCCATACGCCTTTTCCTTCACCTCACAGCTGACTCCATTCAGCACCCTTCCCAGCATACCCAGAGTCCTTCTTCCCTTTGCTGCCACCCTCTCTACCTGTTTTTTCCACCTGAGGTCTCCCTGCAGTACAATCCCTAGATACTTATATTCTGCTGCTTCTTATAGCTCTTGCCCCTCCCATCTGTACATGTCTCTGCTTATCATCTTCTTCCTTGTAAACCTCACTATCTTAGTTTTTCTTACATTTATCTTCATTTTATTTGTCCTGGTCCATTACCATATCTTGTCAATGTCCGCCTGCAAATTCGCCCCCCCCCCCCCCTGCCACTTCAGCATACACAACACAATCGTCTGCAAACAATCTTATTTTTCCCCTAATCCCCGAACCCACATAATTTACCATTATAGTAAATAACAAAGGACCAGCAGTTTTAAAAATTAAACACCCAATGTTTAACAACCTTTGAAATGTATGTTTTGGTTAGGTACAATATTTTATTTATTAACATTTTGGTACAATGCAGTATCCTTGTGTCGCATGACATTTTCAATTATTGCTTCCTTAGTACTGTTGAGTTCAGACAATCAACATCTCAACAAATGAAAACAATACTACTTTTTTACACATTTATTGTTACCTGGTGGCTCGATCGCAAAACAATTTACACCAGCGCACCAACCGACTATTGTGCTTTGGAATATGTTGTACATACATCAACCGACAACCACCAACACCAGCAGCCAATTGTTCCAGGGGCCTTAAGAGAGAACTGTTCAACAGCTTGCAGACCTAAATTAACATTCTTTATTATCATAAACAAAATTATCTACATTGGTACTTCCTTTATAGGAATTTTGTATTCCAGTACATAAAACATGACACCATAAATTGGAGTAATGCATTTATTGAAATAACCAGATGTTGTTTATTATAAACTCAACTAGCCTAGACCTATTGTTTACCTTCAAATTATTTTGTTTTAAAAGTTTGGTGGGCACACATCAAATATACAAACCACAATATAAACTGTGAATTGGTCTTCTTTACTCATTTTACACTAGTCTGTAGTTTGTTGTGTGGCCATAGAAAATATAGAAATTCAATTAAAGTACATTTAATGTTAATGCTAAAAATAAAGCTTGAATTATTTATCTTAGAATGCCAACCTATTTATATGCCAAACATGGAAGGTAGGATACTATTCAGTATGATAACAAACTAATTAAATATTCTCATTCACATTAGGGTCCGCCATATTTTTTCACCCCCTCTCCCCTTTATTAATGGGAATGTTGAGGTTTCTAGACGGGACATTTTTTATTCCCTATTATTGTCAGTATCGCAAAGTACACTTGAGGGGACGAGTTAATTTTAGTCAATCCACGTCAGTTCAACCATAACACCCAAATTGTCAGATTTTAATTAGACTTTATTCAGTCAATCCCTTCATTAAAATAGTAAATTCCAAAATAAATTTTTGGTCTAATATTGTTTTATTTGTACAGCTCTTCAAACTTTCAGTGAATTGCAATGTCTCAATGTTTCTGAGGTCTTCTTTGCAAGCTGCATTCACTTACAAATGCAATCTCTCCTAAATTTTACAGCGTTGTTAATTACAGCATGAGGATTTCAGAAAAAAATTACATACTTTGCAAAACTGTAAAACTCACAAAAATATTTTTATTAAAATAAATTTTGATAATTTTTTCATCCAAGAAACAAGACTTGAATTAGTGTACAACCCGATTGTGTTTGTTCACACACAGGTCATGACGTCAGCAATATGGTGCCAATGTCACATGTTTTGTCCTATCACCCCATACCTTTCCTCTCACAGTCAAACAGGGCATCCATGGTAACGTGGTGGTTTTCGGGTGGAGACACTTTAAGCATTTATAGATATTGGTTTTGGGAAGTACATTTGAACCCATTTGCCCTAGTGTACTATGTGATACTATATGTGGTATTGGGAAGTACACTTTAGCCCACCTGCCCAAATACTTATACTACCAGGATACCACAACTGCAAAGACTTGTTGCAACTTCAGAACTCTAACCTTACATCACCTAATAACAATGTTTATTTCACCCTTCAGAATATTATATGATACCATCCACTGCTATCCGATTATTATTAATTACAACTGGCAAAGACTCGTTGCCACTACATAATCCTGACCTAACAGTACCTACCTACAACACTGTTTATTACACACATTCGTATTTAAATAACTCCACACTTACCTTGACCCATATATTGTAGCGATCCTCTTCCTCCTAACACTCGTCTATGTACCTTCTCTCTGTCTCTACTGATCTCTCCTCGTAATACGTAGATACTGTGGGAGGGGAATCACTCAAGGAAGCGTAACTGTTAACTATTGAACTAATAAGGGGAGAATTCTATAAACACAGCACTTATTACGTTGTTAAGTATATAATAAAGAATAAAATATCTAACATTTAACGGTACAAGATGACTTGATAATTCCTTCAACAGATATACTCAAGGTTTACAATTACGGACATTTATACTACAGGTTCAGGTTATATTACCTAACCTTGCCAGTAATTAATACTCAATTAATTGATGGAGTAACTGGGTCTCGAGATACAGACTTGCTCCTAACTGCCATGTGGAATTATGTTCACCATATAGAATAGTCTGCAGAATGGGCCAGAGCTCCTCCAGGTCTTGATGCGGTGATGCCTTCTTCGTTGTCGGCTCCTACAATTACACATCTTACTGCTTCAAACGTTCTGTCATGTCTGGGGGGGGAGGGTGGTGCAGCGCGCTTACTATTTATAGTCTTCGCAGTGGGTTATGCGCACTTGTTATGTCAACAGATAGCTCACTCCAAACGCTATATCCCATTGAACTTTAAGTTATGTGTGTGCAACCCCTTAGAGGCCGCTACAATATCAATTTTCTGACACCTTGCAACATCACTCTCATTCTCGTTAATAGGCATTATAGTGAGACAGTATCCTCCCATGTGGTTATTTGTTTTTATATAAACTGGGTCAGTATTTTAATATTTATCACATTTGTCTGTAAACTTTATAGTTAGTTTTGAATAAATTTGTAACTTTAGGACCTCCTCTCATAAATTTATTTATAGCCTAATTTTATTTTCTTACATATTTAAATATTGCCTAGGAGTGTAGTTTATATTCAATGGCAGAACTACACGTATTGCAGTTTCTCTTTGCACAGCAGCCTATTAAAAACATATGTATGTTTATTTACACCTCAGAGGAATGAACTTTTTCTATTTTAACTTAAGTACATGTGATATCAGGAAATTACTATCATAGATTCGTTTCAGGGTTAATAGTTTTTGTGTGAACCCCGGGTCTCTCAAACCAGACAAGATGAAAGGCAGTCCAACCTAATTTTATTCTGGCAATTTACTTGTTAAATTTTCCCACGACTGCCCATCGTAAGCCTTGGGGAGGTGTAGGGAGGCATCATTAGCAACTACCAATGAATTTCTGGTTGAATGCAAGCGTAAAAACATCTTTCTGGAACTTGATTTTAATATTGTTGGAAAATTTGACCCCATTTCATCTACCAAGAACATAATCAGTGGTTGGGGAACTTGTAACTGTATCACGCAGGATAGCCAAGGTGCAACAATTTTTGATATGTTAATTTCAGACTTTGATAATTATTCTTCATGCCAGAAACTCCAGTATTAATATTTCTTATCATGTAATTTAAAACCTAATATGGATTGTAAAAGAGAGGTTGTAGCTAAATTAAATGAAAAGGTTAACATCAGTTAAATAACTTGAAGAGTTTGTAGAACTGATTGAAACTCTCCGCAAGTTCGGCCAAGCCATTTAATGTGGCTTGGCTGCAGGTGGGGGGTGGAGTACGTCGGATTTGAGAGACCCTGTTTCATGGCTAGAAATTTGGAGAAGAAAGGCTTATAAAAGTTTTTCCAAGGGTGCCAGCTCATCTATTCAGGGGTGAGCATGTGGAGACTTGTTCTCAGGGTAGTAGTAGGTCGACAGCCACGTGGCATCCCCTCACAGCTCATGTTAACGAAAGAAGTTAAGTTCAGGTTGCACATTTACACAGTTCATAAATGGAAGATGTGGGTTTCTGGAGTGGGCCAGATCACTAAGGTACGTTAAGTACTATGCAAAGAAAATTAAGACGTGAGTCCATTGAAAGCATATATTGCAGAACGAAAGTACATTCCATCACTATAACACTGACCCTCGCCTGGTGCGGGCATGGCATAGGCCGACATGGCGGAAAAGTACTGTTAAGCACGTGGAAACTTAAAGGTGTTACACACTCTCCAGGACTGTAAGTCTGATGGAGAGGAGGATAGGTATGTGGGAAGAGCAAAAACATGTAAAATCAATTCCGTCATATTAACACTTACTATTGCAGCTAAATGGTTGGCTCAAGTCAGTGAAAGCTCCAGCGACGCTGATCAAGACTAAAGATGGTGGCTGAGACATCCAGCAACTTGCCTACGATCCCGTCAGCATAGAGAGGTGAATTAATAAAAATATACATTTGACACAATGTATACAAGAAAGCACTTCAGAACACAAAATGAACAAGCCGGGTGGGTCGGTAAAGCATGTAGAAATTCTCAGAAAATATTACAATATTTTACATAAACACATACACTAAAACCCTTTCACTAAACTATACAAATAATTCAATCTGAAGTGAAAGAATTTGTTTCTGGGCACGTGGCATGGCGGATGCCGGAACTGCCAGCATTATTTATGTTACACATTAACAAAATTGAATAAATTAAAATATGCCCCTTTAAAACAAATTAAACATGATACAAACACTGGAAAGATATACAGTAAACTCCCAATTAACCGTGTTAATCGGGGTTGGAGAAAACACGAATAAGCGAATTTGTATTAAAAATCCAGTATAATCGAATTTACACATTTTTACTATTAATGGAACAGTGATACTGGCTCCAAAAATCGTGATAAAACACAGTACGTATTACACATTTCCAAGCAAACACAAGTCACGCACTGTATGTGCAGGATGTAAAGTACACGATACTTTAAATTATATTTATGTTGCATTGAGTATATGTAATTCACTACACATTGAGTATATACATCCTGTGCCGGAGCCGCACGTTGGGCGGGTGACCTAGATAAGCGGTGAGTAGTTGTGTGTGTGTCACTTTCTCAGTGTGCTTCACTCAGACCAGTCCTTTAGGTGGCAGAGTTAGTTGAAAGTTTAAGCCACGTCCCAATTCACCAAGAGAGTGCGTACTCTCTTGCTCACTCTTGATGTCACATGGAGTCCTCTGCTGTCCCAACTCCAAGGAGAGAGTGAACGACGATGTACACTCGGTGCTCACTCTCACGCCCTCTCTGGCAGCCATGTTGTTTTCAAGTCTAACCTCAAATATCCAGATACATTTTGTTGTTTATAAAGCAGTGTTAGAAATATTTTATAGGCCTAACTTAATCATTGCGATTGTGAAATGGGTAATAACAGCAATATTCCATTTGATATGGAACATAACAAATTATGATGTTATTATGTTCATTTAGGTTAATTGTGTGCTTATGATTAATTACTGTGATTTGCACATAACAACTATGTTTTTAATCATGCAAAAATGTAACAAATTAAAATAAGTTACTATATCATTAAATATTGTACATTTATTCAAGGAAAGTGAAGGGCCAGCAATATTTTATTTTTCACTATTTATTACTTTTCTGTTAGAGAAATAATGCTGAAGGCTTACAGAGGGCACGAGTCTCAATTTGTTAAAGTGAGCCAGAGTGTGCCAGAGTGAGAGTGAGTACACTTTCGAGTTGGGACACGTCCTTAGAATGCAATGCAATAAATGCTATAATGGGACTTTAAATGAGGCAACCTGGCATTTAAACAATACAGTAAAATATTACTAGGAGTTTATTTTAATTTGTCCGACTTACACACACAATGTAGTGTTTTTTGTAAACATTTAAACACTTGATATGAAAAATGTAAGAAAAGTTGAACTGCACCTTTCTTGAAAAAGTCAGCAATTTTTTTCCCCCGTGGCACCGGGACGGTTTTTGTTGATAACATATCATGCTCAAAAATTTTTTCTCAACGTTTCCGCGATAGTTTCAAATGCCCTTTTACGCTTTGTTGACAATGAGAAAACAACACTACAAAGTGAAGAATAACCTGGGCCGCGGTCGATAAACTGTTAAGATGTGACATTGAAATTGGTGGAGGGGGTTGGGGGGGTATCTGAGGCCGCGTCTGAAATGACAAACTCATTTCGTAAATTTCCCTTCGAACTTTGTCGACAGTCACTTGTTTAGCACTCACGGCAACACTTTCTTGTTTTTAAAAACATGCCTATGAACAATTAGGCCTATTTGTTTTAAATAACATTTTATTTATGCATTCACGCATGTGTTATGAAGGTAAAAAACAACATGACGCTTTGTCATTTTGGTATTTTTGCTAACATCAGCATAATACGAAATACCAAAGTACATAATACACATGTTAAAGCATCACCTTGCCACAGAAGTTACAGTAGACTTTGAGAAAAGTCAAAAAGCAGCACGGATAAGTCGAAAACCAGTTAAGCGAAGCACGAATAAACGGTAGTGTACTGTATTATTATTTGAGTGTCTCAGGTCATAGGTGAATTATGTCTCACTTATGGGGAGCACAAGGGAGATAACACTTTCCCTTTTATAACTTAGACTCTACTTTCAGGCACACACATGAAAAAGAGCACTATGCACTCGCTGAGCTGAGCTCTCTCTTGGTAACATGGGTATAGCTGGTCAGGAACGGTTTAAAAGACCTTTTCTTGTATGAACGACCTATGAGACCCTGTACACTGATTGCATGGCTGTGCGTGGTGGTTGCATGAGCAGAGCAGCAGTGGGCTGCATCCCGAGCGTAACAATGAGGGCAACGTCAAGTTTTAATCTTACCTGACTCAGTTTTCAGTTCACTTGCACTACCATTCAATTGAATTTCTATTTTAATTTTCACAGTAATTTTCCCTTTTCACATTTACAACTACTACAGTTTTCCTACAATAAAATAATCCAACAGATGTTAAATGTGTTACGTTAGTGTAGAATTGGATGTAGATAGCAAAAATGTATTGGTTTCCTTCATTCAAATGGTATCTCATGAAGTTTATTTTTCTCATTTCAGTTCTGAGTGTGTTTCCTGTTGTGATTCCCAAGGGTATATTATTTCTATGTATTCTTTTTCATCTACGTTTCTCCTGGTCAAACATAATCAATTTGACCATTGGTAAGACTTCCTATGCATGTATGTTCTAATGCACTGGCTTCTCGCAAATACTTACACTCACACACTGTGTTATTTCATTACATTCAGATCCAATTTAAATCACATACGTATCATATTAGAAAATCAAAATATATTTTACTCTTACACAATTAATAATAATTAACCCATTTATAAAACATTGGTCACATCACTATCATATGCACCACTTAAGGTTAAAATAAACTCTTCATATTCTAAGAAATGGATAACTAATGGAATAAAACTATTGAGTCGTAAACTAAAGTTATGTATAATATAAGTGTAACAAATAAGTCACCTCATTTTAAACCTTGCCAAACAAAAATATGAGAGCTTAATTCTCACAGCAAATGATATAAACAGCTATTTTACAACCATAGCTCAAACTCATCAAATACTCTAAACAGACCATCAAACATAGGCCTTCTACAGACCCAAGTAAAATAGGACCCTCAATGATACTGCTTCCTGTTACTCATCATGAAGTTAAGAAATGTATACAGGAATTGAAAAATTCAAACTAAACAGGTATAGATGAAATTCCCAGTACTTATAATATTTAAAAAGAATGTCCAGTCTTTGCTAAATCCCCTAGTATTTTTAATCAATATATCTCGAAACTGGAGTCTTTCTGGATGAACTCAAACATGCTGAAATTGTACCCTTGTTATAAAAGGGAGATAGAAGGAACGTAGAAAACTACAGACCAATTTCTCTTTTAAACAATATATCAAAAATCTTACAATGTGTAATGAAAAATAGACTGATCAAGCATCTTACTAAATTCAACCTAACAAATCCATCCCAACATGGGTTTCTGAAAGGAAAGAGCACAGAATCTGCTATTGCTGAATTTACGTTATATATACTTCACACATTAGATAAAACCAGACAGACTGTGTGATTAATTCTTGACTTGTCAAAAGCGTTTGATATTGTGTGGAGTGTTTATCGCCACAAGATTAATTGGGCAAACAAAAAATTATACATCTAAACTGTATTTTATTTCAAGGAACTCTGTAGATTCACAATATTCATGAAAACCTTTCTACATTAAAATAATACATATTAAAATGATATTCCGTGCATCCCGTACGACCATTAAAGATGGAATCTGAATAAAAACATTTTTAAAACATTTAACTTCACTATACTTTATTCAATATCTGGTTTGCTTCTAATACTCACAAATTTAGTAAAGGTGTCTAGTACTATCAATATACAAACATTCCCTTTCTTAGACTTAACCAACAGATCTAAAATGTCCAAGTGAACATCATGCCAGGGACAATAAGGAACTTGAATTCGCTTTTTACCGAAATTGGTTTGGGACGCCTGCTTACAATGCTGACAGCCATCGCATGTCCTGACATACTGAGTCACATCAAGCATTAATGCAAAATGAGCAGAAATTTTAAAGCATTAAACTCCAGAACCTGCAAACCCACTTTGGTATTCGGTGGGAATCCAAAGGGCAACTTAAGGTCTTGAAAATCAGTTAAGGTCCTTGTATTACTTAAAAACTCAAGTCCTAAAATAAGTTGGTGATTTAAGACAGGCAATATCTAAGACTGAAAATTCCACGAAAACCGGCCTATCTTAAAATGTATCTTAACTACATATGATGCAGTGACAACTTCTCCGTTAGCAATACACATTTTAAAATCCTTAGCATGGAGCACATGTGCCTTAGAAATAACCTTGTGTTTATTAAATGTTTGATAAATTGCCATCTGGCAACACAGTGAGTAGTACCGGTGTCAATCAAAGCGGGAAACAGGGTGCTACCACAAGCAACCCACACCATGCATGCGAAATTACAGAAATTTTTTTACTAAACAAACGGCGGGCTGAGAATCCCGCATTTATTCTCAGCCGTTAATCGTTTCCTGACGATTTACAGAAGGCACAAATGTGTCCCATTGCTCTGCATCGGAAGCAATTCTTAGCCTGCCATGCGACATGTGGCTCCAAACAGTCACATTCCTGGTACCCGCGCATTGCGCAGTTACTGCAATGTACATTAGTACGTACGACTTGTGACACATTAGCCGTATAAACCTGATTAGTTGGAACTTCATTATCCTGCTTATTACTCACACTTTGAATAGAATGCACACCGGCAGAACTACTAGCCGCCCGTGACGTGATCGACATGTGTTTTGTAGAAGCATAAACAGAATTAAATTCCCGCTCCACTACCAAACAACTTTGAATCTGAATGGCCCATGAACATAATTTGTTCATATCCCAAGGAACCGGTGTCAAAAGAACACGCGGTCCTAACCTGGGAGTGACATTCTCCAAAATGAGTCTAACAAAATCCTTTTCAGAAATTTTTAAACCTACAGCTCTGTGATAACTTAAAATTGAATCAAAGAAATCATTCATTAAGTGTTTCACCATGGCGTTGGAAACAGTGTATACTAAATCACGTTCACAAATTTGCCTAACACGATAAGGGAAAACCTCCGCTAGCACTTTTTTCATGAAAATTAACAAAACTACAGGTGGACTAGTTTATTTCTTTGGTGATCAGCTGTAAAGCGTGGCCTTGGTATTTCAATGCCAAGGCCCGCTGCATGGTGATGTCATCACCGATGCGCAGATAAACTGCTTTCACAGCGGCGATAAAAAACTCTAACTCTGCGTATGGCTCAGCAAGGATTATATGGGGAATAGGCTGTATGGCCTGACTAAATATGTTAACCAAACAGGAATGCAAATTTGGTTGACCACTTCCTCGGTGACACCGCCCACAATCTGTTGATGCGTCTTCCAATACTTTGCAGATATCAATCTCAATTGCCTGTATGAATTGGTTTATTTAAATTTTATTTTTTCATTATTCTATGAACAGCAACTAAATTTTCACTAAATATTGTCACTATTAAAACTACATATATTTATTAATAAATTTTTTAAATTATTTATTATTACTTAATAATTTAATGTTGTCTTTTTCTTATTTTTCCATTGTTTCCCCAAAAATTGAATTATTCATTAGTTTATGAAAATCATTTTCAAAATCATTGCAAGCTTTAGTTATCATGTGTGTTAATAGCTATATTATTTTAAGCCAATTTAATTGCTTAAATTCTAAAAATTCACGTACATTTTAAAATTCTAAACATAATTTTAAAGATCTATAATGTAAAACACATTTATCTTTATTTTCTAAAGTTGTAAATATCTTTCTTACTCCTGGCACTAATGGAAAATCTTTATAATTTTTTAGGAACTTCTAAAAACAAACTTCTTGTGTGTGTGTGTGTGTGTGCGTGCATATATATATATATATATATCTCTCTCTCTCTCTCTCTCTCTCTCTCTCTCTCTCTCTCTCTCTCTCTCTCTCTCTCTCTCTCTCTCTCTCTCCTCTCTCCTCTCTCCTCTCTCTCTCTCTCTCTCTCTCTCTCTCTCTCCTCTCTCTCTCTCTCTCTCTCTCTCTCTCTCTCTCTCTCTCTCTCTCTCTCTCTCTCTCTCTCTCTCTCTCTCTCTCTCTCCTCTCTCTCTCTCTCTCTCTCTCTCCTCTCTCTCTCTCTCCTCTCTCTCTCTTGGGTGCTCTACCCACTAAGCAATAGCTTAGTGGGTAGAGCACCCAATAAGGGGGCTGAAGAGGCTCAGTGGCTAGATCGATCCTAAATTTCATGCAAACAAAGTCGCGCGGGTCAGCTAGTATTATTATAAGAACAATATAACTGTTCCAAACTATTAAATAAATTAATTTCTGTGATATTAGAAAATGAAAACTTGAAACCACGTGTATTATGTAATACATTCAGATATATTAAAATATTCAATTACTATTTAACTTTTCTAATAACTAAAAATTATTTATATTATAAGAAGAACAATCTAAATCATAACTATTTTCTTGTACTTCTGGATCATTAAAATAATATTTTACTTCCATAGAACTATAATGTATTTTAAAATCATATGATACTTAAAAAACTGTGTTCAAGTTAAACTAAAATATTTCTTACCATATTTCTATAAATTTAATTATTATATGTTTTAACTATTAAAGAATACATTTTCAATCGTCCTTTTATCATGCTAGAATGAAATTAACTTAATCTAGTTTTAATAGTATCATGAAAAATATCATTATTTAAATGTAAAAAAAAATTTTATTGATATCATTTTTATTTTTATGATAAGTTTAAGTCTTTGTTGGAAATAATTGAATTTTTTATTTTCACGTGATTATTTCAATCAGTTTCTAATGCAAAAAAAAAATTTTATATCTTCATTAAAACTAGATATCTTACCATCACTTCGTGGATCAATACCAATATATTTATTTCCATAACTGATTAATGCTTTTCCTGATATGTATGTTATTTAATAATAACAAAGTTATGTTTGAATACTTATAATAAACTTTAGAAAACAAATCTAGAACTACTAAATAAAAATGCTGACTAATAACTAAATCAAATTTGGGGATTCTATCATCAGAATAATAAATTATTTAGTTTGGAAAGTAGTTTATTAATTCATTAGGAATATTTCCACTAAATGAATCAAAATAAAAAATATCATTATTAATATAAGAACAAACCCAATGAGTACAAAGATCTGATGAAATATATCAATTTATAATTGCGCATTAATTAGTTAAAATGTAATAAGTAATTCATGAATCATATGAATATACGATCTAAAATCTTTTATTTATAATTTTTTAATGTAAATTTTTAATCAACATTTTATAATTGATATAAATTAAAATTATTTTGGGTGTTCTGTTTGATTTTTTAATTTATTTTCCAGTAACAGAAACTAATTTGTTTACAATTGCTAAATTATGTCTTTTTGTATAGTAATTCTTTATTTTTATATTATTGTGAACTACATCATACATAGCTTTTCGACCATAAATTTGAAGTGAACGGCTGAATGGTGCAATAAGTGGTAAAAATTCAACATGTTTCAAAACCTTTTTTGTTTTAGCAGAATTAATTTTTTTTTAATGGTAATGATAATTTTTTTGTTTAACCTTGTAATTTTTTACATTTATTTTCACTTTGAGTTAAAAATTGATTTTTATCAGCTTATTTTAATTATTGGGTAATATTTTCTCAAAATTTGCATTGGTCGTATACGCCTGCTACAGGCCCTTAAGGCTTCATAAGACCGGATTTTCTTAAAGGACTACAGCAGGCATACACGCCCGCTCATTAGTTTCTTTTATTTTGGTGGTAAATCACGTATTTTGTCTGGTTGAATGAAATCCAAGAAAACTCCTACATCATGGCAATGTTCAACCTCTCCCCTCCCTCAAATCTTATGTAACTCAAAAGTATTCAGATTACCCTGAAAGACTATGTTAAGCAGTGATGCACTGTTGCAGTGGGAAACTGTAATCTGTATTTTGTTGCAACAGCCACACCAGATGTTACATAATACTGCACTCCAACTTACTCATCGCCTAACTAAAATTGTACCGGAAATTGAAAACCTTATGTCTCAGTTTTCTCAGTCAGTTTACGAATATGTGGGGATTTCCCAAAAACAGTTGTCATTCTGTTTCTACTCAATGCATATTATGTTAGCAAATTTCAACATGGCAGACAAGTTTTTATTAAGAAACCAGCAAATTCGGAAGTTAGCTCAAGAAAGTAAATTCGATTCAGATTATGATAAGTTGAATACCTAATATTCCTCTTTTTGCTATTGATAGTGTTTCATATATATATATATATATATATATATATATATATATATATATATATATATATATATAATATATATTTTTTTTTTTTAATGTGAAAATTACAACTTACCTACAAACAATTTGTCAAATGATTCAGACTTTTATTTTTGTGGATGAGATTCATCCAGTTGTTCCAAACCCCTCCGAAAAATCTGAAAATTTGTGCAAGGACAAATATTGAAGTTTCTGAAACTGTCTTCAGTGATCCTGCTCCATCAACCGCTGATAATTTCCAATTGTGCTTAATAGAGGATGGGATTTCTACAACTGGTCCTAGAGGAAGAAATAAATAAACAGTTAGATCTCAGCATGCTGTCTGGTATTAATTATAATGTAAGAGAGGAATTGAAAGATGTTACACCAATCAAGCTTTTCAAAATGTTCATCAGTGAAGAAATTTTACAAATGATGGTCGAACAATCAAATATATTTGCAGAGCAAACTTTCAGTATCATACACTGTAAGTCAACTCCAAAGAAAGTTCCAACTATTGTGGGAGAAATGCAGAAATTTCTTGAAATTATTTGTTACATGGGACTAGTCCGAAAACCAATAATACGCTGTTATTGGAGCCAAAACATTTTATACAAAGTTAACCTTGTTTCATCAATGATGAACAGAAATAGATTAAAAATGCAGACTCTGGCATTTTTCAAACAAGGATTATGCCAAACGTCTGACTACACAAGATTTCCCCTCTGGCTGGGAGAAGAAGAAAAAAAAATCAAAACATTTACATGCCATCAGACACAGTGTGCATCGGCGAGTCTTTGGTACCATTCAAAGGAAGACTTGCAATCAAACATTATATTCCAAACAAGTCTAGCAAGTATGGAATAAAGCTATTGAAATTGTTTTCTGCACATGGATATACTTGGAATGTCAGTGTGTATTGTGTTTAGCTTACAGCTTGCTATAGTTTATTTGCAGTTTCTTCACACTTTTTAAATCAATTAGTTTAAAAATCACCCCATGTATGACGAAGAAGTCCACCAAAACAGAAGTGTGTCAAACCTCATCATCAACATGAAGGCATCGATCCTTACAGTTGCATAGGTTTGACAAAAAAACATTGTAAATTTGACAAAGTGTGCAAGTGCTGCAAAGGATGCTATGCAAAGTGCTCCAAGGGAGAAACAACAAAAAACTAACTGGAAAAGGTTGTAACATTTTGTAGAGATTGTGCGGATGAGCCACATACCTCCGCTACTAAACAAACATTGTGCACCGATCATGTTCATAGTTTTGTAACAACTAGCATATTATTTTGTAATGTAGGCGAATGTATTTTTTGTAGAACTGTTTACGTACTTTAAAGCTTGTGTGACATAATCTTGGGGAGTGACAAATATTAAATTTTTAAAATAATATGTCAGAATTGCTATGTCAGTGTTTTAAATATTATTCAATCAAAATTTATCTTTCAGTAAAAAGTCTTGTGTTAACATTTCTGAAAAATATGTAAAAAAAAAAAACAATTATTTTTCAAAGTAAATTGATTAATTGGGAAAAAAGTGCACAAACAATCATAACGTAAAAATAAAAATCAGAACTAAAATGTATTGAGGTGTCGCCAGGGATCAGGGCAGTCATTCCAGGAAGGTGTTTGTAGGCTTGGCGCTGTCATGTGGGCCTAGTGCAGCTCTTTACACAAGCAGTGTGTGGTAGGCGTATACGACTGATCTGGTCCTCAAGGACAAAGCTTGGGCAGTTGTATACGACCTCTATGGTCGTTAAAGTGTTAAATCCCAATTAACTGTTCCTTTTCATTGATATTGAGAACTCCAAATTGAATGAGGGAAAACATTTAAAACACAAGTTGAATAAATTCCTTTATGATTATTCAAAACAAAATCTGATAATTTATTACTAACGTATTCATTATACTAACTTTTTCATTGCGATAATTTTTATTTACAGCATTTACTTCGCCATGAATAACTAATAATTTATCAATGAATTTTCTGAAATCATCAATATAAATATGTTCTTTAAGAATATTGTTATAAATTTTGATTCCTTTTCGAAAAACAACTGAAGTTCTTTCGGGAGTATTTGAAAGTGATCTATGTTTATTAGACGTATGCCAAATATTTTAAATTGTCAGTCTTTTTTTTTTACCATTTAGTGATTTAGGACTTTTATATTATTTAATATCTGGATCTAAGATTTGTCTAATAGCATTAGTATTTCTCAGCATTTCTGCATAATTATTAACATCATTATCATTATTAAAATTATAATTTGGATTGTAATATATTTCGCAAATTTTTTTTCATGTAAGTAATTTTAGAAGTTCATTGGTTCCTTGATTATATTTATTTTATTTTTTATTATTACATCTCCGTTAACAATATCTACTTTTGAATCACCCACGACATTTTTATGCCCTTCATGCATGCCAAATATTATTATAATTTCTATTCAAATAAAATGATAATTTTCCACAGAGACTAGTTATTTTTGTATTTGTTACTGGTTTTATTCCAGTTATGGATTCATCCATAACTGGAATAACATTCATTCATTCCAGTTATGAAGTCCAGTCTTCATCATCATCATCAACTGATGATAATTATTTTAATATAGTTTCTTCTGGTGTTGGTGTATAATCTAAATTGTTAACAGTGACAGGAACAAAATTTGTTATGAAGTTTTTTTTTCATCTTTTTCCTTTTTGAACTTTTTTCCCCTCTATTTTGAAGTTCATGAATTAAATGTAAAATTTTTCTTTTGTATTCTACTTCAATAGTTTTCATAATTTTTTAAATTATTATGTAAGTAACTAAATCTATATGTTTTTCTGAAATTTTAAATTAATTTATATAACTTTTTTTTCTAAATGAATTATGAATAAGTTTCAGAGTTTGGAAAGACAATCCCACCAACAGATCAAACTCACCAAAATTTACATAATTATAATCATTAAATTAAAATTGATATTCATATTTCCAAATGATGCTTATGTATATGAACAGTTTAGACTTAAAATAATATATGCTAATGATGCTCAAGCTAATTATCCAAAAGATAAAAATTTGTAGTCCATTCACAGTTTCTTTAGATGTTTTGAAATACACCTTTGAAAATTACCCTAGCAGTAACATGTAAACCCATTTTTTAAATAACTTATACACCACAAATATATAAAACTGTGACTAACTTTAATGCATTATATTTTTGAATAAATGAAACTTTAACTTAGTATCTTCTATAATTTGTAATATTTATTTTGCATTGAATACAAATTTAAAACAGTGAGAGCAGTGAGGTATTGGCAACAGCCAACAGCTAGTAAGAAATAGTTCACAGTTAAAATGTTGTTTTAACCTGGTTTTTGCTATGCTATTCGTAAATTAAATGTTGCGTATTAAAATTTCTAGGTAGCACTGATGGAAACTAATTTCATTGTTACTGTTAAAGTATCAGGTTAAAATATGGTGCCTAGGCCTTAGTGATTCGTTTTTTTTCTCGTCTGAGTAAGAAACTTGAATAGATGGAGTGTGTGTGTGTGTGTGTTTTTTTTTTTTTTTTTCTGATTTTTTTTCCATTTCAGTTTTCAAGAATTGAAATTTCAAAACATGGTCAAATTATTGCAGCTGTCAGTAATCGTGGTATTACTTCAACTATATTGAATAATGTATTAAAATCTCAAAGTGAAAAAGATTTTTTTAGAAATGTTACTAAGAAATATCCAATTAAAAATATTGCTTCTTATGAACCTAATGAAATTATATATCCTTTAAGATATTTATTGAAATTTGTTGGAGAAAATAATGAAATACACTATCTACCAAAAAGTAATTGGGCACCTGTCCGCAATGTTTGCTCGGTGGTTGTCACCCCATTAGAATCTCGTAGAGCCAACTCTTGCGGCTATAACAGCAGCCACCCTGTATGGTATGTTATCTACGAGTGTTTGCAGGGCATCCACAGGAATTTGTCACCATTCCTCTTGCAACCATTCCATGAGTCAGGCCGTGCCTGACGAGCTCTCACCTGGCGATCCAATTTGTCCCAAAGATGTTCTATAGGGTTGAGGTTTGGGGCTCTGGACGGGCCAGTCCAATCGGCGAACATTGTCGTCTGTGTACCACTGCATAGTAGCCCTTGAAACATGGCACATGGCATTGTCATAGTGGAAGTAACACGGGTCCATTCCGTAGAAACGCCACAATGTTGGGAGCATTTCATTATCCAGAATGTTTCAATAGACCTCTCTGTTCATGCTACCATGGACAAACACCAGCGATCCTATGCTGAAGGCCGTGAAACACAAGTCAACTGACGTACTGAATTACCTATCTTCACGGGTGCCCAATTACTTTTTGGTAGATAGTGTATATTGGAAAAGATGTAATAAAATATAATTTTATATAAATTATTCTGATTACAGTTGTTTATATGTTTATCCATTGAAAAATGCTGTCTGTTCTAATAAAGCAGCTGTGGATAAGAAACAATTTTTTATTGAAAAGTTAGAAATCATGTAGCCTATTGTTGAATGTGAAGCTGGTTTTTCAGCTCTTGAAATACAAATAATTTCTAAAAAATAATTCAGTTCCCATTAAATTTAAACATTGCCAATGTTTGGAAAAAGAAGTTCCCCAGTTTCAGTTATGTTTATTTTGTTATAAAAGATCAATTTAATAATCTTCAATTGGATATTGCTGGAGTGTATTAATATAGGATTTCAAATTAATAGAAAAAATAATCCTAATCAAGATGATCATCATTGTGATGTGGGAAATATTTATATTAAAATGTTACGTATTATTTCCTTAAGAACATTAGAATTAAAATTTGATCATGAATTTTTTCAAAAAATGTATCTAACTTATAATTTTAGAAATTCTAGTACAAAAATTGAGACAAATAATAGATCAACTGTATTTTAGACCATGAAATATTATAGGTGATGAGTAATATTCCTTTTCTAGAAGACCTGTGTATAGTATTGATTGTTCTTGTAGAACAACTACAATTGCAAAAAATAAAACTACTATGAAAATATGTTTTGATTTTAATAAACTAATTTCTGTTATTACAATATGTAATGTTATTTTAATAAGTTAGAAAAATCTGAGGATTTAAAAAAAATATTTAAAATTATAAATGAAAAAAAGTAAATCTTTAAAATGTATTGATAGTTTAAGTTCATATATTACAATAAATTCATTAGTTAATTTGAATGAAAAACATTTTAATAAAAAATTCTATATAACTTTTATTAGTAATCAATTTTCAGCAACAGCTGAAGCTGTCTTCAGGCTGCATCTAATAAAAAAATTATTATCATGGTGTAAGAACTTGTAAGCATTGTGTCATAATTCTTTAATTTATTTAATTTTTCTAAAAACTTATCATCTACATTGTCACTATAAAAATTTAGAACATATCAATAATTTTAAACTATAAGGTAAATTAAAATTAATATCAGGTGTATCAAGATAATGAAACTATTAATTTTTTAAAAGTTATTTATTATTGTCCAAGTAACCTATATCAAAATCCTTTAAATTTTTATACGAATTTGAAATTATCTGTACCCTTATTGCAACATTACATAAAACCCTGAAATAAATAATGGCGCACAAGATAGAAAGACAATTAGCCATCATAACCCGGTGATTGTGTGGATACTGACTTGGTGGTATCTGACCACATGGCCGTGGGCGATGTGGCCGTAAAACATGATAAAATTACAAAACCCTCAAAATGATTACACAGAAATATGGCCCTTAATATTACACGTCACAACAAAGCAGAAATTACATTGAAAAACCCTAAACACGGACGGATGAAATCTGATACTCAAGTAGCATATCTGATACTCAAGTAGCGTGGGTCTCGTGGCCTCTCCGGTACAACACTCTCTCATCTCATTCATGTCGCCAAAAAGCCTGAAAGGCTGTAAATGATTAGGTTAAGCAGATAGTATTATGCTGGGGCGTCTGGCAAAATGTACGTGAGGCGAAGGTTAACCAGTGTACTAAAAATGAACTATGGAAACATACATTGGTGCAAAAAGATCAAGTGCGTACGTGAATTGTTTATATCCCTAGTTCTTTATGTACTACAACATGTACAACCACCTTGCCCTTTCTTCCCCCCTTATGGCACCTATGGGGATTATTTTATAATGTCTACTCCAGAAACCCCTATTTTAAGGCCACTTAATTTTTGTAGTATAAGACTGCCTTGACTTTCGTGCTTTCTATTGGTAGGTATTCTTAACTTGTCACATGGTAGTAAGGTGTGAACGTTTTATGCGACAAATTGTTAATAATGTTCAAAAACATTTAAAAAAAATATTAAGCAGTCCCACATCGGAGATCTGAATTGGAATCTTGTTATTTTTTAATGAGAACATTTTACAAGATGTTTCACAGTGGAGACAATTATTGTTGTTAAATGGTGGTTATTGGGCTGAAAAGACATGGTTAATTTGCCTTTGTAATGATATGAAACCATCTTGTGACATAGTTTTTTCGTATATTGTGATGATTCCATGGCTGAAGTTGCAAAGGCATTATTTTTGGACCACTAGCTTCAGAGTTTAGATTCCAGCAAAGCTCTGTGTGTGTGTGCGCATGCGTGCGCACGCACGCACGCTGTTTAGATTTAAGCTTAGGTTATTTTGTCATGTGAGTATGTGTGTGCGTACTCCCTATGGGACTGTGGCTACCCTAGTAGCTGGAGCGCTCACCTAGCATGGCGAACAGGGTTTGATTCCCAGTGGGGTTACTCTTTAATTTTTACAATTGGGGACATTATTGAAGAATGTCACTTCAGTTGATTTTCTCAGTGTTCTCCCATTTCCTCTACCCTTGCATTATGGTGCTGCTCCCTATTCACCTTGTTTCAGCCTCATTTGCTTTCAAGACCTCGTTGTTAAGAGCCCAAACCTCTCTACGCCAGTGTACACTCCCAAACTTTTCCCAGTTAGTCTGGGTACTTGCATTAGAAGTCAGGGGTTTTAATAACTCCATTGTAAGATTAAAAAATTGCCAATTATAAAGGAGGGAGGGTGAGCAGTGTGTGTGTATGTGGGATAGGTGATGGATGACCTGCTACACTGCCCCAAGTGTCAGGAGCGGTTTGGGGAGAGTGAGAGCAGGCCAAAGCTGCTGCAGTGTCACCACACATTTTGCCTGCGTTGCCTGCAGGAGCTGGAGACGAGGAAGGGCAGCTCCAAGAAGAGCAGTAAATCTGTCACCTGCCCCACGTGTAGCAAGGTGAGACTTTCCACTCCTGCTGGATACCCCAGCTGTAACATGTATGAATACGTGGTGTATGTGGCGACCTTGTGGAAGAACTGTTGTAACACATGAGCATGCTGGCCAGTTATGTCACGAGCATAGGAGCCCATCATCTGTGTACATCAGGACTATTCAATTGGTTTTCCCATTGGGCCACTTATAAATAATCACAATGCTCGTCAGATCACACTCACGTATTACAAAGTCGTGGTTCATCTATGCAGTTTATTTATGTGAAGGTGTAATAAATGAAATACTGCATTATATATAATTTTATTACAAGTTTTATGGTGGTGATAGTTACAGTTGGTGTTAGATGAGGAGTAATTGTTAAGAATTGTGCCTTTTCCAAAAAATGGGAAATTCCAGAATATTGGCATTATGCTGAAGAATACAATTTTCATGAGAGCCTCACAATATTCGCGGTACATACTATGAAACTTAGTGGCTATGAAGATAAGGGAAATTGTGGGGTAAACCACTAAAAATGTTTGTAATGTATACGCCAATTGGGTTGCTTAACCAAGTTAAATGCAAGAAGAACTGACCTAAGGATAGTTGAATCACCAGTGAGTAGTAACAAGAAAAATCAAAACTCTAATTAATGTGTATCTGAATAACATTTAAGCCTATGAGTTCTTATTGTCTTTATTTCAATGCTCTAACTTTTGATTAGCTGTTCGCAATGTCACTACATCAAAATATGATGAACATACCTGGGCAGTACATGTAAACAAAGGCTCTGGAACACCTCTAAGATTTATTTTTTGTACTATTTCCAAGGAGTGTATTACAACCACTACACCCCCGCCCCCTCTACCACAACCCACTAAATTTCAACAAGTTAAACCTTACAAAAATTAAATATATACAGTTCTTAGCTCTTGGACACTCCCTTAAAAATATTTTGGTGTGTTAACATTAGTTTACATTAGTTTGTAATGATCCTACCCTATATTGTATTATATATGTTTAATGCATGGCAGGCACCTTAATTGATATATTTTTTTTAAGTGCTTGTCTTTTGCTATCATTTCTATCATCTCGACATCTGTCAGAATATAGCATTATTTTTAATGGTGTGTCAATGTCATATATTGAACAGTTTATAAAACTATGAAGGGAGAGGCCGGCCATTTCTGGCTGCACATACGTGCTTCTGGCAGTTAGGAAAACTCTTCCCCCTCCTCTTGCCCCTGGGCCATCTGCAGTGGAAAGAGGAGGTCTAGGCCTCTGTGAGAAGAGACAGGTGCTGTGATTACAGCCTTAAGTCACTTAAATATTTGTCACAATGATACAGTGTATGGTGATGTGCCGCATCACAAGTGTTGATCGTAGTGACTAGGAATTTATTGATTTCTCAATTAAAAGTTTACAGTCATATCCGGTCATGTTGCATGGATCTGTTAGTACTAGGCAATTTGGGACAGTTGAACTACCATCTGTTTATTTACTTATTACAGGCAGCCTCTCTGCAAGTGTGCAAGACATGGATGATTTATTGACATGCGTGCAGTCTCAGATGCAACCAGAGATGCAGCTGCTTTTCACAGAGAAATGTTTACAAAGTGTGCCGGTTATGCCTATCAGGGTGTGTGCTACTTTCGACCTTGGGTATCAGTTGTTTTTGAGATATCATTGAAGGAATGTTCTAGTGATTACTACTGCCTTCCAGATCAAGGCCAGAAATAGTATACAAGTGTGATGGTCCTCTGAGCCGGGAGTTTGAGAGTCGGGAGTCTGGGTGATCGTGCTATCTACCTGAAGCGAGGGCTGATACAAGACAGTTTACACACACAAAGTTCACGAGTTTCCCGCTAGGTATCACTATCATCTCCTAAGTGGGACAGAAGCTGCATAATATAACAAAAAAAAAAGGAGGTGTATCATGTAGCTATACACTGTTGCCAGTCCTCTTACAAACACACACTTGACCAGCCAGAGGTGGTTCATCGGCCTGCACCATAGATAATGAAAGAAAGCTGTCGCATTGGCTATTTATGTTTAAAAAATTTCAAACCCCATGTAAACCAATACAAAATACAGACATGACTGTTCTCAGTTAGAAATATGTATCCTAACTTTACATATATGTATAATTCTATACACCTGTTGTACCGTCATACAAAATAACATATACAGAGATAATTAATAACTAATCCAAAATCAAAATAAATAGCATTTTTAATGTACCTGTTCAATACACAAATATGTCATTGTATACTTGCAATTCTTAAACTACAAAAAACTAATGTAATGGTTTTCGCACAGTTATATTGCAACTTGAGATGTCTGGTTCAAATATGGCTTCTATATTTACATTAACATACATAGTTATACAGTTTTTTACCCTGTAACAATGTTGGTTACGTATCGTAGGATACATATAATTTGTGTATAAAAAAGTTTTACATTTATGAAAGAAATTGTTTTATTTTACACTAAAAGGACAAGAAATAATTTAATTTCCTTTGACGATTTATATAAAGTAACTTTGATCTGCAGGTAACTTCTAAACCCATATTTTCTTCTTTTGGACCACTGCATGCCCTTCAGTCACATTGACGTGGCCCTCACAATCCCACTTTGGATGCAGCCCATTGACTGATGCTCCACTTGTGAACCAGCCACGCACTCCGTGCATGTCCTATATGGGTCACCACTGCCATTGATCAAGAGTGCCTTCCACATGGATAATGGGACCTAGAGAATACCACGAAAACATTCCCCAAACCCTAACACTGCCCCCACCGCCTTGTTTTCATCCATCAATGGATGCAGGGTGTTGGTTCTCTGATGTTTCTTGCTGGACATGCTGACATCCATCAATTCTATGCAACTGAAATTGTGACTCATCGGAGGAGGCTACCCTTCACTAATCAGCAGCAGTCCAGTCGCCATACTGTCAAGCAACTTCCAGTCATTTTCATTGATGCACCTGTATTAGCATGGGTGCAGTCGCTCTCCGTCTACTTTTTTTATTACCTATATCCTCTAACGAATAGTAACCGAAATCTCAACACTAAAATCCTTGACACTTGGTAGTGGATGGGCGTGAACCATGGTCCTATATTACGATAAGCCGATGCGCTGTTCATTACACCATGATGACAGCGTGACAACATCAGTGTTAAATGATTGTTTCTTCCGCCCGTTCCTCCATGTAGCTGTTGAGACAATGCTGAAGAGATGCACACATCGCAAGGTAATTTTTCCATCCTTGGGATAATTCGAGTGTGTAGTTTTACCTTACCTGTAAGGAAAACTATGTTTACACCACAAGTTTGCGATTATTACCTTACACTTGTCAGGTAATATTCCTATTATTTTTTACAGTGTACAAAAGACCAGATCAGAAGTTACAGACTACTTTCAGCTACAGTCAAGTTGTCAGAGTTATGTTGTGGTTACTGCAAGTTTTTAAAATGTTAAAGCGTATGCTGTCTTAGTAAAAAAAATGTATCAGAATTTAATTATTTGGTCAATAACATATACAGAAGTTGTGACTGCAGGAAATCTTGAACTAGCACTACTCTGAGCTTTCGGCTCTGCTTATTCAGTACTTTGTTCATGTTGCGAGACATTTTAGTTTAGGAGGTCGGATAATAAGAAAAAGTAATGATTTCTTTCACATCACACTACTGTACAATGGTGGAAAATGATACACACCTGTTCGTATTTGGAAAGACGATGTGCGATTCGTCTGGTAACAATATTAATTAGTAATTGTGAATGACCGCAATGGTAATAGTTTACCAACATTATATTCCATTTCAAAGACAGCAAAACTGTACTGAGAAAACATGTACAGTGGAACTGTAAATAACAAAGAAAACATAATCAAGTCAGATGTTAATTTTGTAAACTACCTACTTTCTTTTACACGAACGAACTAGTTCAAAATATAACAATTTACAGTTTTTCTGGTGAAATTGAAAACCTTTAGAATAATATTTGTTGTTTATGTTACTGTCACTAGCTTAATGTAATCAATTAATTATCTATGACCACAAGCATTTCTATACAATGCAAACTAAATATGTACAAAATTTCTACTGTACGCAAGATAAACTTTTACAATGTTTAACAAGCAACACTTATTTAAAAAAAAAAATGTACTTATTTTAGTAATTGCGTTCTTAAGTTAGTATATCATATCCGTCTAATCATTATACCTATTCCAAACAATGCTGACAGTTAGTCTGCTTCCATGGTATAGAGAGCTGCTACCTCTCATCCTAGGAGTCTGGGTTTGATTCCCGGCAACGTTTCATGGAATGTTTCAAGTGAGGTGAAAAATAGGTAAAAAGAGTTTTCACAAAAATCTTAAAATGTCTTAAATCCAATATGTTATAGCAGTTATTTTTTCTTATGGAAATTACCTATTTAAAAACCTTAAAGCCCAATTCAGCATTTTTTGGATTCTTTCTATAGTGATAAAAAGGGGTTAAATGAGTTTGAATGCATTATGCAATATATCTTAAACCCTACATGTTATTACACTTGTTTTGGTTTAAAGTACTGCCCATACAAATGTTTATAAACTTATTTCAGGTAGAGGTGTGTTGTGTTTTTTATTATTATTATTATTAGGAGATGGGTTGAAATAAGATAAAATATGCGTTTCTCCTTTTATTATTTTCTTTATACGGAGAGGAATTGTATGTAAATATTGTCGAAACATCATCTTACACTGTAAAATTTTTCATAACCTCCAACTATATACCTATTTATACGCTCATTTTCAAAGTAAATGTGATAGTGGGCAAAAGTTTAATTTAATTTCAATATTTTATACACACAATTACAGCAACAAAAATATGTATCTTGGATAAACACGCAACTCGCTACAGTAACGATCTGCAGCGGGTGATGTGGCAACCCCACGTGCATGCGCTTGCCCAGGCAGCTTGGGGATGGTCGGTATCAGTACACGCGGAGCGCTCTCTTGGGTCATCACAAACTACACACTTTACGTCACCACGCATCTCATTAGTATTTTGTTTATAACTTATAAATTATAAGTCCTGTGTTTATTATCAGTATATAGAAATGAAGAGTAAACTTGGCGTAACGAGTTCCATATAAATCTGCGTCGAAAACAAAGATAAATAAAAGTTTTAACACTTAAATTTCAGTCATCACACACCATTGCGCTCAGGAGACTGTAAATGGTGTCAGTTCACGGACCTAATCCAGCACTATGTTATTTTTTTTTTTTTTTTTTTTTTTTTACCTCTTGGGTGATCGTATTTAAAGTTTATATTACATCACAAAAATTTACAAACTTTCTACTTCATATATCAGTAGTTTATATATTTTTTAACATGATTAACATTATCTTTATCCCCATTCAAATAACACTAAGTTTCGTGCTAATTCATGAACCGCGGCCTTAATAACAACAAATACATTTTGCCAAGAATAAAATGCATTTCTGGGGTTGGGGAAGTAGAAGACTCATTACTTTTCAAAGGCTATGTATCACTGAAGGAAATCGCACAAGCAGTAGCAAAAAGTGGAAGAGAGTGTAATGCTCAGAGAATGCTTGTGGTGGTTGGTACTGAACAGAGGCTGTTTGCTGCAGCCAACAGCACTTCAAGTCATCTGGATCCCAACGAGTAACGAAGACGGTGAACGTTTGCTCAGTCACTATAATCAAGTGGTCACAGAGATATGCCAAAACTTAAAAGAAGAAAACATTGGAAGTTTCACCATGCTTTTTTGATGACTGACTCAAACAAACGTTAGTATTTTCATATGGTTTATAGGGCATCTATTAATCCTACAGCTAAATTATGTAATGGTACTAGTAGATATGTGTGTTACAAATTGAAAGTACGTCCATTCTAGCAAAATTCTTTATTAACAAAAATTAATAATATCCTTTTTAAAAAAAAAGAACACCTATTCTTAAGGGACGATAACATCAAATTTTTAAGGTCTCTAGTGATCAGAAGTATCCGGACTGGACATCCACCTGAAAAATGAAGTACAAGTTTGGGCCGCTCTTCTTCTGGAACACTTCTAGTCAAGACAGTGGTGGCCCACCCTTAGCATTGTTGACAGTGTGCACTCTTGCAGGCATACTTTCAATCAGTTGACACAAGGTTTGCTGGGGAATGGCAGCCCATTCCTCGCAGAGCGCAGAAGTGAGAGGAGGTATCATTGTGGGTCGGTGTGGTCTAGCACAAAGTCAGCACTTCAAAACATGCCAGTGTTGTTCTATCGGATTCAAATCAGGACTCTGCGCAGGCCAGTCTATTAGTGAGATGTTGCTGTCATCAAACCACTCCCTTTCATGCCATGCAGTATGGATGGGTGCTCGCTCATGATGAAAGTCACAATGATCATCCCCATACTGATCTTCAACGGTAGGGTAATGTGTTGTGTTAACACTCATACAGTTATATGTCGTTATTAAATTTGCCACATGTGTAGGGAGACAAATTTCAATACTGTAACACTATTGGGATGCATTACAATATTGCAGCTATAAAATATTACTTTTGTGATGCATAATATAAGAAATGAATGTGTAACGCAATGATAAAATATTGTATATGTGAGTGAGCCGGATATGTTATACTAATGATATGCCTCAGCTTAAATATATGTTGCTGCTCAAAAAATCAGTATGTTCATTCAGATTTGAATTATCTGGACATTTCAAAACAATTGAAACATTAATTTATTATAGTAAGCAACCAGAGAGAAGTCTCAATTCGAATAAATCGATAGAAAAGAAAAAAAAATTACTTTTGCATAACTTTAGTTAAAATTTATTATGCTATCCTAATTTTTCAAAACTTTATTACAGACAACACCACCCTGCACATTACACATCACAGTATCTACCAGTATTAAGATTTACTGGTTTACTTTTGCCTGGGAAACATGCGACTTAGCTGTGTCGATAGTGGGAAATAACCGCAACTTTGGCGATGTCGTGGAGTCATCCTTCACTGATGTAGAACCCAGGAACAACTCTTCCACTCACCATGGGCAGCATATCTCTGGGTGGTGCTCAGCGAACTCGTCCTCTGCGGGCCGGAACAGCAGAGGTGGGTACAGAATCGGAACCTCACCAGAATCCACAGCCAGTAATCCTACTCTTGCAGAATTGGCTCACCGAACACGACACTGCGTCGTCCTTGGTGCGAAGTCGAAAGCCCCAAAGTCCTCCTTTCCTTGGCCGTCATTCCTTCCAGGCTCATCGTACAGCTTATGTCGAATTACTTCTTCTTTTAAACATATATAGGCTCAGCATTTCAATAGTGCGCGAATAACTCTGGATCGCTGTCGTAAATATCAAATTTTGCCAATCAAATATTGTAGATTATCTTTCTTACTCAGGACTGACTTCTTTTCTGAGCTGACTTCTCACTGATTCCAAATTAGAATGAATATGTTTTTTTGTTCTAAAAGACTATTGTTCAAAAAATCAATAAAATGTGATAGGCCGGCTGGTGTGGCCTGATTCTTTTGACAAAACAGAAAGTAGTGCTTGCAACAAAGATAAAAAAAGTGGAAGCCCAGTATATCACGGATTCGGTTATACCGCGGGACAATTTATGTCCCCCGGCCTGAATAAATAAATAAATAAGTGGAAAGTGTGCAGTCTGTCGGCAGATGGTCGCAAGGCGGGGACGTTGATGGATGAGGCGGAGGGAGCGGTCGCGCATTCTCCCTCCTTTCAGTGCAGAGATCTATTTTACGGATTCTTTACAGCCAATATTGTATGTTTTTTCGTATTCAATTTCTTTGGTGTGGTGTGAAGCTTTGACAAAAGAATTCCTAGTGGTCCTTTTTTATGTGACCCTATTATACCTGTTCTGCTGCTTGGTTGTAAACAGACAAAAAACAGATACTGTGGCAACCTTTCCATCTTATCTGGGCATGGGATCAGTATAGGGGGATGGCACTGCCATATTCCAAACCGTATATCATACTCAAAAGTGTCCTGCTGTCACGCATTTACTGGCACGTACAAGTTATCATGAAATGTGCATGTGTTGTATAGCTTAATACGTAATCATTATAACAATGCTGTAGACACTAATTATAATGTGTGTATAGCAGCTATAACAGTAGGTCTTCCCATTTTCGGAAGAAAAAAAATCCCAAATTTGATGCAGGCCTCGAAATTTGTGCTTCTAAGTCATTTACAGGCCTGTAATAAATCTCCTATGGGGTACAGCTCTACGTAACCATTATAATTATGATATAGACACTTTGGTTATAATGTGTATATAGCGGCTATTCAGTATGTCTTCCCATTTTCGAAAAAAAATAATTCTGAAATTTGAGACGCGCCTCGTAATTCGTGCTTCTAGGTTATTTACAGGCATATAATTAATCTCCTACGAGGCATAGCTGAACGTAATCATTATAATTATGATCTAGACACTTTGATTGTAATGTGTATATAGCTGCTATTCTGTATGTCTTCCTGTTTTCAAAAAAATTATTCCGAAATTTGAGACGCGCCTCAAAATTTGTGCTTTTAAGTCATTTACAGGGTTATTATTAATCTCCTACAGAATATAGTGCTACATAATTACTATAATTATGATGTAGACACTTTTATTATAATGTATATATATACTGGCTAAATGGTGTGTCTTCCCATTTTCAAAAAAAATTTACGAGCGAACGAGCTTTTGTGGACAAGGCTTAATGCAGAATAGTGGCCTTTCATTGCATGCAACAAATCATTCACTTTTTTTTAAATTTAGTTTTCGTTTTGACGAGCAAGCGACATGTTTCACATCACGTGAGGCACTGATAGATCCCATCTACAGTGCAAGCATGTATTCAACCTTGATGCGAGATTCCTTTCTCATTCTTTACTTCCTCCCTACCAGGCCCAGCAGGTGGCGTAAAAGCGCAGCGATTGATTGGGGGGGGGGGGGGTGGTAGTGGGGGGTCAACTTGCAGCGAACACCGCCCTTGTTGGAATAAGTAAATCCTTTGCTTGGAAGATGTGATATTTTTAGTTATTCTTGGTGGAATGCATGTGAACCCCCTTCATCACAGCACGTTTCTCTTCCTGTTTTTCCCTCCCTTGGGTGCTGTCAAGTCCGGTGATGCAGATAAACATAAATATAGTTCCGATAGCAAGGGGCTACACGTTTCACAAGTTGCAACATTAAATAACAACACTTGCCCAGTGTTTGACAGATAGGTGCCACGCCCCATTAGAACACTGGCTTTTTTTTTTTTGCTACTGTACTCGGCCACTCCCAGAATAGCGCAGAAAGCTATAACGTGGGATGAGTTATGTCCCCCCAACAACCGCGTTATATCAGGCTTTTACTGTACTCATTCAAAGAAACCATAGATAATCATTAGACTTGCATAGCTTATACAACACAACTGTCAAAATAAATAAGTTTACACATATCACATTGAACATACGCTAAACATCTTGTACATTGCATTAAAGTTTGGCATTTAAATCAAATTTAAAAACAGAATAATCATTATAAAGCCATAAATATTGAAGTGTTACAGTAGGAAACACGAAAGTGGTTAAAATGTGAATGTGAACTTGTGTCTTGACCATGCCATGAAAACCAGCGAGGGGGCCAAGAGCCCCCTCCAGGAGAAACATCACCATGTTTTAACCCCACTACCACCAATTACACAGTCTGCACTATACAAGATAGTACATTTTATTCACCAGCCATTCCCCAGTCCCTTACCTTACCATTGGATTGTCACATTGTATACTGTGAATCATCACTTCACATAATGGTTTTCCACTGTTCTGTTCAGTTTCGATGCTTCGTACACCACGCGAGGCAGTGTTTGGCATTTGTGTGTGTAATGTGTGGCTTGTGGGCTGCTACTTGGCCATGGAAACCAAGTTTCCACACCTCACACGTAACAGTCGTGGTGTTAGGAGTAGATTGTGATGCAGGTTGGAATTCCTGTGTGATGGTTAGACGGTCTCTGGCGGCCAACATGGGGTCATCCGGCACACTTTTGGATATATACTCGTTCCTTCACTATACCATTCGAAACAATGGACCTTGGGATGTTCAGGAGGGTGGAAATCTCATGCACAGACTTCTCTTACTCAAGTTTCACCCAGCCACCTAACCACGTTGAAAGTCTGCGAGTTCCTCGGACCATACCACTCTGTCTCGCACTGACTACTGCGATTGCTGACCATATGTTCCACATGGTAAATGGCAGTACTCTGTCACTGTCTATGTTAAACACACGTTTTACGGGGTGTTCAGATACTTTTCATTGCATAATGTAGTTCCGTTGAATACCTACTCTTCAAAGTGTGACTGACCATCACCATTTACTATTGTCATCTCATTGACCTAATTTTACACATAAAGCACTGGCTGAAGCATCAGTATACAATAAAAATCCATTTCCTGTTACAAGTTGGTAAATTACATGGTTCTGTAAGAAAATAGCAGTGTGTGCTTAGAATATTTAATAATATTTTTTCCTCAAAAATTACACGCATTTAATAGAATTTAATGAAAATGTGGTGGAGTCATATGCAGTGTAGTGAAGGCAAACATTTTACCATTTATTTCAAATACTTTCGTGGCTTGTGCACACTCAATAAATTCATATTTAATCAGTCAGCTGTTTGTCTAATAACACTCCATTTTCAATATACATATAGGCTTTGCCTTTTGTAAATACCTTGAAAATGCACATATAATCAAAATATGTG
Source organism: Dryococelus australis (assembly GCA_029891345.1). NCBI lineage: Eukaryota > Metazoa > Arthropoda > Insecta > Phasmatodea > Phasmatidae > Dryococelus > Dryococelus australis. Next base: position 200,840,304 of record CM056993.1, on the reverse strand, counting down.
CCTGTCACAAGTTTTTAGCTCGAGTTACATTTTATCATAACTGCATAGGTTATTCAGCAAATAAGGACTTGCATCCAGCAGCCTCTATAACGTTGACACTATAAAACTTCTTATCTTTATTTACTAAAAATTTAAATTACAAATTGATATACTGTATAACACATTTGGGGTTATCAATACACAACTTTTTCAGTAGCAGCCATTTTACTTTAGGTTAACTTCTCGAAGGGGTCCTTAAAAATTTAAGTGCCTGAATTTGGGCCCTTAAATTAAGGGCTACCTAGGGTTGTTTAAGGGTCACTTAAAGTTGGTGAAACAGTCCGCAACCTTAAGTGCCACTTACTGTGAACTTACGTAACCCTTAAATATTAGGGAATGTTGTTGAAACCGGCCATAAGACTTGCAAAAATATGTGTCATGATCCAACACTTTAATTTTAGCTCTGTAGAGTAGGTTCCTGTCTAGAATTCTAGAAAAACTGGTCTGGTACTGCACTGAAACATTGTACATCTGAGCCTTTTGCACCTCGTTGTTCATGTTTATAGCTGAGATAAGCGTAATTGATCTCTTCAGATACAGACAAATGTAAATTTACTGTGCATTGTTTTGACAATTGGAAGAGACTGTACTCCTTACAGTACAAATTAACAGAACTATCAGAAACTTGCCATCGTTGAGGTAAATGTATTGCCCTTGCATTATGTGGAGCTGTGATAAGCCAACTTGCAAAATTGAGATAAATTCCATACTTGTTAAGAAAATCAGTACTTGAGATAAGTTGCTTAGCTACATTCTCCAGTTTGATACTGCAGAATCTTATTTGGTTCTTCAAGACTTTCAGTGTTGACAATTGTTTGTCTGTTTACCACAGAACTTCCCAGTGAAGCAACACCCAGTATCTTTATACATGGTACTGGTGAAAGTGGTCACTCATAGTAATCTCTATTTCACATTTCTAATACAACACGGTCCCCGATGTAACTGATCTCGGCACTTCTAGCGAAGAAAGTTTGTACTCCTATGTCATGCAGTTTGAAATAATTTTCTGACCATAGAGAAAGCTAAAAATTTGCTAAAACATCAAAATCTGCATATAGCAAAAAATTACATTCAAACTCTTTCTGAACTACAGTGTTAATGCAGGTTGTGACATTTTCAAAATTAATTTGGGTTTTTGTTTGCTTTAACACAGGCGTAGAAACATTTTGATAACTCAGTACAAGAGTGTTACAATGGAAAAAATCTGATTTTTTAACTAATCACCTTACAATATGCAATACAAAAATCTCTATTGCACGTAAATGTTTTACACTGGTAGTTATACTTTTTTCATGAGGTATTGTAGCATGACAGTGCGCTGAAGAAAGGTATTTTGGTAATGAAAAACTGTTCCTACTGAAAAATTTCATATCTTGAGTTGTAATACTATTGTACTGAGGTATCAATTTGTCTCCATTGTATCAGCTGTCAAGACCTTGCTGTTAAGAGCCGCCCAAATCTCGTCACTCACTCTTTACTCCATTGTAACAGTGTCTTTGGTCAGTCTTGGAGACAGTACGAACGTAATTGAATTTATAAAATGAAGGAAGTGTGTGCAGTTCAAGGCAGGCTGCTGTAATTGTCGTCTCTAGACTTGGATGGCAGGAGTTCTTTGCAACATCAGTATTTTCGCAGAAAACCTGACCGGTAGCTCACATGCGAACCGCAGCGGCCAGCCACCCGACGCATGGGCCACTGGAAAGGAAACTATGTTCCAGAGATAGCTATCAAGGCTGATTATTTCACACTTAATGTCTAGAATCTCAACAGACAGCAACTGCATATTCATTTACCATGTAATACGTTGAGGAACCTTCGCCCCAGTCGAGAATAAGTGATGTACACGTGCTCGATCCCTGGTTCACACACAACACACTTGCCAAAAAAGTTATACTGGTGGAGACATACAGGATTAACATGGTACAATACTTATGCAAAACTGTACAGCAACAATGAGAGAAACTTATTCAAGGTACAGTGGTAAAAAAAATATAGTACAACACGTATGAAATAAATTGTAGGCTACAGGTGGAACAAAACATACGCTACTATACAGATGGGACAGACAGAGAACACACACTGTTCCGAGACAGGCAGCTGAGCAGTTTCGACATATCAGTTACCTCAAAGCATGCAACATTTAAAATTTTTGTGCACAGAAGGTTTTCCCCAACACCAGCCTATTCTTCACTCAGATTTTTTGCCCCAAAATGAAGAGATAGGTTCGATTCCCCGCAGGAATGCTTCCAGTTTTTAGCCCTTTCATTTATCAAAAACATTCCTCATTCCTAAAACTATTCCTAAAAAATGAGATCACAATCAGACAGGTAGGCAGGCTTTAGATGCTAGGTCCTTGATCACATTACCATGGAGTTATATCTTCAACAGTTTCTTCCAGACAAGTTCTTCGCTCACCTATAAATCATGGTCACACTTAAAGCAGACAACTGACTCCTGTTGTTAGACAGACCCCTCACAAAACTGACACATTGACCCATTGACTCCTAATGACCCTGAAACGACCCCAAAATCAACCCTAAATGACCCCTGATTGCAGTGCTTATTTCTGTGTGTATGGTGCTGATTGCGATTCGTGCGGTGCTGATTGAGGTGCATGCAGTGCTGATTGCTATGTGTATGGTGCTCATTGCTGTGCATGCAGTGCTGCTGATTGTGGTGCATGTGGCATTGATTATGATATTTGTGTGGTGCTGATTGTGTTGCATGTGTAACTGATTGTGGTGTGTGTGGTGCTGATTATGGTGCATGTGGTGCTGATTACGAGTGTGATTCTGATTGTGTGCTGATTGTGATTGTGATGCGGATTATGTGCTGATTGCGATTGTAGTGCGAGCATGTGGGTCACAAGTTAAAATAAATTCCCCCATAAAATTTATATGTAAAATAAATATGGGAGCAGTCTGAGAAAACCAACACAATCATTCGCCCCAGAAGAAAAACACGTATATACTTACATAACAATATGTTATTTGAATATGCTTGTAGGCATATGTATATCTAAATATTGAAATTTAAATTAATTCTATATTTACATACCTATACATAATTATGTATAAAATACAATAAAGTTAATTTTATATTCCCATATTTATATACAAATATTTATGTATACCTAAAAGTACACATACTTATGTATAAAATAAATTGAAAATAATTATAATGTTTACTTATTTATATATACATAATTATCAGCATATTTTTCTTCTGGGGCAAATGAGTATGTGGGTTTTCCCAGAGTGCTCTCATATTTTTTTTACATATAAATTTTATGGTTGAAGTTCTTTGGTGAGCACAAGCTAGGCTCTTTAATATAAAAATATATGACTGCTTTTATAGAGTATAAATTGATAGTTGACATTTTGACACCATGAGGTTAACATCGATTTGGAAGTGCTCTCGTCATACCATGAAGGCCTGCCTTTGACCTCAACTAACATGGAGCCGCAACCTGCATCATCGCTACCTGGTTGTCGCTAGTGCCGATTCTGTGATTGAGTTTTCACATATGGTATGGCCAAAATGATTTTCCATATGAGAGAATGACCTGTACGAAGTGACCTTTTCGCATGATGAAGCATTACAACATTGGTCCCATGCAGTTTGTGCAAGGCTATAGATTGAAAAAACATACCGAGATTTGCAAGGATTCTTCTACTGGGAGTCGGGAAGTGTTGCAGTCAGTACCTCTTGCTGTATCAATGGGTACCGATTCAACAGGTGATTAATATGAGACAGTTAATGTTAAAGACAGAATGAGTGCAATAAGCATGGTGGGGGCCTGCCATGGTGCTGCATTGTTCAGTACAAAGTCTTTAGTTATGCATCGACCAATGGTGAAGTGTGGTGGGAGCCAGCTGTAGTTCTAGGCACTTTTATTGCAAAATTTAAATAAAGTTTACCCAGGGAGCAATGTAATATACCAAGGGACCTGGATATATACTTCTTAAAGCAAGATTATTAAATAAAATGTTCATCTTTCAGCCGTTGGAGGTAGGACTGTATAGTTTTATTTTAAAACAGGAGGAATTTATTGTAACTTGTGACCCACATGCTCGCACCACAATCAGCAGCACAATTTCAATCAGCACCACAATATGCAACACAACCGCAATCAGCGACAGGTATGGCATATTTGTGGATTTGGAACGCGGTTATCTGGGGCTAGGCCAGATTGTTTAGTTAGAGATGAAAGTGCTCTGGTCGAGGTGAAATTTGTTCCTTCTGCTAAGCCACTGGGCCTAATTGAGACTGCTAGACAAGAAAAGAACTTGTCTTAGGAGAGGATGTCCGACAATATCTTAAAACGCACTACTACTTTTATCAAGTGCAAGGAGCACGGAACATAACTGGTCACCAATTCTGCTATTTTGTGGTAATGACAGTCAAACAGGAAAGTCTTCATACAGAAAAATATCAGCGGATGAAACATTTTGGAGGTAGGAGATGACTCCGAAATGTGAACTATTTTATATCCATTGCATGTTGCCAGAAATCATGGACCCTATTGTCCCAGTACAACATACAATTCGAGAATCTGCATTTATAACTGCAGCACAGAAATCAGCCATTCTTAAAAAAGAACAAAAAAACATAATGCGTTCCACATAGGGAGTGCGCATCATAAGGAAACATGACTTCACTTAGTTGTTTCTGTATAATTTGGCTTCCTACTTCCGTAATTTGTGAGATTGCATGAACAGTGTAACATAATTGTCATTATAACAATAGTGTTTGGGTTTGTGCACTTGTATCAGTTAACTGGAATTATTAGAGATATTTGCTCTTAAACAATTTTGTAGGCTTATATTACCATTGGCTGAAGTTCAATATCTTTAGTGTGGTATTTAAGTGATGTAAAACTAATGCCTTTTTTTACTTCTGAGAGTTATCTATACTATTCCATTCTTTTGTTTTTTAAACGAATGCCATATTTGATTCACAATATTATTTACAGTTTAATTTGTTCGTGTATTTTACTCTTATTCCGCTTGACAGAGACGTATGTTTTCAACGTCTTGCTTTCTGTACCAAGTAGACTGCATATATGGTGTTCACTGTTATTTGTTTGTTCACATTTGTTATTTTAATTACATAACTATTAAATGGGTTACATATATTTTTTTGTTACCACAGCATTTCAACGACATTTGTGTATTTAAAATGTGTTTATAGTTAGTTACTGTAAATGGTTACGATCACGTTCATGCGAGTTGTCTAAATGCATTTATTGCAAATTCATACAGCAGCCATGTTTGAACATGTTTGCAAATGGAACTAGTTTCAGTGGTTACACCTCAATATCTGAATGCATACTGAGGGAAATCCTAACATCGAAAACACACTCTCATATTTATTTATAATCGCTTTCACCACTATTAATGTTGAGTATTTTATTAATTTTAACACAACTTGCCCTATTTTTATTGTAACAGTAAAATGAATACTGTTTTTGACCTGACTTATTATTTATTTAAAGGAATGCATAAATTTCTACCAATTTCAGCCATTTTAATAATACTGTCTATTTACTTCATAGCAGCCAATTAGAGCACAATATACAAGAAAAGTTGCTTCAATGTACTTTCACAACATGTTTACTTTGAACAGGAAGTGGCTGTGATCGAAACAAGTTTAGAGCCAGTGTAACCGCATGCAGTGCTGAACATGTTTAAAGTGAAGTAGTTCTGTACACTGTGTGACCGCAGCCTTAAATTACTTCGATATTGAATTCTGTGTTTTTATAAAGCAATTATATTAATTTGACTAAATATTGCTCTTTGTCAATTTTGGAATTTTGTTTTGGGTGACTTCATGCATCAACCACAGAGGTCGCCCATACAGTGACAAATGGTACTGCAATGTAGACACAAAGTAAACATTCATAGAATATCAACTTTGACTGGATTGCATGTCAGAAAACCGTTTGCTGGTTTATCTGTTTTAATTAACGTGCTCTATCTCCTGTGTTTGTCATTATACACCGCACCACTTACAAATATTTATAATTTATTTACAGTAAAAACCTACATTATATGTGCTATTTTACACTTACTTCGTTAATTGACATTAACTAGTTTCTTTGGTATTGTCTTCCACTTGTCATGGATTCACTGCCCACTGTCTGTTTTTGAAACTCAAGCTTACATCACCTTGCTGCGTTTTCTGCTTACGTCAGTTGGGTGTGGTGATTACCTGATACAATATTGACGAAATTCCTCCCAAGACAATTCACTATTTGCAGTAGCACTTGAATGTTTCCTATTATACATCACATGCTTCTCTGCTCCAGAGGATGTACAGTAGCTTATTACATTTATGTATTCAAAGGAACATGCATTTTTCGTGGCTCGCAAACATGTACATGCAAACACGTGCGGGGTTTCGTAGTAAAATGTTGGAGACACATCTGGCACGAAGAGATAGAGAAATGCCGACAGAAGAGCAATTTGGCTGCAAGGAAGCAGTAGAAACACATTGCTTTTTGTTGAGTAAACTACCAAAACCACAAATTACGTTTTTGTGTGACCATTCATATTGTAAATCAGTGTAATGTAAAATTTACGTCTGGCATAGTAACCTATCATCTTAGTGACGCTGTGTTGCGGTAACCGAATATAGTATATTTATTGATACAATTAATCAAACGAACATAAATAAATTTCATGACTGATAATATGGTAGGCCTATACATGTGTTGATTATAGGTGCATTTTGTTGCAATTATTTTGACGGAATGTTCAATATGATCAAAAAACAGACAAAACGCAACTACGTTTAAACCTTTATACTGGGTTCCTGAATTAATGCTACCTAATATTATGATTATCAAAACAATTCACCAAGTAAACAATTTGAATAAATATGCTCTAGGAGTTAAGCACAAAAGCTTTATGATATGTACATTTGCAAATATGCACACATTTTTTGTAATGTCAGTGTGTGTGTAGCCACAAAACAGTGCTGGGTGGTTGGACATACTCTGTTCGCCTCAGGTGCTGACGACTTGGCAACAATGTACAGTTTTCCGCGAGAATGCCTTGGCACCTTACGTTCGAACCTTCCTTTCCCCTCCCTCCACCCTCCTTTACACAGCAACACCATCTAGGCGGTGGTGTCAACACGTGACGTGCTCAGACCCTCCTGTTAAGTATTGAACACCTATATGTAGACACTGCATTCTTACATGGTGAGTTAACAGAAATTGTATAAGTGAGTCAACTGAAGGTTTTTTTGATGAGGCTAAAAAGGATAATGTTTGTCTTTTGAAGAGAGCCATTTATGATCTAAAGCAATTCTCTAGGGTTTAATATGAGAAGTTTGAAATGGTATTGTTGGGAATTGGATACATGAAGTCAAAATTGGACTCTTTTATTTACTACAACATTGAAGGTAATTCTTGTACTATAATTGCCATATAGATTGATGATTTTTAAAATTTTTCTAATAATGATGCAGAAAGATTCAAACTTATGAATCAACAATCTAAAAACTTTTCTTTTAAGAACTTAGGGATGAGTCAAATTCTGCCTAGGAATAAATTTTGAAAAATGTGAGATGGTTTGAAAATCCACCAAAAGCAATTTATTGACCATATTTTTAAGAGATTTAATATGGTGGATGCAAAGAGTGTGAACATTCCTTTGGAGGTAAACTGCAAGCTAGAAAATTTTAGCAATGAGGAGTCTCGTAATGTTCCATACAAGTCCCTTGTTGGTTGTCTTATGTACCTGGCCGTCACCAGCAGGCCTGATATTGCATATGCTGCCAGTTACCTTAGTCAGTTAAATAGTAATTTCAAGATGGAACATTGGGTGGCTGCCAAAAGAGTGCTATGGTACCTTAAGGGGACGATGGATCTATAGTCTGTTCACGACTGGAACAGACTTTTGAACACCACTTTAGTTGTCAGCTGCATGGATCGTTACTACAAACAGTAACTGGGTACAGTTAGTTTGGCAGCACGGAGAGAGAGTATAGTTTGAATGTTTTAATGTATTTTTGTATCTGTTGCTTAAAAATGGGATTAGGGAAGATTCCAAGAAAGTCTGTTCCAGTCGTGAACGGACTATAAGTCTGTGTTACACCAAAAATGATGATGATGATGATGACGAGGAGGAGGAGGATGGTGTTGGCTTCGTTGATGCAGACTGGGCTCAGAATCCTGATGTTGATCATAAGTCGTACAGCAGTTATGTTTTCAAACTAGCTAAGGGTCCTGTATCTTGGGAAGCAAAGAAATAAAAGTGCAGCTACCCATGCAGCTAAAGAAGCTAATTTTCTTCGAGAGTTGGTAAAGGAGCTCACTGAGTTTGCGAAACTTGTGTATAATCCTCTGTTTAACACTAGGACTAAACATATTGATGTGAATTACCATTTCATTAGGGAAGCTGTCAAAAATAACAAACTGACTATGAAGTATCTGTCTACAGACAAAATGTTGGCAGATATGCTGACTAAGTCCTTGCCTCCTGTTAAGCATGATTTCTCTATTAAGGTCATGAATATGTTGTAATACTTACCTTTCACTCTTTTGTTCTTAAATGTATAATTAGATTAAAGGGGATTGTTGGTATATTGAATTATCCTTATTTATTTAATTAATCAAATGATATTTAATATTAATATTGTGGCTAATAATTGTTTACAGGGCCACTGTGATAAAGGTATTCTTTTTGTTTGTATGCTCTATGCTGTAATATTATGTACTTTGTTGATTATGGCTAACTATAAGTTTTATTCGGAAATACATTTATGTGAATATCATAATCATTTTTCTGGTATTTACAGTTTATTTTAACGTTTAGTGTAGCAGTTATTGCCACTTGTTGACAGCAGCAGTAGTGGTGTATATTCATGTTTGCATCTTGTGTGCAGTAATCTTTGGAGACAGTTGCAACATGAAAACAGTTTCTCTTTATCTCACTTATTTTGTATGAGATGTCAAATATGTCTTGAAGTGCAGTTGCGGTGGTCCATTTCTTATGCCTCAAGCTGATTGTTTTAATGTCAGTGGTGGTACGTTGTATATTTTCAGTTAATTCCACTTAACATAAGGCGATTGCTGCATAACCTGAGCTTATCAAAATATGTGTGTGTAGGTGGTGTGCTGTGTGAGCTTGTGTGTACATTTGTGTGTGTTACAGTATTTTTATTTAATTGGTAAGCAAGTGCTGCAAAAAAAAGTAACATTAATAGTATGTAATTATTTTTCTCAGTAATAACAGCTTTTTTGGGAGTAGCCATCCACAATAATGAGTTGGTGCCATTCTACTAATGGTTAAAAGGCTCAAGTTATGCAACTTCTAATTTTCTTTGTTCTGTTCTCATTGGCAACTACTAAATGAACTTTTGGTGTATTGTAATGCAATGGGTGTATGTTTATTATATTAGCTAGTGTGCCATTTTGAGTTGGTTGTGCAGTACAAAATAAACAATTTTTTTTTTTTTTTTTTTTTTTTTTTTTTTTTCCCCAGCCAATAGTGATTAAAGGCTGTTAAACTTATGTAATGTAATTTCGCTGACTTTGCAGGAACCAAATTTCAAGTAGGGCCTATTATAAAATGGTATGCAGAACTACGTTACAAACAATTTTTGTATTATTGTCAATATTTCATGCCACCATATATCACTGTAGCACTATAAGTGCATTTTGTGTAAGTAAAGGTTTGTATAGGTGGGTCACGATAAAGTAATCACTTTTAAAATTGAGCTTTAAAAAAATTACTGCCTATAACTGCATATATTTTAATGTAAGGAAGTTGACAGCGAACTACGAGAAGTTGTTCCATGTTTTAATGTCTTACAAGTTGTAATGTTGTCACCTGTAATTAAGTTTTTTTTGTTGTATGCAAATAAGAAAACAGTTTGGCATAAGTGTAACATATTTATGTTTATAACTCTTGTGCATCGTCATTTGGCTAATGTAACATTCAAGTTACCTGGTTCATTGCTTTGTTTTATTTTTCCCCTTGTGTCTGTGCTCCTGTATTTAATAAAGCAGTGGTTCGTGACCAAAGGCAGTGCGTAACTCCTGAAATAAAGTATTAAATAATTTAATGATATACATTTATACGTATTCTGAGTGAAGTGGCAGTGTTTGCTATTGATTGCTCTCTGCTGTATTTCAACATATGTAGTTTCTTGCCCCGGAAATTTTTTAAATTTCACTTAATATACAGACATGGAAAATGTGGTGCTTGATGCAACTGAAGTTGATATAAATTGTAAACCTGGAATAAACTTAAACTTTGGATTAGTATGTTTTGTTGTATTGGCAATATGTGTTGCAATTCCAAGAGCTTTAATAAATGTGTGTGTTATTTAGTATTTGTGATTCCCTAGAAGCCAATTTAAAAGTTCATAATAATGGCATGAAAATGTTCTATACTACACGTGAACCATTCATTCATTCATTCATTAGTGATGGAATACATTAAAATTTAAAACAGAATGATCACATCGGGTCAAATGGTTTAGTTTGTATGAGCTGATATATTGAACAATAAGTACTAACTTCCATGACTAACCTTAAGGTAAGTAATTTGGGGGAAAAAATCTGATTCTGCATTAAATGTGGTGATGCCACCTTATAAAATACATTGGTCATTAGCTAGGTATTGTGTTTTATAGTGTTCTGGTAAAGTTACGCTCATACCAATTAGACATTTAAATTGTAAAGAAAAAAAAAATTTTATTTTGTAAGCAAAACAGTATACCTTAGCAATACTTAGTGTTACATGTTTTCAAAACTGTGTGGCTAAATTACAGTTTTCTCGTAACTCTCATTGGGTGATCATTAAATATAACTGTAAAATATGCTTTAAAAATATTAACTCAGTTTAGCCATTGTGTTTCATAACAATTACGTTTGTTAATCTTTATGTGGTAAAAACACCAACCATTTGCTTGTGTGTACCTAGGTTGTGTCTGAATTCACCCACCAAGGCCTTTACCCTACATTGTGCGTTATAAAAGTGCATCTGGGATGTGATATCACACTGTCGCTGTCCGAATTTGTGATAATGGTTCAGACACACTGTAGAATGTCCCCGTCAGATAAGGGCCTGAGTGACATTCCATTCATATACCCTTCACTGTAAATTTTGTTTTTCAGTTGTTTATAACAGTTTTGCAACTTCTTTCCTGCCATTTGCTGGTCCCTTGTTCGTACACAAACAGAGGAAACGTAAGAAAATGTGTTCAATAAATCAGTTTCTTTCCTATATATGTTGCGAATTTCAAAATGAAGATGGGCATTCAAAATTATACCCACTTCATGAAAGGATTAAGGGAATATGGGGATTTAACATTACTGAAAGGTTCAAGGGCAAGTGAAAGAGGGTATGTTGCAGTGAATTGGAACACTGCCCTAGTTTTGTATTTAAATATTGCTTTGTGAGGTATTTATGCAATAAGCACTGCTGGCTAATTCAGTAGGAATTTTGATACATGTGCAAATAAATAGGCCTACAGAGTTATCATAAGATTTCATAATATTCTAATGAAAAGAAAAATTTGCACACACTTTGCTTCAAAGCATTTAAACTAGCAAACCATTTACCTTAATTGTATTTGTAAATGTTGTAAAACATAATTCTTAGGTTACTTAACAAAGGTTTTAGACACACATTCTATATAACTGAGTAAATACACTGTATTATGTAAAATAAAAGCATGCCTTTCTTATGAGTGTGATACATATAACAGGCAAGCATTTAAGCTATTCACAATTTTTGAGGTCAACATTCAATACTACTGGGCATTGTTTTTATAATGGGAGAAAGAATATTGTTTAGCTCTTCTTTTACTCTCTTGACAGCTTAAACCTAAACATATTTTCATATGATCTCAGGAAAGTTGATCCCAGTCAAAGGCATTTAATTTACATCCAAACAGGAAAATATTTGTGTTTATTACTTTTGTTTTTGGTTTCATGAGTATGCAGTGAACATATGAGCCAGCTGATGTAAACATTTCTAAAAGTCACATGGTAATTAGTGTTTATTTTTATGGTCGCTCTCCAGAAATAAAACATTTCAGAGATAGAAAAATATAATTTTTTGGTCTTGAAAGTTAAATATATTTAATCTTTCAGGACTCCAATAGGATGCTTTGTAATGACTGATGGCTTCTAGAGATCACTAGAAATTATTTCCCTTTTAAAATGCATTTTTAGTTTTTTCTTGCAACTGAGTTGACACAGAGGTTCCCTGGAGTTGATGTTTTAACTTTCATTTTAGGATAATGAAATACTGCAGATAGTACCTATTTTAAGTGTGTGGTGTACTAAATTAGAAAAGCCTGCTTCATGTGGACAGTTTGTGTAGATCTACTTTTTTTATTTACATGAATCCAGTAACAAGATCTGTGGAAACAATTTTTATATTACTTGTTTTTATTGTATCAAAATATTACACTGCTGCTTAGTGTTATTAAAATGATCTGACCTTATGTATTTATATTTTTCTTCCTCAAATGTTGAAAACAAGTTGGACCTTGAAAATTACGTGTTTACAACAGAAAAATGAAAGTATATCAGATACACTATCACGTATGATTAATCAGTAATACTCAAATATCTGAAAAGGTAATTTTCTTGCTGTGTTATAACGGACTGTGCTAACACGAGCTTTATTTCAGACATAAAATGCCATGATTTGACTTCAAAGTTATGTAGAAAAGATAATGTATTTTCCAGGGTTCATTTGCATAAATTAAACCATATCACAATGTATTGTTTAACTTTCCTCCTACACTGTTCTTAGCTTCAAATTCCACAAAAATGTAACTGTTATTCGACTCAGAAGACATCTTACTTTGCGCTCTAATTGTTGACAGTGGCATTTCCTCCAATTCATCAGTGTCAGCATAAATCTTGTTACATGGCAAACACTAGTTAATAGCCCTGCTATGGTAACAGTCCAATCTAGCTGAGTCGGTCGATACATAAAACTTGGGCACCATGTTGAAAAATAAAAAGAGGTGAATTCCAGTTTGGAATATTTCTTGGGTTTATTGGGCTTTTCAAACCCAAGTGTACAACACAAAGACGTTACTCAATTGGGGAACTTTGAACAGCAACAGCGTCACAGTAGTAATTAATTAATATTCCTTCACACAACTCTCATTGCGAGACACATCGCGACCGCATCGCCCGCCATGTTGCCTACTTCATGGCCCGTTGTTAGACTGTCCTCAGACAAAGGCCCTCGCTCTCCCAGAGCGGCACGTGCCTTATCCCTACTCCTTCATTCCAAACATGGAAACACTTGGCAAAACCTCCTCTCATTGACTGAGCTCTAGTGCATTGCAGCCAGCTTCGTCAACTTCCATAGCAAATACTGCCTACAATTAGAAAACTACAAAAGAAGTAAAAAAAAAATTGTATGACAAAACTGACGCAACCTCGCTGTGACTCTGGGAATTTGAAAACACCAACGCACCACAGATAACAGCTCAAAATACAGCCCCATATTAAAACTGATATAATGTATCCACAGGTAGGTTCCTTTTACACTTTTTTTGAATTATCAAAAGGTGATACTAAGCTAGTTTGTAGTTATGGTAGTTTAGATTGGTAGTTTGTGTGCTTAATTCCAAGGCATTTGAAAAGGATACCATCAACTTTGCTCTTAGATGAATAATTTTCTCTGTTGGGGAAATTTGTGCTGCTTATGCTGTAGTGTGACCAGACGTCATTTTCGAGACATGCGACAACTCGACTTTCCGAAGTGATGGCTGCCTTGAGCTCTTGACCATGTCACCTGATGAGTTCTAAACATTGGACCTAATTTAAAAGTGACTGTTTCTTCAGACTTACATTGATTTATTCTTACGCCAGTGTAAGACTCTACTACAGAATTAGGTTCAGAAAATATCTCAATCCCCCAATATTTTCTTTGAATGACTTGACCAATTGGCTGAAGGAAGAGACATACATGCTACTAGGGAATCTGCAGTACAATTTAGAGTTCCACATGACCTGTCTCATTGTAATTCCATGATGTGATATCAACTGAAAGGAACAGTGGAGGAATATGTGTCGCTATCAAGTTAAACATGTTCTGTTTTCCCATCAGTTATGAAGTGATTAGATTTTGTGTTTGGCACAAAATTGTTTACTGTGTCGAAAACCCAAGTGGGGTAATATTTACATTGGGGTTATATTTTAGTCAGTCTGATGCTGTACACAATCCCTTTGAAAGGATTTCATCTGATTCATGAGACTTGTAGTAAATCATCACTATATGAATGTTACTTGTTTTCCAGATCCCCCAAATTGCAATGTTTGGATCTCCTGTTAGTACTTGCAGGAATAATTCCCAGAAAAAATCCACATTGATAATATCACAATTTGAAAACAGTTGTTTCTTTCATTTTCCGAGTTCTGTGTGTCAATGTACAATATTACGTAATGGGTAATATATTTCAGCATTTGATTTCCAGATGTTATGCTAGTTCTCCAGCAGTCAGACCTATCACCTCATTGCTGTATTTCTTTAATTGCTTAGGTGTGCCCTTTATGCTGATGGTTTTATTTTTTAAAACTCGTTTGTTTTAGGATACTGATTCCATGTGATCAAAATCCAAAAATGGTATGTTCTTCCCTCTGTCTCACTCGACACCTTCAAGTCTCCATCATCTTGAATAAAACAAAAAGATTGAATTTCAGGATGTGTTAAACATAACCTAATATACTAGCGAAAAATGTAAACTAAAATGAACTGTGTGAAGAGCACCTTTGTCAAAGAAATAGCTTTAATGTCTGGACCATTACCTACTGTAAAATATTCATCAGATAAACACTATCTATTTCTTTAGTTGCATTAAAAGATCAGTATTTCTTTAATTGCATAAAAGCTCAGCAATTAAGTCATTGTACATTAAATTATGACGTTTAATGTCTACTACATTAAAAAGTCAACTCAATAGTGCCATTGCATCAACTCTATTGACCTACACTGTCCATGGAGTTGGCAAATTTGTAAATTTGTATTCTAAGGGTCATTCTCCAGAAACAGGCCATTCCATGTAACCTGCAAATATTTTATTCAAAAATGGAATATTATTAAAATATTATAACCATTATAATTAACATAAGTATTGTTCTAAACTGTCTCACCATATATTATATTCTAACTGTTTATATATTTTGTATGGAAATTTAGAAGTGCTTGAAATCAACTCCATGGAATGTAACTAGTCCTGAGTAGGCCTACATGACTTCAATATAATTTATTATAAGTTTTATATTTAACTGCGTTTTTGAATTTCAAATATTTTTTAGATAACATAACAAAATATGACTTGAATACTGAAAAAATGTTTAAACCTTGTATTTTAAAATAAATTTGTACCAAAAGTTGTGTAACCCAGTTTTATATCAACTCCATGGACAGTGAGAAATTTTGGAATAAATTTCATATTGACAGATGCGAGTACTGCCAGTACCTTTGTTACAATACAATACAACTGCTCCAATCATCTTGTTGGTTACAGAAATTGTTGATCAACATGATGTACAGTTAATTTACTTTTTGATGGAAAACAAATTCCAGATATGTGATACTTATTCATAATCAACTCCATGGTGTCCAGTATAGTACTGTTACAAGATGCCACAGGCATATCAGAGTTCATGAGGGATGATGGTCTTAATAAAAATAAAGGAACTAAATTTGATTTTTAATTTATTAACACATCTATTCTTTGCAACATTAAACTACCTAGCTCCGGTATGAATTTTGTTATTCTCAGAAAGCGCTATATTTAATGTCTATCTCAATTCTAATTAAAGTTCTTATTAATGTCTATTGGTTACTGTCATTTAATTTACACTCATTATTTACACATAATTCACTCTCTCTATTGCCATCATTTCAAATGTCTATGACTCATGTACTCTCACATCCAGTTCGATAGCCTCGCCCATCAGTGTCTCTCTCCACCATACTGATACTTGCAGTCCACAGATTTCACTTCTGCTGGTCACTCTTGTCACCACTTGTTGCTTTGCGGACTTCTCGATGTTTTAATATCGCACAACCCTCCTAATTTTTGACTGTCGGCTCGGAGGTCTTGTCATGGCTTAAGTAGTCTTGCTGGCTTGATCTAGAAGTTCCTGCACCCCAAGTCGCTGTAAGAGACTGAGGCAGTGATCGGAATATTCTTGAAATGATAACCCCAGAAATTCAGTCCTCTCGAGGACAGAAGCATGCAAGTTCTGAGTGGCTCTTTTTTGAAAATCTCAATGTGCACCTCGGGTTAATGCTCACACAAGCGGAACAGGGTAACGAAAGCCATGCAGAGTAGCAAGCGTATAACACTGCCCTCTCCTCAAGTCTGTTCATACCAAACAGACTCTGCAACATCCGGACCTCCATAGAATACCAATTGGTCGATTTGGACAACCTTTGGCCTTGCGTCTTTAGGCAAATCATAAAGACCACATCATTGATGTACTTCTAAATCATGTAGGGGCCTTCCCATTCCAAAATTCCTGTAGCTTTGGGCAGTACCATATGTGCCTCTGTGGGTTGTACAGCCACACCATTGTTTTTGGAAATACCTCACCTGACGTTCTCCTATCATACCCTCCATACTCTGTCTTCATCCTGTTACTATTTATTCTGAGGTGCTGTCAAGCAAAATCATAAATGCCAACTAGTCTGTGACATAATTTGCTCACAAATCTGAGGCAGCAGCTTGTTCTTCTGTCAGTCAGCCAAACAGCAGGTACCTTTGTAAACTCACAAACTGCCAAGCAGTAAGCAAGGAGAAACAACGGCACCTTCGAATCCCAGTTCTTCTGACTTTCTTCCACCAAGATTACCAGGTACTGCACAAGAGTGCAGTTATGCCTTTCGACCATTCCATCAGAACATCTCCTGTCATCCTCTTGAATGGGACTCCAACATTGTATTTCTGAAGGTGACCTTCCCTTGGTTTGGAGGTATCGCTCATTTAGCACCACTTCTCAACATTTTCTCGACAGTTTAAATCTGTCTGTGGTCTGGCTACTGTATTATGCAGTTACTTTAAGACTTCAAGAATCCTGTATTCTGGGAGGACCAACTGTAACTGTGTTTCCCATCAATACTTTCCCATTTCTTTTAAAGCACACCATTCTTCAGTGCGAAAAAATTTCATTGTGCCATTATGCTTTGACTGCTGTGCTCAGGGTAATTATCTCTTCCCATTTTGGCTGACAGCCAGCTTCTTTCCAGTCTAGTGATGGATGCAAAGTGGGATCATGTTGCTGACATAATGAAGCATGGTTGGTTCTTAGAATAAAATGTCTGCCATAGAGGTAGGGTTGGAAGTGTGAAATTGCCTTCACCACAGCCAGAAGCTCCCTGCATGTTACACTGTAATTTCTCTCAGGCTTATGCAATATCTTATTTAAGTATTCTAGTGGTCTCTCCTTCCCATTATAAATCTTAGGTAACACAGCTTCTGTTTCTATGTCACTAGCATCAGTATCCAAAGGAAGTGCCCTCACTTTTCGGAAATCACAGGAGTGGTGGAAATACCAGAATCCCATTTAGTTTGCTAAAAGCAACTTCATGCTCAGTGGTCTAATGAAATTTACATTTTGCCTCAGTCAGTTTATGTAGTGGCTTGGCGATCATGGTGGACCCCATTATAGATCTCTGGTAGTAGGCAAACAAGCCCAGAAAACTCCCCACTTCAGTTTTGTCAATTTGTGTTAGCCAATTTCTTATTGCTTTGGTCATCCATCTGTTTCAATAATTTCAAGAGCACATACTACAAGTCCCAAGAAATTGATTTTCTTTCGGAAAAAGTGGCACTTCTTAGGAGCTAGTTTCAAGTTGGCTGCGGCTACTCTCTGGAATACATATTTTAAGATTGATAGGTGTTCTTCAAATCTTCTTCCTGTCACAATGATGTCATAGTAAACCTGACAGATAACTAAAGAGAGGACTTTTTCATTGGGCATTCAAAGGTGGCAGGGACATTACACAGTCCAAAAGTCTTAACTTTTAACTGCCAGGTTCCCTTCCCTTGGACACAAGATGCAGTCTTCATTTGGTCCTTTGTGGCAGCCTAGCACTGCCAGTATCCATTTTTGATGTCTAAAGTAGAAAACCACTACAAACATACTAGGCTGTTCAGTGTTTCATCTATACTTGAAAGTGAATAAGAATTTTTCTTTGTCACATTATTAAGCTGGTGATAATCCACACAAAACCTCAGAGAGCTATCTTTCTTGTTAAGAAATAAAATATGGAGGACCACAGACTGATTGTTGTGTCACATCTAACCCCTTCATTTCCTTCACAATTGCCTTAATTTAACTGCCTCATGATAAGCAGGTGGTAGACATCTTGGTGGCTGCTTTATGGGTCTGGCATCTCCTCTATCAATGTGGGGGCAGGTCACATTAGTCTTTCTAAGGTCATTTGGTCCACATGCGAAGGCATCTCTACATATCTGCATTAATTCAGAGACAGCCTTCTCCTGTTGCCTATGGAGGTTTTATTTTATTCTTACTAGAAGTTCTTCCAGTGCTTCTGGTAGGGGACATTCAGTTTGTTTTACTGTGACCTGCTTGCGAATCCCTATCATGGCCTCTTCTTATGATGAACCACATTATCGAACAAGTGAATCATTCTAATTGGCAAACTGTCAGAGTTTGAAGAGACCAAAGTACTTGCTACAATGACACAGACAGGTAGGATGCCACCTTTCCGTGCTGCCTCAATTAGATATGAGCATCTATAAGATTTTCCTTGACATCTGCCTGTAATAACAATTTCACTAGATGCAGTTAGCATGGTGTGTTGACAACAGACTACTGGGCAGCTCATTGGCGAGGAAAAATCCTGCCTTGTTGGCGCCACCAACTCGGTACTGCTTATCTGTATCACACTAAGTCTAGTATTTATACAGCACCCCAGCCTACGTAGTACATCAAGCCCCGAAAGACATTCATCCTCTATTTCTGTTATGTAAATATCATGCTCTAGACTAAGGTTTCCAAGCCTCAAGTTCACCTTTCTCTTGCCACTAGCTGGTGTGGTCTCACCTGTTACCATAGTCAAGTAACAATGTACCATACTGTCATTGGGCGATCACTGAGGGAAGACTACTGTTGTGGTCGCCCCAGTGTTGACATCTATCTGGCAAGGAGCATCTTTCAAGCTCCCCTCCACCAGTATTACATCCCAATCCTATTTCGTCAACCATACGTGTAAGAACATTGGGGCCTTCCCTCCAGCGGTCACCGACCTCCACCGCCTAACATAGGTGTTTACAAGTTGTTTTCTGAATGTTTTGTACTCTCACCTACCTCTCGCAGCCGATTTCCCCACTGCTGCTTCTGTTGTTGTTGCTGTTGTGTGTAGTAGGCTCTCAGGTGCCTCAGTTGTCCACATGACCAACACTAAGGCTGTTTGGGTGGGGGGCTGCAAAACTCTGTAGCATAGACCCTGGGAGCGATTTCCCTCACTGCCCTCTGCAACTCCTTCAGTGTTTTCTTAATGCTCTCGTCATCATCCTTACTCAGCATCACGGCCTGCACCAGACATCAAGGTGCTGTCAAAACCTGTTTTGCTGACTCCACCTCCAGTGCCTGGCCCAGGGCTAATTGCATGGTGTGGGGTGCAGCTATCAATGAAGAAGCTGACTTCAATGACGTTGCGTGCCTCCTCAGTGTACCATATTAGAGATAGATATAGGACAGCCACATTATTTTGTGTCATAGCTCTTGCAGTAGCTGCCCTGGTTGCTGGTTGTGGGTGACTTTGCAGTTAGGCATTGCAGGCATGGGACAGGTAGTGATCACCGAAATGTAACTCCAAGGCTGACACTAGTATAGGGTACTCGAGTTGATGTCACTCTGGCAGAAATTGTAGCATGTTCAGTACAGGATGTCTCAGTACAGCAGTGAGTAGTAAACCAGCTGTTCATGTGAGTCTGACAGCCATTAATGGTAGCGACTGTTTCAAACTGGTGTTTTTACTCTCGCCAAGAAGTCTGACTATCGTAAGGGGCAGACTTAAATTGTGACCCCCTTTACCACTCCTGGCTGCTGAACCTCAATGCCGCAGAGCTGCTGGCTATCCATTGAGGTTGTGTTGGTTCTAATTTGCAATGCTTCCCCACTTTTGCTGGCTGCAGGTGTGGTGGTTGTGGAACTCTGCTGCTAAAGAAATTCCTGCCATTCCTTCTTTAATGGACCTTTTTTATTTAATGTTCAACACTGACCAATCTTTTGCTTACAATACTAGTTTTCTTATCCACACAGCCAATTCTTGTATTCATTAACTCACTAAGGCCTTCTATTTTTCTATCTGTTAATTTACCAGTGCTATTAGTTCTGTAGACATTTTTCTACTTAATGTTCAATATGATAGTTGTACAAAACAGTTGTAATTTTTTTTTGGGCTATAGCTATTACAAGTAATTAATTTGTTTTAATATCACTAATTACTAACCTTTTGCATAACTTATGTTACACTTTAATGCCTTTATCCCACTTCTGACACCAGTTTTACAAGTTTCTGGAGGTCTATCTGAGGTCGTGAGTAATGGAAGTAGTGATAACCAAAGAACAAAATTTGATCGTAGATTTATTCACACATCTATTACCTGTCTTTACTATTACTCTTGGTATTTTCAATGAGTGCAATATTTAATCTCTTTCTCATTTCTAATTAAATTCCATATCAGTGTGTGTGTGTATATTGGTTGCAGTCATGTAATTCACATTCATTATTTACACATAATCAATCTCTCTATTGCTATCATTCCAAATGTCTGCCACTCATGTATCCAGATCAATAGTCCCGCCTTTCAGTCTCAGTATCCACTGTACTAATGCTCGCAGTCCACAGGCTTCACTCCACTCACGCTGGTCACACTCGCTGCCATTCATCGCTTTGCTGGCTTGTTGTGTTGCTGTCTTCACACACGCTGTACTTATGATCGGACAATCCTCCAAATTCTAAACTGGTTGTGCGGAGGCCCGTCATGGCTTAGGTAATTTTGATGTAGAGCAGCAAGCATGAACAGTATATATGCACTTTATATTTTTAATAATATTGTATATAAACTCTAAATTAATATGCATAAATCCTCCATTGCAATTTTCTAACCTCAAAATTAGAGTTATTGCCATACTTGCAAAAAAAATACGCAACCAAAGGGCTGAAAGTGTAGTAGAAACCTAGCAGCACTTTCAAAAGTGCTCACTTTATCGTACAACCTATAATGCAAAACGTCAATTTCCACAATTGAAAAAATTAATTAATGTAATGAAGAAATTAATTTGAATGATTTTCTTATTAGATGACTTGTACAATTTTGCAATGGTCCAAACTACTGGTTACATTTAGGAGTTGAGGCACTTACAGCTTTGTCATGGGCAGGGATTATGTGGCTTGGTGCAGTTAACTTGTTGTCAAAACATTTTTTTATGAATCCCTGATAGTTAACATTAGACATAGGGGTTTACCAATTTGAATGCTCATTCATTAAAATTTGCAGATAAATATGTATCAGTAATTAATTGTTATCTGCGATATAGTAGCAGCCAATATCCCAACAATTCATTTGAAACAGGAGAAACAAATTTGAGAAATTTATTTGCACACATGCAATAAGGTTTCCTTCAGGCACCATCAGTGGAATGCTGGGATCGTAGGAAATGTCACCCCACACCATGACACTTCTCGTTGGGGTGGTGTGCAACTCTACAGTGAAGTGTGGATCGTGATGCTGGCCACTATATCTCCAGACTCAAATTCAGTAGTCGTCTGTATCTAGACAGAACTGTGATTCGTCGCTGAACACCACTCATCACCAGTCCGCAAGCTTACATACTATCCGTTCCTGACAGGTCACACATGCACGGCAGTGCTCAGGTCGTAATAGTAGACATTGTAAGCCAGCTACCATGACATGTCCTTGGATGGTGTGCAGCGACGCCCATGAGTGATTACAGCCTGTCGCATGATGAAACAATCCTTCCTGCTGGTAGTACACTGGGGTTGATTCAAGCCTTCTCCATGGGTGTGTGTACCCTCCTGTTTTCACTGCGTTCAACACCGACTCACAGTGTAAACAGAATGGTTCAAGTGGCGAGAAATGCACCAAAACATCCACTCTGCTTCTCGGAGGCCAACGATAAGGCTTCTTTCAAACTCGTCCAGCTGGGCAAAGGCTTCTTGAATACTTAATTGAAGCATGTTGCATGTTGACTGAACTTGGTTCTGTGGTTCAACTGCTACTATACCGTATTTGGTGTCTGGCAGCTATGAATGATGGAGGGACGTGTTAGCTTCCTTGTGGCACATTAACACAAGCAAAATGCATTAAATGCAAATGGGACACATTACGGGCTATGACGATACTGTGTGGTAACCTTTGTTGTACTTGCACAATTTAGTCACGGTGATAAATATTTTTTTTTATTTTTTTTATATGTGTACTTAAATATTTTCACTCAAAGTTAAATATACAATGATTCATGTTAATGACATGTTTTTGATCCTTTTCAAAATTAAATTAATTGCAAAAACAAACTAGAGAGGAAAAAAATACAATGCAGGACAGTTCAGTGTCAGATTTTAATGCATGTTTTCAAATAGCTTCAGAAAATTAATAATATTCTGCATGTTAAACTACCTAAAGTACTAGTATTGCTGTACTACATACTTTAAAAAACTTTTACTCTGTGTAGTATGGCTGTGTGGTGCATCTGTGGTGATTCCTTTCATCTATGGCCAAAAAAAGACCTAAATCAGCATGCAATTATGATTTCATATATCTATTTTCTTTCGTGTTGAAGCGTAACCGGAGGGAGGGGAGTGAAATGTTTATCACTAAGATAGGTGCTAGAATGTTTACTATCCAGAAATGCATCTGAATTCCCCTTCTCCTGCCTCTTTTGGGGTATCTGCTTTTTACCTACTTGGTTACTAGACTTGCCCGGGTTAGTGTACAGCAGTACACAATCTAATTGCCGGCTAGGCTGAGGGGTCCTCCATGTTGGGAAGATGATCGGGTTCTAGAATTTCTTAACTTCGGTCTAGGCCAAGTGGAAAGAGGGGTAAACCCTAGAGTGAAAATAACGCGGCACTCTTCTATACAAGCTGACTGGGACTTATACACTCTCAGATACTTCAAAGTTAAGTGCTAAGTCAGTTTTGCTGTGGTCTACACCTGGGCTAACGGACAACGGAAATTTATTCCCTTTCCAGGAGTCAACCATTATAAACAGTGGGACATGTTGGTTTCCTACTTGGGACGAAGTTATCCACTACCCTGGCAACGGGACGTTGAGCTAGGCTGTGTATCTGTGATGCAGCAGGAAGCTGTGCACTCCGCTTAGCAGCTTAGCTTGCCGGGAGGGCGATGACCGGGACAGTGGCCTATGTCGGTTGCGGCAGAGTAGGGCAGTGGTACAGGTTGCAGGGTGTGAGTGAACTTATTATCGGGCATGGATTATCAATATGTAATATGGCGTTGCCTTCCCTCAAAATAAATGCAATAGCTAAATAGTATTCGTCTGGTAGTTTAATAAGAGGCCCAAAGAGTAGGACTGGTAATGGTGGCGAATTAATTACAGGCAAAAAATTAATGTTCTCAATGAGTAGGGAGTTGACTTTCAATATTATCTGTATTTAAATTAATCAATCCTCTTAGCGTCTCTTGGAGAGCTCCTCTATGTTGCCTGATTTGTCTGCCGTGCTCTGCGTAAGTCTTTGAGCTACACAAAAATGACCAGGAGGAGAACAAGTAATTTAATTGTTCTTGGCATGTTGGAACCAGGAAGCAGTGCTGCCATTTTCAGTACCCACTGTCCATCCTTATTCAGATTGGGACCGACTGAGAAAGATTTAAATTCGTCTGAGACCTGGGTAAGGCACCCACCTGAGGTTGTCAGTAGCAGGACAATGTTTTCCTTCTGGCCTTTTCACACTGGGAAGGAGAAGTAGAATGTCTGGTCTACTAACCGAGGTATGGATTTGTGTTCCTGCAGTGAGGCACTTCTAATGATCTGCCTAAGTGGCAGGTCTTGGTTTTCCGTTCTAATAGTGTGTTTATGTATCCTTGTTGGCTCGTGTTACTTGATGCACCTTTGGTTAGTTACTGACAGAATTATTTAAATGACAAAAAGGTTGACACATATATTGACATAAGTTGCTCTCCATATGAATTGTAAAAATAATTACCGTTTTATTTAAATTATTAGGAAAATGCAAGGTGAGTTCGTACTCGCTCCTACTGTACAATGTATTACTTAAAATATTCAAAGGAAGCTTAGTCTTGCATGGAATTCAGGTGAAGGGGACCTGAACAAAATAAATAAAATAATAAAAATAAAATTAATACTTTGCTACAAAATTAACCCTACTTTAATTGGAAGTTTTCTGGAGGAGGCTGCGAGTTTTCCAATACCTTGCAATCTGTTCCCAAGAGGAATTTTAACGTAAAAGGAAAAATTGTTTAAGGGAGGGCGAGATGGAGAGAGACTTCTTCTGCACAAAGCAGCACAGCGGTGGAGGCGTCCTTGGGGCTCACCGATGGTGGGCGTCTTCTGCGGTTGAAATACGCACTTTAGCATGTGGTTTAGAGGTCAGTACATAAACGGTATAAAAAGTCCTCTGCCTTATTCAGACTGTGAGGTTGGTTTGGCTGCCACTTACCATACTTGATTTAGTGACCATCGCATCCTTGAGACAGTTCTTCAGCCGTATTTCAAACTGGAGGAGAGCGACAACTGCTCTTATGGCACCTTCTATTTACACTAAAATTCTTTGCTTGTGGGCTTCCAGAGAGGTGCGGGAATGGCTAACCTCATGTCACAGGGGTTGTTTGTTCGAACTTAGGCACTGCGCTTCTTATCTACTGGGGTGGAGGTGTTGACATATCTTATCACCTCTGCACAAGGTGCTGGAGACTTTGGCGATCTTGTAGAATGGGTGCTGCAATTCTTCAGCAAATCTTTGAACCTGCTTATCTCTGCTAAGGGTGTTGGTTGCTCTACGAGATTAAAAATTACCGTGTTGGGGTTAGAGGGCAGGGGTTCCCAAACTTTAGTTTATCACGCTTCCCTTCTGACAAAGAAAAACTCCCCCCCCCCCCCCCCCCCCCCCTTTTCAACTTCATTATTATAATTGTAAAACTAAAATGAATAAAAGTCTCAAAGGTTTGGTTAGTCATTAGATTTTAATGCTTATTGAACACAAGTGGTGGTGAAAAAATCAATCAATGAGGTGGATGAGCTTGCATATTTTTAACAATATTCCCAATTCTTGGTTGAATAGAAGAAATATCACAACGTAAATCACTGGCAATATTAAGTTTGCTTCTATACTTCATTTTTATTACTACTGCTGAAAACGCCCTTTCACACAAATAGGTGCTTGAAAAGGGTAAATACAATTGCAGCACTTGCTCTGCCATGTCAGGATGAACTTTGCAGTACTTACACCAAAACAATGTTTTGTCAATCTTCCCAAAATCGTATTTCACAGCAGAATAATTTTTATTTCCAATACCTGCTCTTGAAGGGTTTCTGGCAGAGAGTCTATGTCAACATAGAAAGGACTCGTCGCTAATCTATAAATGTTATTATTGCACGAGTTAGGAAAGTAATGCCTTAATTCGTCACTCAGGTGCTGCAAATGGTTTGATATTTTTGTTTGAATTCTGTTTGCCAACTGTACAAGCGAACAGCTCGGCGCCCGTGTCCCTCTTGGTATATTGTCACGCCTCCCTTAGGGGTGCCCCCCACTTTGAAAATAAATGGGTTAGGCAGTGACTGCTTTTAAATAGTTATTATATTTTCCTTAACCACATGTCTGTTATGTTGGTTGCGGTGATGCTTGTAGATCCTGCAGGCATGTAATTTGATATATTGTGATGTAGACATGCCCAAATGAGCGTGGATGCCATCATGAGATGGGGTGAAGTCGCAAGTAGAGTGTGCATGCTAACTGTGCGGGAATGTGTCACGCTTCAGTGTTAGCACTTGAACAACTGTCTGAAATATGGAAAATTTAAATGTAGAAAATCTTTAATTTGCAAGGGAAACTAAACAGTAAACATATTTGCTGTTACTGTTTGCAAAAGTATCACATGGTGTATAGCACATGATAATTGGCCAGCCCTTAGAACACATAACATGTGGAATCACTATGATATTTAGTTATTTGAAAGTGAAAGACATAAAATTTAAGGCAAAGCAGTTTCACTGTATTAGTAATTGGAAAAAAATAATTGGCTTTTTTCGATGAATGTAAACATTGGGTAACTGCATTCAGTAATCAGTTTTTTTATATTGGTACACCTCTAATAAAAATCATATAAATGTCAGTAACCAATAATTATATTACTTATTTTGCATTGTGTTTACCTTTCAAATAGTTTTGTTTTTTATGCTATTGTATTTATTAATGTAGTAATTGAGCACACTTATGGGAAGTTTTATTCAGTTAAGAATATCAGCTGCATTTAAATTTTTGGGAGATTCAGTAATCATAATTAGTAATTGGTGTTTTAGAATTGGTACACCCCCAATTAGAGTCATGGTGCCATGGCATTTACGTTAGTATTAAATGAGAAATAAAACTATCCTTGTAGTAGTAGTGGATATTCCAGTGAATGCAGCTTAGTGTAGTGTGTTGACTGCTGTCTGAAGCAATGACATGTGCCTGCAGGTGACGAGTGTGGGCAAGAAGGGTGTCTCGTCACTGCAGGACAACTTCTACATCACCACATTCCGCTCCACCTTGGACTTGCAGGCTTCTGAAACTGAGAGTGTGATGGATGACATATACGTCTCGGATGAGGAGGACCAGCAGGCACTTGCCGCTTTACCTTCTGAGTAAGTCCACTGCAATCATTGTAATCACTTAGAGGGATCGTGACCAAACTATGGTCACTTGAATAGTCATTCGTTTTTATTGTACTAGAACGTCTTAATGCCTACTAAAATATACAACTAACTAAAATAGAAATGTCTGTCTCTGATTTTCTAATTTTCCACTTTTAATTATTTTTTCATATATTATAATTGATTACTAAGCCATATCTAATGTTAATTTTTTTCGTATCTGTCTGTCTGTCCGACCGGATTTAACTCAAAAACCACTAAACGTATTGACATCAAATTTACACAATTTATAGATAATAACCCCAGGACCAACTTAGTCTTTGTTTCATCGAAATATCTCAAATGGTTACAAAAATATGATGATCAGGGATGTTCATAGGTACTGGATCAAGCTTTTCTTGGGATTATTACTGCATAAAAAAAAGCATTGATAAAAAAAGTTCCATAATTTATCGTTTATTTTTTGTCTATGGGCTGCCCTTTCTTTCCTAAGAGCCATAGTGGCCCAGTGGCTAGAGCTATTCCAAGTGGGGCCGCAGTTTCTTAGTGGATAGAACTATATCAAGTGGGGCCGCAGGCGCTCAGTGGCTAGAGTGATTCCAAGTGGGACCTTATTGGTTTGGTGGAAAGAGTGATTCCAAGTGGGGCCACAGTGGCTTAGTGGATAGAACTATATCAAGTGGAGCTGTGGTGGCCCAGTGGATAGATATATATCAAATGGGGCTGCAGTGGCCCAATGGCTAGAGCGATTCCAAGTGGGGCTGTAGTGGTTCAGTGTATAGTGAGATTCAAATACCTAAATGTCATGCGAACGAAGTAGCACCAGTCAGCTTATACTTAATATTATTTGTGTTAGTACAACTTTGCCTGTACTTTTTTTTTACAAGTGTAAAATGCTGTAAATAAGAAATGTGTAATTGGCAACATTCACTTTTTTTCTTGATAACTTCTTTTGAATTATTATACCACCATGGCACTTAAAGATGTAGAGAGAGTGACACACACACAATTTTTCTGTAAAGTATGAAGATATGAGACATACATTGAGACAAAACTATGATAATGTACGTGCATTATTGCCGTTAGGGAAGAATAGATACATTTTAGTAATCAGAAAATATCTCAAAATTATTTGCAATACAAATAAATGCTTTATCGGCAAATTAATTTATTTCCTTGGTGTTGCAGTTTATTTTCAGTGATCATCATTGTTTGCCACGTGGATGAGTCATAAGTTTAAATAGGCATATCTTCTTGGTTGAATTGGTAGTAGATTCTGCAAATGCTGAGGATTGGTGTGTGCTGTAACAGCGCTGTTTGTTAACGTAACGCAAACTGTTTGAACGTGTTTGCTATTTCCTGCTCCTGCAGCCATAATTCAGTAACAGAATTACCATAATTTAAATTATATTAAATGAAACTATTTATGCAAAGTTTCATTGCAAACTCTTGAAACCAGCTAGCAATATTACTAGCGCTATTAGTTAATGTTCCAGCACAGCTATGACGCGACACCATGTTGTTATTGTTCATGTCCCCTGTGTCACTGTCTCATGCTTATCAGTGTACTGAAATGTTATACTTTTGAATGTGTTTGCAGAAATGTAACACTATAATTTCCCCGGGGTTACAAAAAAAAAATCTATACATGTGGTATGTGAATAAAAGTGATGGTAGCGCACATCTGCGGTAACATAACGTTTAGGCCTGCATGCCTATTTCTTTGGCTGTAAACAATAAAGAAGAAAAATGTCCTCTTTCTGTAAGTGCTACAGTGAAAATAGATATATGTGTACTGGTTTTTCTTAATAATTCATGTTTTTATCACATTTATAAATTAGTTATTCTATAACATACTACCGCTGGGATCTAGTGATTGTTGATTTGCTGCTTTATGAAATAGCATACATTCATAAAACTACTAGTTATCATATTATCAGTAACAGTCCAACTATAATAACGATGGAATAAAAGCTTAAATGATCATCTTCAAATGAGTAGGAATAAAAAGTCAAGCAGAGTCATAAAATTGTGCCTATGTGCAGAATCATTGATGTACTGATTCTCTAATGCTGATTCATAGATGTGCTACCAATGTATAAAAAAGCTTTTTGCCAATTAGGTTACTATAATACTCAAATAATGGTATTGGTGAAGTGCAACACAATTAAGAGCAATTTTTAACTTATGTCAGTTGCAGAGTCCAAAAAGTAAGTAGAGTAATACAACAAAACATGTAAGTTCAAGTGAAGACAGAAACTAAAAAATATATATGTTGGTCTATTTTCATATAAATACTTAATTGTGAACAGAAAACAGAAAGCATGTGTAAGGTTGTTTACATTTGTTTTGTTGCTGTTGACAGTCAAGTGATAGGCTTGAAACAAAAATGGTGGATTGTTTTTATACATACATGCATAGGTTCTATAATAAACAAGATTTTTACTTGCAAAATATGTACTCTCATAATCTCATAACCTAGTTATTTTGAAAAACAAAATGTAGGCTAATTGTTGATTTGTGCTTGGGTGCTTTGCTACACATTTGGGTTGGCATAAAATATTTGTTTATGAACAGGACGATTCAAAATGAACGCATGTTGCAGAATTAATTTTTGATATGAAAATATTGCAGATAACTTGTAAATACAATAAAGCCTTTTTATAATGAATATGAAGGGAACACTTGTTATGTTCAGTATATAAGGGAAACTTCATGTGTACACTTGTCTTGAAATAATATACAAAACTGATATATAAAATTTATATATGCAGAGTACTTTATAATCGTAATAACCTGTGAGAAACCTTTTTAGAACCGAAAAACATTATAAAAAATTTAATATAAACCTAATTTAGGACTGAAATACATTATAACTTGTTTGTTTAGTTTATCAAGGGACCAAAATAAAAATAAAACTGACGCATGTTGACAAGCAATGCATGCAGACTTGATCTTCATTCATAAACATGTGGTTTACTGGTATTGTTCGGTGCAAAATGTCACAGAAAATAATATCATGAAGACAAAATTGCCATGTTAAGATGAGAAATGCAAAGTAACAAGAATTTTTTTAGACAGAAAATCCACATTGTGTTCGTGTTATCTTATGGTCGGTCACCCTCTCCTCTTAAGTGACCTTTCCACTGGTGTGGTTGTGCGATCAAGCCAAGTGACATGTTGTGCCTGATGCACAAGTAGCTGATTACACTGTCCCTTCCAACTCAGAACATGGGTTTCTGGGTCTTTGATCTTCAGAACACAGGCTAGGAAGATTGGCTTGACACACCACCAAACAACGGTTTCCACAGCCTGCTGTTTAACATGCACTCCAACTGTGACATCAGTCGTGACGTCTTGCTTGCTGAACATGAGAGAGAGACAGAATGGAAACATGCGGCTGTGAAAACAGTTCCTCCTTTCCCTTTCTACTTCTGCTCTAATGGACCCTCATCAATGTCAAGCTGGTAGATTGTTATCTCGGCAGGGTGGAGCTTGTGATAAAAACTACAAATGTTGTTTGAAGTACATTGGAAGTTTAGCATCTTTTCCACTGAGGTTTTCATTTCCAGATTTGCATTGGGAAAAATTTCTAAGCTTATAAAGACAAGAGATCAATTATTTACATTGAAAAATAAGGCAATGTTTATGTTTGTCAACAGCACCGATTCTGCTAACGTTGACAAATTCTGCAGAAGAATATTCTAGTCGGCACAACTCTACAACCACTTGAAACGGAAATGTAAATTATTCATAATTTTCGTATAATATATTTGGATTTCAAATGTGAATAATTCTAAAGTACTATTCGCAACTATTAGAATTTATGAATTTTTGCACACCCTTAAAAATTATTCACTTACAGGTAAAATGCAATGTGGTTTTGGCCCAGAAAGCTGTATTTGATATAACCTTATTCAAAAACTGAAACTATGTAAACAAATATGGCACATGGTAAGAGAGTGCCAGCAAATGTACAACTTAATGCTCATTATGTGCTCTCGCTCTTTCACTCTCTCTCCGACGAATTAAGATTAGGGCATTCTCTCTGTTGTCATAATGACGTTGCAAGAGCGAGAGCATGAGAGAGTGCTCTCTGGGCCAATTGAGACACAGCCTCAGTCATAGATGGATTGTCTTTTTGCTGGAACCTTGTTAAATTCAGTCTTAAATGTGTTATTTACTATGGTAGCAGACTCAGTTGATGTGTGCCCTACCTCATAAGGTAAGTGGTTAAGCTGCCCTCTCGCAATCTTAAGTAAGCCTACAGCGGCGTAAGCGGTTAACATTATGGGCCCAATGGGTCGTGAAAGGTATAGATTTCGTGGGTGGCCGCTTAATGGTGGGGTACCATCGGAAACGAGGGTAGTCAAACCCCCAGATGCAGTTAAGCTATCATGATGGTGGAGGTGGTTGATCTGGCTGGGGTTATTCGGACGGGACGAGTGAGTCGATGTGCGGGGACGTATTCTGAAGAGGGTGATGCCACACATGGTTTTGGGAACTACCTTAGGCAGGAGTTGAACCCTGCCGTTTTTTCCCGATGCCAGCTTAATAACACAAAAGTTGGGTAGCTCTACTTCTGATGGGTGTTTCACTCGAATGAACTTACCGTAGGAGAGTTTAACGATGCTCGAGGTAACAGGTGCCACTGGGTACGGGGTCACTAGGAGTAGCACTGTCTATTGGTAGTGACTGTTCTGACTGGGCAAGTCGTTCTACCCTCAGGGTCGTACCCGGGCCAACAGGCACCTAAATATTTGTATAATGGTGTTTCTTGGGCTAGGGCGATGAGCAGAGAGATTGGCAGAGGGACGGCTTCGATAGTCAGCGACTGAGGTTCAACCTCCGGCTTATCCCCTTCACTTGTGTTGGCTTTTAAAGCCCTCTATAGAGCATGGCGTTCCTTGCTCCGCTGTCTACTCTGTAAAGCTTGCTTCTTGCTATACATCTGTCCAGTCTTGTGATCCCTTCTGCAACATGCAGTCCTGGTGGTTTGGCATATTGTCACACCCAAGGCCTTGATGTATAGAGGAGCAGTCAGGTATTGGGATATCGTTGGAGGTGAGTGCGGATCCATCGGAAGCCGAGGAGCGTCAGCGTGCCCTTGCAAACTAAAGCCCTCTTCAAGCCCTGGCCCTGTAGAGTTCGGTAAACCACACAGCTCCTCTCCAGCGGGAGTGAATTACCTGGCACAAAATACTAGATACTGATAGCTAGAATTCTAATAAAAAAAATGGATCTACCATAAAAGGATGGTAAACGGAAAGTAAATTTTATTATGTCAAATTAGGACAAGGGAAAGTCCCGGCAAAAAAAAATTTCAGTAGAATAGCTAACTGGCTAAGCAATATTAACGTATGCAAATCAGGGTAAGGCAAGCCTGGGAAAATAATTTAAAAAAAATGCAAACTCTAACCAGGCAAATTTTATGGTAGTAATACCGTATCCTCAGAGTAACCAAAGTTACCGGAAGTTATCCAAGAGGTAAACTACGATGCGACGGCCTGTTACCACGGAGTCACGGATGTTAACTTGGGTAAAGGGGTTACCGGGTGCGTGGAGTAGGATTACCTTGGACGTGGAGTACTGCCCTCGTGGCCACTGGATGAGCTGTTTGCAAGCTGCGGGGATGCTGCAGTCTTCACAGTCTGTGGAGTAGAGTAAGGCTGTCTTGCAGGCTTACAGGTGATGCACTGTATTGCAGGCTGTGGACAGGAGAGAGAGTCTTCGCAGACGTGAGGAGAGTCTTTGCAGACTAAGGAGAGCCTCTGCAGATTGGGAAGGGCTTGAAATCCTATTCGGCCAGCGAGCCCGGCATATCTGCTGGTCCAGGGTGCCGGACCTCTATTTATACTGAAAATCTTCCGATCAGCTGTTCTTCTGGTTCAGGGGGGTAGCGTAGTTTTCCAGCGTAGGGATATGTTTATCTGGGTGCTGGAGCGCCGCTCATTTATTATCTCCCCGCTTGGAGGCGGTGACAAATTAAAACACCTCCTTCTGATAATGGTGGTTTGTAACGTCACACGGTCACAGGGATGCTGCCATCTCGGGGGTGCAGTGGAACTTCTTGCGGGGTTAAGTGAAGGGTAGTGGAATCTCCACAATATTTATTTTATTCATGGGGGTGACTCTTGCATGCAAAATTCCAGGCAGGCAACGCATATTGTAATTACCTGGGTTAATTACAATTACGTATTTGGCTGTCCAGGCTTCTGGAATCTCCTTGCGCGATACGTTTATTTAATTTTGCCACTGTTATGACTTCCCGCTGAGCTCGGGTCGCTCGTAGATGGGGCGAAGTTGCCCGTAGAGTGCGCATTTGTACAGCGCAGCATGTTGACATGCATCATGTTTATGCTGAACTCCATAACACAAAAGACCTCAGTCAGGGTGGCACTCATTGTGGTGGTTATGTGGTGTCACTGAAAAAAGGAATAGATACTTCACATATTAGCAAACCTCAATAACAAAGCAAGTTATAAGTGTCAACTTCCTTTTGAACAATCTTGTGGTCTAGCACCTTATATGTTTTATAGTGTTTAGTTAAATCAAAGTATTAGTAAACTTAATAATCTTGACTCCTTCTTTATGTATCTTTTTTCTGGGAATCACAGTTTGAGTACTAATTTGAAGCCTACCACAATTTGTTTTCTACTGGCCCATTGTGTTGGTTGTATGTCCCAACTCAACTGACACAAGGTATACTAACGTAATTGCACTTCACTGTCACGTGATGCCCAATTTCATTGGTCTGATCTGGCATTGAGGAGACTGAGCTGTTGAGTTTGGAGTATCACCAACCTTCTGAGTGTCATTAACTATGTAGTCGAGAAGAGTGGAGTGCATTCCGGCATTGTGGTTTTGATCATCAAACTAGCAGCCATAGTATACCTACATAGTTAACTCTTGTTATAATAATAATAATAATAGTAGTAGTAGTTGTTGCTGTTGTAGTGGTGATGGTGGCGGCGGCGGTGGTGGTGGTTGTTATACCTGTTTGGTAGTAGTAACTTTATATCATTAAAATAATCAATATGCATGGATTGACCCAGCTATAAACATTTTAAAATTGCAAACAGCTTGGCAGCATTCCATTCAAAGTAAATACAAGATGACACTTCGCCTTAAAGATGAATAGAGGTAAGATTCAGAAGCAGACATCAAGTTACTTCCTTTCCCAAATCTACTAGCAATAAAATTACCAAAATTACTGCGGAACATGTTATTTAATTTGATGAATTTCATACTAGTAACAGGTAAATTTGTTTTCAGAATTTTATTGCTAAATTTTAATAATTAGAAAAGGAAAAAATATTAGGTTTTTAGGTTGTTATCAGAAGATACATAATAATTAAATACACATCCTGTACAGTGTGTATTTAAAGCGGGATAGTAAAAATTATGTTGTTTAGTTTAAAATTGATAAATAGACTTCAACATGCTCACTAACATAATTTCACGTCTGCTGAAGAAGAGTTATTACACGTTCTTCAAACAGTAATAATGTGCTGATTAATGTACTTCATGAACTTTCTCTACCCCTGGGGGAAGGTCGCTAATGCCATTAGTATAATTACAGAGTTCCACAAATAAAATAAACTACTTCTCAAAATTTTAAATAATTAAAATTAAATTTTACCATGGTGGTACTGCACTACCAAGTGTGCAAGGCTGGATAATTATGGCCGCATCAGTTGATGGCATCCCTCAGGAAAATACTGCTGAAAACTTGAGAAAAAATCTAATTGATGATTGCCGAGACCTCTTCTTAATATGTCTCACTTCTTTCCTGACTATAAACTGCTTCTTGCTGCACATGTCTATTTCCTAGACCTTGGGATGGTGCAGCGAAAATTATAATTAAAATTGCTGCAATAGTTAAGAATATTTAAGAGTGCAATAGACCCTTGCATCCAAGGTCAAGAAGCGAGGGAGTGATACGGGCAACACTAATATGCACTTCTTGCGCCTTATCGCTCCTACACGGAAGGGGTGCAGTGTTTCCATTGTAATGTTGTAAGTGTGAATGATATCTGTTACAGTGGGGGTTTTATCACACGCGATGAAAGCCCACAGATTAAACTACACCATTTATCTTTGTACTTTTCTCTTGCAGCTTAAGGAAACTGCATAGGCAAGCTTTAAAAATGTGATATTTGACAATTTCCATTAATTTTTTTCTTCAAGAATGCACTTAATATGACATGTAAAAAAACAGGGCATAGATAATTTTTTTTCTCTTTTCTGACAAATACTCATATTTCCAGAACATTTATTTACTGAGATACGTGTAATTGCTCAAACCACTATTTCACAAAAGCGGGGTTCCATCCGACTCTTAAGCCATTTTTAAAAGCAACTAAGGATGACGCCTCTAGCAGAGACATCTCACAAACGTGATACATGAAAGACATCATAAACTAAAACATACTTCCGTGGCACTCAGATTAATAATAAAACCATTAAGAAGACAGTAAAATTGGTAATTAAATGGGTAGGTGTTGTAGACATTATATTAAGTTAATTCAAAGTTCAAGCAGGGGCTTTACTTAATTAAAAGTAACTGAAAAAATGTAAACAAGTAGGAGATTATTAGATTTCATAAACAGAAATAAAACAGGAATAAACATTCTGTTAGTGCAATGGGTACATTTTCACCTGTATCAGGTCCTGGAATGTTGAGAGGCCTCATTGATGCAGCAG
The DNA here is from genome assembly GCA_029891345.1 of Dryococelus australis. NCBI lineage: Eukaryota > Metazoa > Arthropoda > Insecta > Phasmatodea > Phasmatidae > Dryococelus > Dryococelus australis. The sequence goes on along the minus strand of CM056993.1, from coordinate 200,804,672 downwards.
CTAGGGGCTTGGCTCCCACCAAGCCAAACTGGGTTTGATTCCAGGCAGAGTCACTTCCTGAGTTTTGCACGTGGGAATCATGCCAGATGATGTTACCGGTCAGCGGATTTTCTCGTGGATCTCCCGTTTCACCCGCCCTTGCATTCTGACGGCTGCTCCATACTGACCTCGCTTCACCCGCCCTTGCATTCTGACGGCTGCTCCATACTGACCTCGCTTCACCCTCATCAACTCTCAAGACCCCAGTGTTAAGTGCTGTTCAAATCTCTCCTCTTCACTCTACACCAAAAAAATGTTGGATGTAATGAGCTTCATGTGTCGACCTGTTCAACAGGAGAGGTGCTGAAATGGACATCATCTTAAGTAGCTATCAAGGATTTTTCTTTTTCATATTGGTATCTTTGTATTTCAGATGTTCAACTTCATTGTGTTACCATCTAAGATATTATTTTCTCCATGTGTAACAATGTTTTTAATAAATTAATAATAATGACAAGAAAGTCTTAACAAATTTGAATTCAGTTAATTCGCTATTGAAATATTTCTGAGGAATTTTTAATTATATTATCACTACCAAAATTCAAACAACTTTAGGTCTGTGATACTGAAGGTTTTGTTTCCCTGTGATGTTTAGTGGTTTTGAATTATGGATGTTGTGTTCTATTAATAATTTATCAATTGTGTTTGAAATGCAGTTCGCCTTGTATTTTATTTCATTTTGCAAATGAATAACATGGTACCCTTAAATATTAATAAAAATAAAAATATTACTGCACTTTTATTTAATGGAAAGCATGCCTTTTCATTTTCTCTAACTTTAAAATTGGATTTTGTCTTGCTGTGCTGTGATATCGTTGCACTGCTCAAAAAAATGTGTCCTTCCAATCACACCGCCTAAAAATGGGAAAGCACAAATAAAGTGATGTGTGGAATTGAGTTATTAGTCAGCTGAATATACATAGAACCTTATATTGCATCAAAAAATGTAGTTGTAATGGACTTAACTGATGATCATGGTTACACAACAAAAAGCCAAGTGACAAACAGTACAGTCAAACCTGGATGGTACAGACACTTCGTGGTTCCAAAAAATTTGTCTGTTCAATGGAGTCGCCTGTATGAACTGAAAGAGCCAAATTTCGACCTGTGTGGCCTCTCTAAAACGTGAAAATTGCATCCAAACAGCATATTTTGCTAATTGGGTACATGAAGTCATGTTCACATGTCTCTGATTGAAAAATTATACTTTTTTATTGATGAAATGGAAATTATATAGGGTAATGTATTCTAAGTAAAATGATACCCGAGTTATGCAAAAAAAGATTTCTGAGCTATTGAAAAAAAAAAAAAAAAAAAGACAGCAATGCTGCACATATGCTTAACAAAAACAGCTGCAATACAGCCCATGTTCTCATTTCGTGTTAGGAAATAAGACATTTTATATTGTTTACATTGATTAAATGTAAATTAATTTAATAAGATGACATATTTTGAGCAAGTTGGTACACCAGTTATGCAGACAAGACAACTGAGCGAGTTAAAATTAATGAAAAAGCAGACAGCAACATTGTGCATACAATGGCGAGATAGTCAGTGTTTTACATTTACCGCAAGAAAATGTTTCATTTTATATTGTTTATATTAAATATAAAATTAGTTTAATAGGATGAAGTATTCTGTGCAAAACGGTAACCCAGTTATGCAGAAAAGACAACTGAGTGAATTAAAATTAACGAAAAGATAGTCCCACCCATCAGTCTCACTCTCAACTGTACCAATCTCGCAGTCCATAGACTTTGCTCTCGCTAGTCACTGTCTTTCCATACATGGTGCTTACAGTGCTCCAACTACTAGACTGTTCAGAGGCCTATTGCAACTTAAATAAACTTGCTGGCCTAATCCAGAAGGTTCCCAGCACCCTGAGTATTGCTGAGAGGCTAGGGTGGTGACCAGAACATTCTTCAATGATAATACCACTCATTCATTCTCTAAAGGGTAGAAGGCATCAAGAGTCCTGATAGGATGTACACTGCGGTGACATGCATGGTGGCGGCAGCATGCACATACCTTTGTAAATCTCCACGTACTCCTCTAGTTTACATATATGCCCTTCACACACTGTCCTTTGCACGCTTGGGAGGATGGGTCAAGGGCAGTGATGCAGGTTGGCAACACGTAGCAATACTTCCTTCTTGTTAGGCAAAATTTTTCAATTTACATTTTCAGTTAACAAAAAACAAACACAACCGGGATACTAGAGTCTCATAATTCACTCGTAAAACTGAAAATTTTGCACAACTTTTATGGTGTCAGTATCAAGAGCATAGAACATGTTGCCATATGCAATCGGAAATTCAAAATCAACATGTGCATGTAAAAATCATGTCAAGAAATTAATTGTTACATGCAACATTCACCTTAGTTAAAAAATTCTTGTACTCATTGTATTTAAAATTTAAAGTCTCTATTGTTAATTTGTTTAAGCTTTTTTGTTAATAGTTCTTTAATTTGTGTTTGTAAAAGTACTTACATTTCTAAACAATTTTTTTGCATTTCTCAAACTACATGATTTTATGTCCTAATGTAAGAGAAGAAAATAAACAGTAATTTTGCCATAAGACATTATAAAATCCTATATAATAAGTAGACAATTTATCTGTCTATCTTTATACCTCTAAGTCCCCTGAAACTCAACGGAAGTTCTTAGAATTTTTCAGAGAGAATCCTTAGGGTAAAATACAGGTCAAGTTCGAATTTCAGCAAGATCAGATTATGCAATCATTACCTTTTACCCTAAAAACTAATTTTTTAATTAATTTTTCCCTATGAAAAGTTTTGTATTAATGCATTAGAGATATGAAGGTAACGAAATATCATTTTTGTTTACTTTAAATGTCTTGCTTCAGTGTTGAGTTAATTAAGTGGGGCCACAGTGGCTCAGTGGATAGAGCAATTCCAAGTGGGGCCCTAGTGGCTCAGTGCATGGGACTATGTTAAGTGGGGCCGCAGTGGCCAAGTGAATAGAGAAATATTAAATGGGACCACAGTCAGTTAATTTCACATCATTTCATTATTACCTACATATATCTATGTAATATTTTTTTCAGTCTTCGTATGATAACCAAACTTTTTAACATGGTAACTGTTTTAGCACCGTGACAGTACAAAAAAAATATCACAGGCTGGGTCCCCTAGTAAAATATAAATCTATTGGGCTTAGGTGATACAGGCCAGAAATGTGAACATAAGATAATTCTGGCTACATAAAAAATATTAGGAACACTACAAAATTGCTAGTTGATTATTGTAACAATAATAATAATAATAGTTTGGCTCTTGTCTGAAAAGGATGTGCAATGATTTCGCTCCTGTGTTTCTCTGTGCTTCTTCAAGGAAATTGTAAGAAAAGTCTCAGAAACTCCTATCCGTTTGGATTTTAGGGGCTCCTACATGCCCCCTTGTCAAGCTTTATGTGATTTGTGTGGTGAACCATTTTTTTGGCAGACAGAAGTTTGTGAAGTGTGCGGGACAAGGTTTCATTGCAGTTGTGCTGGCACCAGCAGTGAAGAAGAATACTTTTGTAAGAAATGTATTAAGAGCAAAGATGATATGTTCAGTTTTTCACCTAAAAATAAGGTAAACAACAGTGGTTATAAAGGTAGCGACGTAAATTTAATAATATCTGTAGGGGACCAAGACTCTTCCTCGTCTACTGAGATTGAAACTTTTACTCAAATGTCATCAATAATAGCGGAATCCATGGATTCCACTAATTTTTCTATGTTTGGAAAATTGTATAACAAGATTGACGATCTCTCTAAAGAGGTTAAAGAACTGAAAGAGGAAAACTCGCTTCTGCGAGCAATGTTTGAAAGCCTTCAAGTGAATAACACACATTGTGTTAATTGTGGGAATAATCCTGAGTCAATTAAATCCTCTGTTCTTTCACAAAATACTGTACATAAAAAATTGTATAGTGAAGCTATAGGCAAGAAGATTGAAGCCTCAGGCACTAGCGACAAGAGTAACAAACTCCAGCAGGGTAAAGTCCAGTTGGCAGCACGGGTGAATGTAAAGGACTCATATTACTCTGATCAGCAAGAACTACGGCAGCCAGCTGCTGATGAATACAGCTTCATCACAGTTAACAGGCGTGACACGAAGGCCTCCACAACCAGCGGCATATCTCCAATCAAATCTGCGGCGCCCAGAAAACAAGTACAGCTAGGTGTCAGTCACAATGTCAACATTAAAACTGTACCTAAGGTAGCTCGACCACGTGTGAAAGCATTGTTTGTGTCACGTTTTGCCCCAGAGGTGCAAGACAGTAACATAATTACATACTTTAATCAGGAAATCAAAGTAACTAATTTGAAGGTGGTCAAGCTCAAAACTAAATATGATTCTTACTCCTCCTCCTACGTTGCAGAGGAGGATTTTGAACGTATTTTCAGTACTATTTTTTGGCCTTTGGGCTGCCTTATCAGCCCGTTCTACGAGAGACTAATGAATGATCAAATATTTACTTCAGACAAGGATCCCTCCCCCTTCTGAACAACAAACACAGAAACAGTGGGAGGAGCTGAATCTCTTCTTAAATAATGTTTAGGCAATCGGAGGTGCTTTTAAAATTTATTGATTTCGATGTGGGATTTTGAATTGTATTATCAAAATATAAGGGGTCTTAGAACCTAAGCACTAGATTTTTCGCAGAGCATTCTAAGTTCAGGTAACTCATTAATTTACCTGACAGAAACCAGGTTTAATTAGTGCAGTATAAATGCTCATTATTTTCCTGAGAATTTTACTGTTTTTCGAAATGATCGTGATGTCAAGTTAACAAACGTCAACAGAGGGGGCTGTGTATTAACAGTGGTTAATTAAAAGCATTTTCGTATGTTTGAACAAAAGTTTGATTTTTCTCTTGAAAATATTGAATCAGTTTGGACGGAACTTAGTATTAATAGCACCAATAAATTACTTATTGGAAATATTTTTTTCCTTCCCAATTATCTGTAGAAACATTTCAAAATTATTTCACGTTTCTTGAATCTAAATTAAACGACTATCTTTTTCAAATAATTATTGTAGGCAATTTTAATCTCTCTGGTATTGATTGGAATTCTTTTCACACAGAAAATATTCCTTATTATTATAATAAACTAAAAGGTCAATCTTTATTACAATCAGTGAGTTTACTTATCTTAGAACAATATAATTTTACAAAACCGTTTTCTGAATTATTAGATTTAGTATTAGGTAATTTTTATATTAGTGTTGGTAAATCCTTTTATCCACTTGTGGAGGAAGATAAATATCATCCTGCTTTATGTTGCCAAGTTTCTTTTGACATGGAGAAATTTAAAAATAGTAGTACAGCATATTATAGAAATTATCAAAAGGGTGATTATTTATCCCTATACTTGGTAGTTAATAGTTTAGACTGGAGCCCTATTTACTCAATGGAGAATGTGAATCGTATGGTCGATTTCTTGATTAATAATATACAAAATTTAATTAATGCTTTTATACCAAAATCTAAAATTCACAAAAAATAAATACCCGGTTTGGTTTACAAAAGACATCATTACTTTAATCAAAAAGAAAGAACACCGTCGTAGACTTTTTAAGAAATTGAAATCCCAAGATACTTATTTTCATTTTTCTGAATTAAGGAAACTGATTAAAGATAAAATAAGAATGGCAAAAGAAGCTTGGCAAACTAAAATTAATGATAATTTGAAAAGTGAACCTAATAACTTTTGGAAATATGTCAAGTTAATGAAATCTGGGTACAAAGAATCTCTTACATTAAATGTGGATGGAAGTACAAGTCAAGATCCCGTATGTCTGGTAAATATTTTTGCACAACATTTTGCTAAAGAGTATGTCTCTTCTAATATCAGTTTCCAAGAGTGCATTAATGATAGATCAAATAATATTAACATTAATACTCTGGTCATAACACAAAGATTAGTACTTTGGGCCATAAAAATGCTGAAAAGGAGCAAGTCTACTGGCTGTGACAAAATCCCTAATTTTATTATTAAAGGATGTTTGCTTATTATTATATTACTCCTATATTAACTTTTATTTTTAACTTTAGTTTAGCTAGTGGTATTTATCCTAATATTTAGAAACGCGCTGTTGTTGTGCCTATTTTTTTAAAAAGGAAATAGGTGGGATTTGAACAACTATAGGCCATTATCTTTGTTATGTGCTCTTTCTAAAGTTTTCAAGAAAGTAATTTTTAAACATATTTCTTTCAATAAAAAAAAATTTAATAAATGAATCCCAACATGGCTTTAAAATAGGCAAAACCACAGTTACTAATTTATTTAGTTTTGTAGATAAATTATATTCTGAAATTACTAGTAGACAACAAGTATATGCAATTTATTTTGATCTTCAGGAGGCTTTCGATACTTGTCAACACTATATTATAATTCAAAAATTACAATCTTTCTTTTGGCCTTAATACTTCATATATTAACTGATTTACAAAATATTTCTCAAATAGAATTTTTGTTGTTAAACTTGAAAATTGTTTTACTGATTCTTACAATGTTTCTTCTGGGGTTCCTCAAGGAAGCACCTTAGCCCCACTACTATTTAATATATTTATGAATGATATCATCAGTGTAATAAGGCACTCTAGTGCACTTCTTTATTAAAGGTTTATAAATGTATTAAAAGTAGTGCTGACTCTCTAAGGCTACAAAATGATATTATTGCAATTAATAATTGGTGCATTAAAAATGTTATGAGGTTAAATATAACAAGAACAATGTGTATTAGTTTCTCTCGTAAAACTAACTCGTTAGTGTATAAATATCATGTTGATAATACTTTAATTGAAAGAGTGGAACATGTTCAGGATTTAGGTATAATTTTTAGACTCTAAATTGTTTTTTCATATATATAGTTTATTAAGCAACATTAGTAGGACGCTAGGTTTAATTAAATTTATAAGCTATTCTGCAACATCACCAGACTCACTTTTATGTTTATATAATGCATTAGTTAGATCCAAATAGAATATTGTTCTGTAGTATGGAATTATATTACTTCAACTGATGCTAGTAGAATAGAGAATATTCAAAAGAATGTTTTTAGATTATTATTTCATAGATATTCCTCCCAATTAGTTTTTGATTATAATAATGAATTAGTAAAATATAATACATAGTCATTAGCTGATCGTAGACTTAGTATGGATTCTTTTTTTTTTTTTTTTATAGTTTTTTTAAGTAGTTTATCTTGTCCCTCTATAAGTAAGAAGGTTGGGTTAAAAGCACCTCTGTATATTCATAGAACCTCACATACTTTTTCTATTTTGGGTCGTAAGAAAGATCTAGTCAGTAGATGCGTTGGTAATTTTAATAGATATTTTTCTAATTTTGACACTTTTTCTGGTAAAAAGATTTTATTTCAGGGCTCTATAAACATTTTTGTAATTTATAGGCTTACTGCAATATAATTTTTATTTTTAGAACTTCTTTTTATGAGATTTTTAGCTTTCTCTCTGTTCTCATTTTATTTTTCTCATATGGTTTATTAATGTACGTTTGTTTTTGTATGTCTGTGTTTCTTGTGTTGTTTTTTGTTTTTCTGTTTGTAATTTGTCCAACATGTTTGTGATGTCTTAAAAAAATATTTTTATGTATATGCTACCCTGTTATTGGTGTCAAACTGGTGGCACAATAATCCTTTAACAAATAAATAAATAAAGTATAAATAATGATCCATTGTTCTCACCTGAGGCAGGGTTATCAACAGATGTGATGGAGAGGGGGCTGACACTTGGCAGCCCTACAAGGCCAGATCTGTCGTTCCCATCCAGCCCAAAGAATGCGCAGGATGAAACAAGGCAGGTATGGAGCAGTGACAGACTGCAGGAATGGGAGAAAGGGGAATACTCTGAGGAAACCTGCTGACCACCATGGCAACATCCACCACATTTCCCACATGCAAATATCTGGAGGACCCCACCAGGAATCAAACCTGGATCACCATGTTGTGGGAGGCCGGCAAGCTAAGCACATAACCACTAATTCTTACAGTATATAATTATCAGTTTTAAATTGTGTGTGGTAATTATCTGGTTACAGCAACCTATTTTAGTAGTAATCAAATAATTACTGCAATGTTCCAATTGTAGCAAACTGTTACAAAAGTACTTTGATTTCGTGTGTTGGCTTAATTGGATATGGCAAATTCAGTATATTTGGTTGGAGTAGTTTATACCACCAGAAATGGACACAGTAAAAAGTGGTGGGAAATAAAGTTGTTCTCATTGCAGAGCATCTAGCTGCTCTCAAAATAGAACAGTCTGAAAATTTTAACCTATCACTGTGTCCTGAAAACTTCAACAGGTATTTATATTTCAGAGTACCTTTTTATTGTTAATATTCAAATGTTAGCCATGTACTAGTTCATTTACTTTCTCACGCTTGTAACGTCAGTGCAAAATGCACATTTGGACAGTCATCACAATTTTAAATTTTCTAGGTATTATTGAAAAACATTAAATGTCCATTACAAATCAGTAATTTAAACAATCAGTAATTTAAACACTTCAGTACATTACAAGATTTCTCTCATTCATATGGTGTATTATTTATTAATGGTTATATTTTGGAACATATTGTTTTAAAGTAAGTTTATTAAATTAAAAATCATCATGAAAAATTAACTGCACTTGAAAATCAATTTTTGTGCGTGGGAACTGTTAGATGTGTGATTAGTACAACATAGTAATGTCTATTAAATTAAAATGAAATGTTTACTAATACTCGATTGTGACAAGTGTGCAGCTGGAGCGGCCCTGTCATTCACAACTAGTGGAAGAAGTGAAGATAGCTCTCAGCTGCGGGCGGGCAATGTAGCACTGGCCATAACTCGTGCTGCAGTATTTTCTATGTTTGTGTGTTTATGCTTGCACTACTGATAGGTACAAGGTGTAGAATAAAGGTGGCAGTGGTGTTAGGTGTTTAATAATGGCCTCAACTAGTACTTCAAGTAATAAAATTTTACTCGGTCAGTGCAGAGAAGTCATAAGGAATGTAATTAATTTTGTGATAAGGAAAAAGAATCCAAACAATATTTATTCATTTGATGTCATTCTAATAAACGTGCAGCAGCTGCAACAGGTAAATCAGAACGAACTATATAAAAATTAGAAAAGTAGGAAAACAAGCTGATGTGAGTGATGAAAAACTGCACTCACCTTGAAATAAAAGAGTGAAAAGTTTTAAAAAGATTTCTGTGCACCATACGTAAGTTTTATGCGGTTGAAGTGAGATGTCCATACAATAAACAGATTGCCGACAGTTTTAAAACATGAGATAGATTTTCCGGTAAAAGGAAGCTTTAAGACAAGCCCTTAAAAAAATTGGTTTTCACTTCACAAAGTGCAAATACAACAGAAAAGTTTTAATGTAAATAAATTACATTGTCACCTGGAGTTATGTCTATATATGTGTGCATGCATATGTACAAGATGTATCTAAATTTGACATATAAACTTTGGCTGCAGATTAATCATGAAAAAATAAGTTGCAAACCTATGGTTTAAAGTGAATACTAAGGGTGGTACACATCTTTGAAATTGGACCTGGAACACTTGTTTATTGCAAATATTGGATATAATATTTAAGATGGAACACAGATTGTCTGGATGATGAGTAACTGAAGAAAGATGTTCAAACAACACTACACTTCTCGCTGTGATCAAAATATTTCATGTAAATAATCGCTGTTACCACCCCTATTTCGAACTAACATCCATGTCACGGTAGCATATTTGGGATTTAAAAGATGGGTTATTAATCACCATTTCACTATTAACAAAAGTGTTACCTTGTATAAATACTCTTAAGTCTCACTATTTTCAAGTAATCCATGTTTTACTTTCATAATAATATTTACCATTACCTTGCAGGTCGGCACGCACAATACCCATTAACACACATTTACAATTATTAAAGGGAGAGGAAGATGTCAGAGAGAGATACATTACAATGGTACTGTAATATACTATTTCTTCAGTTACAACATCAAAGATGTATACCTCCCTCAGAATTAATTTTAGACCATATGTCGTATATATGTTTTCAACTTCTTTTTTTGTTATTAACATGCAGCCGAAGTTTGTCAGTCTAACTTAGATACATCCTGTGTGTGTGTCATACATATATGTGCATGTGTGTGCGTGTTTGTGAGTTTGTTTGTGTGTGTGTGTAATTAGCTTATGTATTCTCATATCGACAATGAACGTCTGCGGTGTGGACGATATGTTGCATACGTTCATGCAGGCTAGTGTATGTACAACAGTTGCAACAGATTTGGTTTTTCCCCTACTTGCAAGTTCACCCCTCATGCGCCTCTGTTCGTTACCTGCTGCTAGCGCTGGTGTCATTCCCCTTACCGGCTGCACACTTGTCACATTCAAGTTATAGTAGCCATTCAACTTTCACTTACATTGTTGAAAAAAATATTTTTGCATTGGATACACTTTTTTCTTCTTCATAGATGCATGAATAATGATAGAAAAACCATCTAATTGTAGCATATAAGAGAATTCCCTGACACTTAATTACTGTTTTCAAATTTCCTGACATATCCCCGATTTATTTTTTAGCTTGTAAATTTTATGTTTTCCAGTTTTTCCAAACAAGTGACACCTGTGCTTTTGGAATAATTTATAATGTAAAGAGATTACTAGTACTATATGAGCTTACATTATACACAGTGCTATATTGTTACCAGTTACTTGTGATTTGTGACAGGAATGTGGATGACTGGTGCAAGACATGCAGGCGGGCGGCTGTCCCAGGCTGTGTGGCATCGAAGCACAACATGTGTAACCTATTGAAGATGTTACAAGAGCTTCTGGTCCAGTTTGGGGACTTGGTGATGACCCAGTTGGAGACCCGGGAGCCTGTCCTCCATGCCTTGCAGGCAGCAGAGTTGGCTCTGTTAGGGGTGCTGCATGGCGTACAGGAGGACATCTCATCCCAGGACATGCTGCTATCCATGGCTCGTTCGGAGAAACAGTGGCTGCTTGCGGTTGACCTCTCCAACAAAACCACGTCTGCCCTCTGCGACCACTTCGGCAAGCTTGACTTACAGGTCTCTGCTGCCATCGATCAACTTGAAAGGGTCAAGACCTTGTCCAATAACTTTCTTGGCCTCCAGAGAGCTGTATTGAGGATGGACTTTGGGAACTGCGATGAGGAGAAGCAGTTTGTAACATTGGATATGAGTGATGACACAGATAATGCAAAAGCCCTGAGGTACGTAATTTACAGGATGATGCAGGCTAAAAAATGTAATGTGCCAGATGTGAAACCAAAAGAGGATGTAGATGGTAAAGAAGAAGAGTGGAAAGAAGTAGGGCGTGAGAAAATGCACAAGGTAAATATGGCTGTCCCCAGAGTTCGGACAGACACTGCAGTTGCTAAAACTGGTAATAATTACAATCCTGCCATGATGCAGCCTCTGGCAGTCACCAAGACCAACCTCCCAGCAGCATTCACCAAACCACCTCAGATCAGCGTTCACTCTGTGGGCAAGGCGGAGTCGGTGCCAGTGCCAGAACAACACCCAGGTGCACAGCTTGTACCTGCAGGGCACCCCACGGAACCTATAAGTAGACGGCAACCAACCGAGCATAAAGAGAAGAGTGTGTTCATAGTGAAACGTGTGCTGTCAAGTGCCCACAGTTATCAGTGCTTCTTTGAGATTGAGGTAAATGGTAAGTCAATTGGTACCATTTTGATGAAACTGCGGCCAGAAGTAGCCCCCAAAATGTGCCACAACTTTGTAGTTCTGTGCCGAGGGGAGCTTGGTTTTGGCTACAAAGGTAGCAAGATTTTCAAGGTGCATACTAACAGTTTTGTGGTGGGGGGTGACATTGAGAGCAACGATGGTACCGGAGGCTATTCCATCTACAACAAGGGATACTTTCTGGGGATGAATGCAACCTGCCAGACAGCTGTGGGGCCCTGCGCATGCGTGGAATGGGCACGGACCTCAAGACTGGGGCTGGGAAGGTGGGCTCTCAGTTCCACATCTGGGTTGGTGAGAAGGAATTCAAAGAGTACAGGAAAACTCTGGTGTTTGGACACGTTGTCAAGGGGCTGGAGATCTTGCAGTATATATCCAACTTCAAAACTATTCGTAATGGAGATGGTGATTATATTTTGAAAAGTGCTGTTGTAATCAAAAACTGTGGTACCATATGATGAAGCATATCAATATAAATACTGCAATGTATGGGCATTAGGCTGTAATTCCTGCCATGTGTTTGTATCATTCCAAGTGACATCAACCATACCACACAACAAAAAAAACAAATTATGTTATGTGTCATTAATTCAAAAGTACATGCATGTACATTTTCCAGAAATAATATAAATTTGTGTTTTGTAAATATTTACAAGATCAATAAAGATTATATGTTCAGTGTTAAACACAAATAGGTAAAAAAAATATTAGCGATGTCTTTTATATATTAATATACATTTTTGTTGTTTTGTATAAGATTTCTTAAGGGTGTTATGTCAGAACCAGAACTTGGTTTTTTCAAGTGTTTGTTATGGGTCATTAATGTTATTTCATAAATAACTGATGCTGTTATGGTAGCGAGAAAGCTAGGAAGCAGAATTTATGGAAGTTACAGTCTGCAATAATTTTTAGTGTTTGTCCAGAACGTTGGTGAAATGCAACACAATATTTTTGAAAATGTTGTTTATCGTATGTACTTGTACTACAATTTTTAATTAATTTACTTGTTTTTAATTTATAAATAAAAACGAACAGGAATCCTACTTGCAACCTAGTTTTACACATTTTCAGGGTACGGGAAAAATGATTTCCCCTCAATTACTGTATTTCGGCATGCATAGGCTGCACATTTTTATAAAAAAAGTTACAAAAAGTGAGGGGAGGCTTATTTATGAGATAAAAAATTAGTATTAAGTGTGATTATTTATAACCATACACAGTGGAAACTTGAACCATCTAACTCTGTTTAACCGAAAGTCCACATCTGAAGAACATTTTTTGTGGTCCTGACAAAATTCTTATGTAAATAATGCTTAAAAAGTAAGTTTTTGTGGAACTCAAAATTTAATTTTTTCCGCATCGATCAAACAAATTTCTGTAGCATCGCCAAAAATTACATGCTCCAATCATTTAACAAAGTATTAACAAAACGGTTGGATATGAACTGTACTCACTAATGCATAGAAAGTTGGTATACGTTATGTATGTGCACAAGTAATACCAATACATAAAGTAAAAAAGAATAATTTTCAACACACTGTTTTTGCTTACATCCCACTGCAATGCATTGAGTCCTATTTATGTAATTTATGACTTCCAAACTAACCTGTTGTTGATTTTGTCATGAGGTCGTGACACTCGTACTTTGTAACAAAATATAATAAAAAACAATAGATGTTTAAGACTATATGTCAGTATTTAGAGAGCACAAAATAAAACAACTCAATAAATGTAGCAATACAGTATATATGTATACAAAATATGTACTGTAGAATGTTATTAGTCTTTTAGCAAACAATTACAATGTTTACAATGGTAGCCATGTTGGTAACAAACGAACAGCAAGTGTAAGACATAACAACCAGTGGTGCCATGTTTTAGAGAGATTGATTTGCAATGCAATATTGCCAACAGCACTCGCAAGTTTTTTACTTGAATATTTTTCCATAAAAATTTCAAATGCATTATGTATAAACATAACTCTAATAAATATGCCTGGAAAGTTAGAAAAAGGCAATGCAAAATTAAGGAAATCCTATTCACTGCACTTTATCAACCACAATCTTCAAGACTTACATGCGAAAATAATTTCGCTGCTGTACAAGAGAAAGATATCTTGTGTAGTTCGCACGTCCACAGCTGTACCACAAGTGCATATTGATAGGTGTCATTTTGTGTAACATGTTGCTGCGGTTTTGCTTTCTCAAGCCACGTTACTAACTGTGGAATAATAATAGCGCAACGTATATTTGTAAACATTGCAACATAATACAAATTTTCTGTCTCCAATGTTTTGTAGGGGATAAATCACGTCTGAATTTATTATATTTGTACGGAAACGTGATTTAACAATATTTACAGGAACACAAAAATTTGGCGAGGCCTACACTTGAAATATTAATCATCCCTAAGTTTTCATTTTAAAAAACTTATGGTGCAGCCCATACACACCAAAATACGGTATTTGGAAATGTACTTCACCTTTGTTTTGCCACATATGAAAAGATTTTAAATGTCTGTTCATATATGTAAAATCAAATAATTAAATGTATCATGTTTTAAGTGGGGGCGAAACCTTGACACTGAAGTTAAAATAAATTGCTGATTTATGTTCAAAAAAAATTCTCCAGGGTGGAATTTTGAGCTGTTGTTAATAATCCATAGAATACCACACCTCATGAATTAATTAAAACCAAAGAAAGGTGCACTTTCTTGGTTAATCTATTGTGTTGTTCTGATTATAATTGTTAAAATTATAAAAGCAATTTTTAAGTTTTAAAAGACTTGTATTTAAATAAAACAAGTGTATGCAATTAAAAGTTTTAACTGCCACCAATTTAAAAAAAAAAAAAAAAAAAAAAAAAAAAAATCAATTTCTTATACTTTTTAGAATAAAACTTATACAGTACAAACAATATTTCCATGATGAATAACTACTGTTAAGGAAATCTCATTGTTGTTGCAGAGATGGTTAAATATGCTGTCTGCTTATGTAAATAGTTGTGTGCGAGTGTTCCTCTGAAAATTAGCCATCCTAGCATACAAGCCACACACAGATAGTAGCAGGAAAAAATCTTAACGGTAAACTGAGCAGTTTTGAAATCCCTGCTTGGTTCCAATTTTTCTATTGTCAGCCAGTTCTGCCACAAGTAAATATTAACATTGCCATATGCTTTACTTTCCAAGCAATCTTTGCATTTCACTGCTCAAAAAATTATATTTTGCAGGGCTATTCAGTTAGTCTTCCCACTGGGCCACACCATTTATTGTTACCGGCAGACCTCTCTGCACGCGAATCCCTTCTTACTCCGTAGATTGGTGGCTTGCCACGGACCAGTCTATAGCTGCCCAGCGGTATACGCGTGAACATAAAAACATTTGGCAAAACCAGATACACAGACTTTTTATTGGCGACAACAGATAGCGAGCTCTTGTGACAGTGTTTGCTGAATAATGAACGTTGCATTTGGAATAACATTTACCGGCATAAATAAGGACCCCAGAAAATGGTAAAATAGAACGTCTATTTCAGTACCAAAAAAATTGTGAAAATCGGTGTTAAATTTCAGTGTTTAAACATTAAAGCGGTATTAAATTTTGGTATTTTAAGATTATAACTGTGTTAAATTTCAGTATTTAAAAATGAAAGCAGTATCAATTTTGGTGTTTAATATCAAAGCGATGTTAAATGTCTGCAACTTGTTTTAAACATAAAATCAATAATGATTTTCTGTGTTTGAAAATTTAAAAATTTGGTAAATTTGAATGTTTTGAAAGTAAATTAATGCACATGTTCAGTGTCTGAATAAGAAGTAATTATTAAATACAGGAAACAGCAGTAGCACAATTCATTAATTTAAGAAACGTCTGATAAATTTAGACAGTTCTAAAAAAAAAGTAGCACGGCTACAATGTATCCGTCCTCCACAGCTGTTTTTCACTGAAGAAAAGGATGTTTGTACACAAATGTTTGAGTCCAATGCACACTTGCATTCTTCGCTTCCCTCGTGTTCCCTGTCATGGCAGGCACTGAAAGTCTGACATTAGCTAACTTCCATCCAGTAATTAATGCAGGATATTATAACTAGGTTGGCTTTCCAACCCATTTTATTTTTGTAATTTGTTCTGGTTCTGTTGTATTTTATTTCAAGGGAAAGAATGAAACGGTTGGGGGGGAGGGGGTTATGGCCTTTAGTTTGACGTGTTTTGTGACGCGTACTGTTTTGAGGTTTGACGCATGCCAGCATGCTGCGCAGTGAGAATGCGTGCTCTACAGATGACTTTGCCCCATCTACGAGCCACATGCACCCAGGGGTGAAACGTATAAGCGGCAAACCAGAATAATTGTATCACGCTAAAACAGCCCGCAAGCCTGGGTAGCCGATTAAATCTATGTTAATTATGTGCGTAATTACAATCTCCATTGCCCGCCCAGATTTGTGCATGCAAAAGGCACCCCCACTAAATAAATATTATTAGAATTCTACTACTCGTCGCTTAGCTACGGAAGTAGTTCCTACAATCTAGAGATGGCAGCAACCCGTGGCCTTGCGACATTACGGCCTGCCCACCTCTGAGGCGGGTTTTAATTTGTTGTCGCCTCCACATGGGGCAATAAGAAAATTGCAGCGCTCCTGCACCCCCGATAAACCCGTCCCTGTGGTGGAAGGCTACGCTACCCCCTGCACCCGAAGAACTGCTGATACGAGAAAAATCAGTATAAATACAACACCAACAGCCAGCACCAGCAGATGTGCCGAGCTCGTCGGCCAAAGAGGACCCGAGCCACCCTGAGTCTGCTGAAGACTCTCTGCCTACCCTGAGTCTGCTGAAGACTCTCTGCCTATCCTGAGTCTGCTAAAGACTCTTTGATCTCTTATCCTGAATCTGTCCAAAGACTCTCCTAACCTGTCTCAGCCTACCCAAGACTTTCCGATACCTGAGTCTTCCCAAGACCTAATCCTGTCTAGTCTGACCAAGGAGAACCTACTCCTACCTGAACCTGTCCAAAGACTCCAGCCAGTCTGGGAAGGGGGGACACACACTCTCTCTCTCCCCCCCCCCCGTGGTATGCCTAAAGGTTGGCCAGGAGTAGTGCGTGTGGGATTTTGACAGTGTATTAGCTCGTGTAATTTTCCTGGAGTCACCTGCAAACTCTTGCTTGGGTGTGAGCTACACTGGGAGAGGTGCTAAGTCTACAGGAAAGGATACTCTTGAGTCAGAAAAACTGTCGTTTATTCTGTTTGACGGCAAATAAGTGGTGTCACACTACCCCCTAACATTGGCAAGAGCTTAGGGAAGCTTAAACCTACATTATGCACGTAGAAGTGACCTGGTCCTGAGCTAACAATGGTGGGGTAGACGAGCGCTATTAAACTTAAATTAGTACTACTCCCCACGCATGTGTTGCCCAGAGGGGCCGCAGTGTGGATGATGTGTGGCTTAGATTCTGTGGCAGGTTGAGAAGGATGGCTCTGGTGATGAGGCGCGGTGGAGACCAAGGAGCAAGGTATTCCTTTGGCAAGAAGGTTGGAAGGTATAGCAAGGAATGAAGCAAGCAAGATAGCTGTAGGGACTGGAGGGCTGAAGCAAACTGGTCAGTTCTCCTGCAGCGAGTGTGGTGGAGAAATCAAGACTGGTCACGAGTCGGTTTGCAACTCGCTATTTATACTCTTTCGAATCCTTCCTCTTTAGTCAGCTGGAGAGGGGGTGGCGATAGCATAGCTTCTTCAAGGCGTGATGTCACCGGCTGGCTTGATGAGGGAGGCAGTGAAGCATATTGGTGTAGCTATCTAGCGGTATGCAGTGGAACTCTGTCTCTTCTATGCATGATCTCAGTGGGCCGGTGATTAATGCAATTTCTGACTGGAGCATCCATTCTTGCCAGAGTAAACAGTACAAATTTATAACATCTCATTGTGAGCAAACAATAAAAACTGTTGAAATTGGGTATAAGGCATTGTTGAAAAGATGTAAATGCAAAAAAGTGGCCAATTTTGACATATAGGTGTTGGTGGTTGGTCAAAATTCCCCAAAATATCTATAGCGACCGACCTTATTCCTGGACATTGTGAGGGCAGTCTTAGTAAGATTCTACTGTACGTCTGTTAACATAAAAGTATCTTATTTGTGGTTATAATCAACTTTCAATCATGTTTTATCTATACTACTTGCATTGATAATTCATAGTACGAAATAGTTCTTAAGCAAAGAATTATTTGAGTGCATACAAATGGTCATGCCAAGTGGACAACTGGTAGAGAAATAAAATGGCATCAGATTCAACACCACTGTAGCTCCAGTACTAAGGGCAAGAAATTTGAAACACTAGACTACCAACCTAGCCCAGACATTTCACCACCTTGGAGTGCCCACAGTTCAACGTAACACAACAGTAAAACCTTGTTCATCACAAACTTAAGGACATTTATAATATGTGAATGTCCACATCACCTGTTCTTGGTTACTGAAGGGGGGGAGGGCACAATTTCATTACAGGCCGAATAAGTGTTTCATGAGAGGTGCACACTTCAGCCATTCATATAACTCCATTCTTACCAGGAAACACCACAATTCTGGCCAAGCACCAGCGTAGAGGAGGTAGGTTAATATCTTTGAGGAGGACTAACTGTCGTTTAGTCACATTCTTGTCCCCACTGAACCACTTTTCATAGCCATCACTGCAGTCTGTTGGCGGGAATAGAGACAACATTCTGGTCTGGAAGCACCTGTGGAGGGCCAAAGGTCAGGAAATGGTTGGGAGTGAGTGCAAACACGTCGTTGGGATCAGTTGACATGCGGCACAAGGGTCATGAATTCAAGGATACTTCGACTTGGGCCAGAACAGTGCTCAATTCCTCATAGGTGAG
Organism: Dryococelus australis; assembly: GCA_029891345.1. Taxonomy (NCBI): domain Eukaryota; kingdom Metazoa; phylum Arthropoda; class Insecta; order Phasmatodea; family Phasmatidae; genus Dryococelus; species Dryococelus australis. The sequence goes on along the minus strand of CM056993.1, from coordinate 200,786,013 downwards.
CAGCTGTAGACCAATTGTCTTGAGGGGCAGTAATTCTACACTTTTAATTCCTGCCTCTCACAAACCACCAAAATAGGGTGCAGCTGGTGGATTGAAGTGCCATGTCCTCTCTGAGACCAAAGTTTCCACAAAGGTTTTGTTGGTGTTGGCTTGAGCAAGAAATTCTCCAAGTTCCGTCAACTCACAATTCGCTCCAACTAAGTTGGAATCACAATATAGGTGAGCACAATGTCCTCGTGCATTGAACCTTCTAAAGGCAGCCAGAAATGCCTCTGTAGAGATGTCAGGAACAAGTTCCAAGTGTACAATGACAATACACAACTTTTTTTTATGTAAGACAGCGAACACAGCCAAAATTTACTGCAACCTGCAGCGGCTCTTGCAGAGGTCCGAGGGGGGTGAAATGAAATGTTAAAACGTGACAGAAGTAGCACCAGCGCTGTGCATTTCATGTAGCAGGCATGTCAGTGTCTGCAAACTTTACGTAAAGGACAGTGCGCTTAAACCGCTAGCCATCCAGGAGTGGATCTGGCCACGACATAGAATGAACTTGCAAACCTCAACCCAAAAACCCTATAGGCGGGTGTTCGGCAAACCACTAAGTTAATATCCCTTAAAAGTGGTTGGAGTTAATGAAGTTCAATTCCAAAAGAATAACTGCACAAAATTTCTAATTGTCCTAGCATGACGCAAATATCTGGTTGATCACGAATAAGGAAACCAAATAACTAAATTTGCCTCAAAATGGAAACTAGACTGTAAATCTACCACAAAAAAAAAAAATTCAGTGTGCACTCCGCAATCTCTAGTCGAACTAGAAATCAAAATTACTTCAGAGTTATATCAGTCTAATTTAGACTATGTGTACACGAAAACCAAACTACAGAAATTTTCAAAATCCCTATGACAGCCTTTAAAAATAGAAATAACTGCCTATTGCGCGAAACCATACCTGGAATACTGACACAATCTCTACTAATATTATAAAGAGGTAATGTGAGTTTGTTTATATGTCTCGGAGTAATCTTGGAAACTACACGACAGATTCTTATAATTCTTCCAAATGGTCGCAGGCTTTGTTTAATTAAAAAAAAAAAAAACACAAAGTCCTTGGGAAATGTCAAAATTTGTAAACCCAAGTCGGAGAAAAATGAGCTACTTGGCTGCTTTCTAAGCAAGCTCTAACAAAACTACACGGCCGATTCTAATAATTTTTTCAGATGGACATAAGCATATATAAAGTGGGGCCAAAGAGGCCCAGTGGCTAGAGGAATTCCAAGTGGGGCCGCAGTGGCTCGGTGGATAGAAATATATGAAGTGGGAAAGCAGTGGCCCAGCTAGAGCCATCCCAATTGGGGCCTCAGTGGATAGAGAGGTCTCAAGTGGAGCTCCAGTGGCCCAATGGATAGAAAGATCTCAAGTGGGGCCGCAGTGGCTAGAGTGATCCCAAGTGGGACAGCAGCATCTCAATTGATAGATCTCAAGTGGGGCCGCAGGGGCTCAGTGGATAGAGAAATCTCAAGAGGGGCCCCAGTGGCTAGAGTGATCCCAAGTGGGACCGCAGCATCTCAATGGATAGAAAGATCTCAAGAGGAGCCGCAGTGGCTCTGTGGATAGACATACACTATCTACAAAAAAGTAACTGGGCACCTGTCCACAATGTTTACTCTGTGGTTGTCACCCCGTTAGAATCTCGTACGGCCACCTCTTGTGGCTATAACAGCAGCCACACTGTCTGGCATGCTCTCTACGAGTGTTTGCACGACATCCACGGGGATTGGTCGCCATTCCTCTTGAAACCATTCCATGAGTTGAGCAATAGATTTTGGCCGCACCTGACGAGTCCACACCCGGCGGGCCAGTCCAATCGGCGAACATTGTTGTCGGCATACCACTGCATGTAGCCCTCCAAACATGGGACCTGGTGTTGTCATCCTGGAAGTAACACCGGTCCATTCCGTAAACACGCCACATTTCATTATCCAGAATGTTACAATAGGCCTCTGTGTTCATGTCACCATGGACGAACACCAGTGGTCCTACGCCGAAGGCCGTGAAACATAAGTCAACTGACGTACTGAATTACGTATCTTCATGGGTGCCCAATTACTTTTTGGTAGATAATGTATATCAAGTAGGACCACAGAGGCCCAGTGGCTAGAGCGATCCCAAATGGGGCCACAGCGGCTCAGTTGATCTTAATATTATAAATTCGCAAGTTGTCGCAGATAGTCACAAGTAGTCCAGGGTAGTCGCATGTAGTTCGTGGTAGTTGCACGTAGTCTCAGGTAGTCGTAGTTTACCATGAGTAGTCGCAAGTATTGGCAAGTAGTCGCGGGTAGTGACAAATATATAGGTATGTATTTTAATGATGCCAAAAACATGAGCAAAGCCAGACTGCTAGAGCAGGGTGGAAGCATAAATCTTAGTCACTGTGGGTAGAGAATGAGCTAAGAGGAGAGCAGCACATAGTTCCAGATGTGAGGTCACCCTTTTCAAGGGTGCGATCTTTGACTCTGCAAGTAATAAGTGAGTTGAAAAGACACCTGTCTTAAGTAGACAACTGCAGCATATCCCTTCTCTGAACTATCAGCAAGTCCAAGCACTTCTATGGCTGAATAACGCAGCGAGGAATCTAAATGGTGGAACAACATGGTAATTCACTTCTTATGGCTTCCCATTTTTCAACTACGTCATGAGCTGGACTGTCCCAGCCGACATTAGTCAGCCACAGGCATTGCATGAGGTGCTTGGTCAGGAGCATCAGAGGCGACAGCCACCCCAAGTAGTCGAATATGCACGCTATGTCAGACATCCCTCGTTTTGTGAGCACAGGGGGGTCGAAGTTGAAAATAATATGAGAAGTTGTCCTTACCTGGATTCCAATGCAGATCCAGTACTTTCACATGGGTACTGTCTTCAAACAAATAGGTATCTGATGACTGTTGTATATCTTCTGAAGGTAGGTCATGAGTTGCTGGAGAACTTCCAAGGTTGAAAATCTCAAGAGAGAAGTTGTAGGTCCTGTCGCAATTGTCGAACAGATTGAAGATCACTGGTACATGTGACAATATCATCCACACAGGTGTGTTAGCAATACCTTTGCAACGAATAGACAGTCTTCCCTATCATCTTCAGCCAGTTGACGTAAGGATCTGAGCACACACCATGTGACTGTATTTAACTGGCATTCTTGTACCGGTTCAAGTTCACCTTCCCTCAAAAGAATACGCTGGAAGTTCCTTTGGTCTGGGTGCACCAAAATCTGGCGGTACACCTGTTTAACATCAGCAGTGAAGACAATACTAGGTATATGAAAATGCGACTGGACGTTCAAAATGTCACACTGTAACTTTGAACCACTTGACAACAAATTATTCAGCGAGTGCTTTGAGCTGGCCTTATCTAAGGTATCAAACACTGCCATTAGTTTAGTGGTACTACTACTAGGTTTCTGAAGATGATGATGATTGATTGATGATGATGATGATAATAAAATAAGACTTGTCCGATGCTATTGCATGAAAGTCACATATGTACGCTCTAATGAATGAAGACAACGAAGTGCCAAGTCACGGGAATCACCTACATCTGGGTCAGTAGTTTTAAAGGACTGTGTGACCATGTACCTCGCAGTTTAAGGTCGAACATGGATTTCAACAAATATGGTTTCACATTTTTTCTCTCCTGACGTGCAGGCTGCTTTGGCATCTGATAACTCCTCGAGCTTCCACAGGTGCTCAACTGCAGCACATAGAGCTTCATTCGATGGCGTCAAAGTTACAAAATATGTGGCAGCTTCTCCAAAGGGCTGTGCATTATTAACTCTACCCATCAATATCCATTCAAAGACAGAGTCCAAAGCAACCAGCGTAGGGGGGCATCCAAGTTTTGTTCCTGTTATGATGTATGGAAACAATTCTGCACCAATAAGCATGTCTACACAATCTGGGTTGGTATAGTTGGGGGGGGTCTGTTAACTTCAGATGCGAAAGATGCTTCCAGGCTTCTGGTTGCAAGGGTGTCAAAGAATGTGTTCTGTTAGGCGTGGAAGGACTAGCACGTCTGCAGAGAAGCAAGGTCCTTCCTTCCTAGAAGTTTTCAGCATATAACACATCCACGTGCCACACTGAGTGGCACTTGAGAAAGACTCTGAAGTGCCATTGTCGTCTTCCCATGGGGCAGCCGTAGATGTGAGGAGGTATCTTCTGAAATAAAACTAGCCTGGCTACCCAAGTCTAACTAAACTCTAACTTTCTGAAAGTTACCCATTATGTCTTGAACCTCAACTACAGCTGTGGACAACATTACTGTAGCACAGCTAGCCCTTTCCTAAAACGACAAAAGAACAGTTGCAGGACATGGGTCTTTTTTATTTCCAGCCATTTCTACACACTCTGTAGGTTCACAAGATTGTTGATCAGAACTGTCTATATCTACACTGGTGAAATGCAAAAGTGAATGACAGCAAGATGAGCAATGGTGACAAGAAGTGGACGATGGACAGTTTCTCACCATGTGGAGAGGTTGTAAGCAGTTGATACAAAGTTTGTGCTCCTTAACATACTCAAACCTTTCCTTTGAACTTTTTTGGGCGAACATACTGCAATGATAAATAGAATGTTTACCCTTACCCATATAACACAATGAGGATGGAGTAACAAGATATGCACCTCTTGTAGTACGCAACTGACCTTGAACCTTCCGACTAAGGGTAGATTTGCTATGACCCAACTTGAAGTGGGGCTGATCAGACTCCTCCCCAACTACTTCACTGGACTTGCATTGCAGCGAGGAATTTCCAAGTCCTATACAATTAACTCCCACATTTCTCGAAGGTCTACACTAACATGTTTCTCAAGGATATGAAGTAATAAGATATCCCATTGATCCACCGAAAGATTTAAGGCCTTCAGTACAGCCACGTTTTCATTCACTGTGGATAAAAGGTAACACATGGATGCTGCAGAGTTCAAGTGGGCAACAGGAACTTGCAAATGGCATCTATGTGGTGAGACTTAATCAATTGCTTACAATCATATTGCTTCACCAATAAGGTCCAAGAAACCTCAAAATTGTCACCTGTCAAAGGCAGTGACTGTACTAGTGCTAAAGGCTCACCTTCCAAGGTCAGCTTTAAATATGTGAATTGTTCCACACTGGAAAGGTCCTGGTTATTTATTATCAAGGTATCAAATAAATTTGAGAAACTGATCCAAGCTGCTAGTTTAATTAATGGTAACACCACTTGTGATCAGGGTGTAGGCCCTTTGGGGGCATGGCCGGACTTGGAATTACATGACACAGTATCTAAAATGTCCATAATAGAATAATATAGATCATAAAATTCATCCAGTCTCTCTGTGTGCTTACCTTGGTCGAAATTCGCTTTGGTCTTGCATTCTCAAAGCTAGATTCTGGGTCAGGCAAGTCATGGCACATAGAAATAAACCGTCAGCATTTTGAGCTGTCAGTTTACATTATTTGCAAGGGTCGATGCGTGCTGCAGTCTGTTTTCCGCATGCTCCAAACAACTAGCCAACACTGCAACCTTCTCAGTCATGATGTAGATTAAAGTACAAACATACTATGTAAACAAACAAGTCAATAGGAAGTCTACAATCGATTAGTCAATCACACCTGCGCAGCAGTTGATTGCAGTCTTACTCGAATAGCACTGTGTTGAGTTACGACACCATCTTGCTACACCTGTTGTTAGTTACCGTTAACCTATATGTACATGTAATATTTAAAGGTCACAAAACTCACCATCTTATTGCGCACCAAATATCTATACCAATTACTTCTGCTGATTAACTTGACGCACCTACAATTTTCGGCACCATATTCACACATTAACAGCATCAATCTCCACACAAAGCACAAACAGAATTACGAGAACGATGCTAGCAAACAAACAACCAACACAAGAATTGTTGGTTCCATCTGGCCCAGAGGACGAAAGAATGGACTGTATACTAAAACACTTCAGTAATAAACTGGGTATTGACTTTACCTTTGGCGCCACTGTAGCTCCAGCCCTCAGGGCGGGAAATTTTAAACACTAGACCAGCAACCTGGCCCAGACATACGGTGTTAGCCACCCATCACAATTTTTGGCTTGTGATAAGCTATACATAGAGCTAATGGGAAATAACATTTAAATTTGTACTTAGTATAGTTTATTTTATGTTCTATAGCATTCATAAATGTTTAAAGTATCGCAATATGAAAGACAAAAAAATTTTAACATTGAACAACGAGAAAAACAATACACACACCATATTTACATACAGTATTTTTAAGCAGCACAACACAAACACTTGATCTCTTTTCATTACATTTATGATGAGTGAATGAAGGAAAACATAGAGCATGTCTCAATGGTATTCTCAGTCAACAACAATGTAAAATTTACTAAAAAACACTTCAGTATTTAATGTAGGATATTACAAATAGACTGGCATTCCAACCTAAAGTTGACTCTTGATGTATTGTTATTGCATATACTGATAAATCGCATCTACCAACAATTTTTTGTGGTCCCGGTGAAATTCCTATATAAATAATGTTAACATAAACCAATTGTATCATTAATTGCATGGTGCATCGACCAAAGTATGTTTCGTGTCCCTTCACCTAATATTTCCAGCAACTATAATTTTTAAGCTGGTTGTTTATGCAAACATCTAATTACTGGATGTGAAATACATCATGCATGCCGTCGTTTATCACTGCTCTGCAGCGCACTGTCTACCTTCCCAATATGTCTCTCTGACACTGCAGCATGGTGCAACGTGAGAGACTGGCTTGCTACTTCCCTTTACATATAGACGAGAGGGAAGTGGTATAGCAACCAGTATTTATTTAACCCAAGGTGCATCATCTTCACGAATAAAATTATATGGCCGGAAGCATGTACTTGACCTCCCCATGTCACCAAAAATTGTTTGAACATAGAGTGACTTGCATTAAAAGTGTAAAGTTCATTTTCAATAACTTCTTGCAGGGAAATTGGAGGATTTATATTAATTTATTTCAATAGACACGCGTCTTTTGAATAAACTGATAAAATGTAAGGGCCTATTTGACACCTTTTACCGTCTAATAATGGGTAGGTATGCTGCACTGAGCAGAGTGCAGTGTAACTCACGACAGGGAAAATCAGAGGACGTGGTTTTGAATTATGAATTATTAAAGACAGTGAAGAAACCATTTATAATCACCTTATTTATTCATTTCTGTCTCAAAATTACGTTTTCTTTGCAGAAAAATGTAATTAATTACTGTAAAAGACAGACATTTGCCACAGGTGCCAACCTGTAGCGGTGTGAAAGGGTAATCATCCTGCCACCACCCCTCTTCCACCCACCGCCGTGAGCACACTGCCTGATCGATAACTTCTGCATGCACTCTTAGCTGAATGGGTGCGTGCGAGGCGTTCAAAGTTTGTCTTGCATTTGGTGTCATATTATTTCCATTTTCAGAGGGTTCAAAAATTTTAGGTCGGCTTGCATTTGGTGTCAGATTACAATAAATTATATACTATATTTTGAGACATTTTCTTTATTTTAACGAGTTTAGATGAAATATTTTAAATTTATTATTTACAATAATACTTTTTCTAAAATTCCCATTTTTATTGTGTTTATTAGCTAAACAGATAATGTACAGCTTGTACTATACTCAACATAAAGTTCTATAAGGTTAGAAGTTGTATTTTATTGCTTTACATTTTAGAAACCTCTTCTACTGAAATCCAGCATGTATGGACATTTTTTGACAGTCCCCTGAATGATGATAGATCAGGAGTCAACTGAATTTTGTTTTCAAATGGCCAAGTAAAACTACTAAAGATATGTTTATTTTATTTCAAAAGGGGGGGGGGGGGGGGGGAATTATGACTTTAATTCAGTGTTTTTCAAGAGAACATTGTTTTGCGGTTCTTATGAGTATGTAATTTTGAATTGCATATTGTTTTGTTGGAGAAGTGGAAAATTTTGCTTGTATGCACATAATATTCAGATTATTATAACTTGCAGTGTTTTAACTTCAGGATAAGAACTAAAGACTATAAATATGTTGCGTCATACCAACATGCAACAACACACTGTAACTGTAGGTAAATATATTTTCCCAAAGTTAACCTTACACTCACTGAATTTTCAATGTAGGAATAATAAATATTTTTACCTTAGACGCATGACGGCTTAGGCAGAGGGATGACACGTCAAGAGTGGGGGAGTTTTTAATTCTACACCAGGTCAGTTATGCAGGTTAGGGGTGGACTCTACTGCGGAGGTGTCGCACTGATCCTTTATACAATGTAGGGTGCATCAGGTGCCTACTTGGTACAAAATCAGTGAGAACGAGGTGATGCCTCTGGGCGTTGGACACATGGGTTTGAGCCAGCTTACCACTGGTGTAGCTCCATTTCGGCAGATGCTGGCCCCAGCTGGAAGAGTTTGGCTCTGGCTGGAGCAGACAGCTGGCTCCGGCTGGAGCAGACGGCTGGCTTGGCTGTCGCCTGCTGGTGCCCGGGGTGCCGGTCAGCTGGAGTGTATATGGTCGGCTTGTGCTGGGTCATGGAGAGAGAGGCAATGGAGAAGTGACAGATATGGCAGCTTGTTTCCCCTCCATGGCCGATGGCCTAAGGAGTAGACGCACGTGTCATGATGCGAAACAGATTGCACATCATTAGGAGGCATCAGCTGCCCAAGTCAACCCTGGGCTTCAAGGGCGACCTGTGGTGTATACAGCTTCTTAGGAGGGGCAGTGTCTGTGGCAAGGCTAGAATAGTTAATGACGATGCCCATAGTGTGTCAAAGGTGAAAATGTTCAAAAAATGACTTGTGCTGCATAGGGAAACTCGTGCAGGACATCAAATTTTTTTTTTTTTTTTTTAAACAGTAATTTTGTAACAAAACATTGCATACATGTTCCATAATGTGAAATGTTTCCTCCATAAAGCAACAGAAAATCCAGTGGCAGCAAATCTGATGGATGTGAGATTGCAGGAAAAGGGCAGTGATCTAATGCGATACATAGTATAAACTGAAGAAATAGCACAACCGTTTAATGGGAAATGCAACAACTACACTTTGGGGTAACAGAGCAGCTACCTAGCGGAACACACAGCAACTATGTGCTGGAGAGAGAGTGTGCCATTGAGCACTATGTTGTAGATTTTCATGAGAGATACTGCTCCTTGAACATAGTTTACAGTGATGCATGACGCATGATGTTTTCAAAAATGGAAATTAGACTACTTCCGCTCCATCCTTAGTTCAATTTAGCCAAGAGACGGAAGCTTATATTTTCATTTGTCCCGGCGTAAAGTGAGATTGTACTGTCTGCCTTGGAGATTGTTTTATTCACCAGCCTACCATAACAACACTTAGATGCAATGAGTTCTTTTACTCCCCGCTAGGTAGCGTTAGTAGTAGGATATTGTTTGCCTTTAGTTTCGAATCCCTTCCAGCAGGCCGGTGACGTCACATAGAGAAGTCATGCATTTGCTAACCCCCCGCTCTGCGACCACCCCTCATCTTAGTAGCAGCAGCCAATCAGCGTCGGGCAGCAGCCAGAATTAGTATAAAAGGAAAGATTGCCAGCGTCTTTTGACTAGTCTTCAGAACTCCAGCACTCATTGCTTGGATCTGACAAGTCTGCATCCTTTAAGCTTTGCTTAGACCATTCTTTGCTTCTTACTCCAGTTGCTCGGAACTGACCAGTTTGTCATTAGTCTCCAGCACGCATTGCTCAGACATTATCCTCTACACCCCATTTCATCACTTCAGCTATGCTTGCGATAGGGTTAGGCTACGTTAGTTAGGCTCTCTCCCAGCTATGTAACTTGCAAACCCGTTCACCCTGCAGTATACGGACATATCTGTGGCGGACCTATTTTTCAGTCCTTCTCAGGACTCATCCTGTCATGTCCTTGCTTAATATACTTAGCTATGTGCTTAGATGTTCAGTATCACACCCAGAATTCCCCTTTTGTTACAGCGGTCGCCTCTACAGATCCACTTAACATTGTATTCTAACTTTCCAGCTGATATTCGTGCAGTTGACCAAGAGCTTGGGTGCATTTACCATATGTTTTCTTCCTTTATTGGAATAAAACGTGTGTCGGCTTTTACCTTGAGTTCTTTCCTGTAGACCAAGCACCTTTTTGAAGTTACCCTCACATAACACCCCAGCTGATCCTGGGAAACTTACTTGAATGAGCCAAAACACTAACTTTTACCCACACACACTAGCCTAGGCCACCCTTCCTGTCAATCCCCTGGGATTGAAGGAAAGGAGGAGCCACACAGGTACACTGTTCTGAAAACAGCTTGTCAGCTCGGTGTTCATTAGACTTTCTACTGCAGTCTCTGTCAAGAGAGTCTGACGTCCCGAATTGGCTTGTGGCTGACCACACGAGTATCAGTCCTCCCTGGTGTTTCACACAGCTAGTTTATAGCCACGAGCACAAGCACTTTGACATCTTCAAGACCCAGTGGAAGTCGCCATACCAAGAGATCTGTTCAACCCCCCCAGACGATCATGACCCGATGGAGTACCCTTGGTGGGTAGCTGAACACTTGAGCCAACCTGATCAGCCACCTACCCCAGTCGTTGCATACTTGGTTCTTGTCATACTGCGCCCTGGTCCTCAACCGAAGCCTCAGTTCACATCTACTTGCTACACTGTATCCACACCTGCACCAGCCTGCACTAACGCCACTCCAGCATACCATATGACACTCCAGCATACCATCGCCCAGGTATACCCAAAGCTCCAATGCCACATAAGTGTCAGATTGTTTCGCCCACATCTAATTTTGTGCCCTGCCACAAAGCAACCTGGCCAGTTTTGTATAACGGGAGGGCACCAGTGCCCCGACAGAACTGAAGTACCTGGCTTAGCTTCTAGCCAAAAAGCCTGGGGACATCATCTACTGTGACAGACAAGTGAATATACATTCCCGGTACGTCACGTATCAACAGATGGTATAATTCAAAAACTTGTATTACAGTTTGCATGTATTCTTTCAAAATTTATATCAATTATACTCCAGAAAATAAATAGCAGTCATTTACACTGCAGTTATATTTTCAATAGAAAAATGATGGCCTCAATGAACTGCTTAAACCATGTGTACTAGATGTGTACGACAGAGAGAAAATTCAGCCATGAAATTTTAACAGTGGGATGAAAACTCAATGCTTCATTTATAACAATAAAGAAATGTGTCCATTATTTTCCTTATTTAAAACACAATCTGATTATTTTTGCAGAATGTTTTACCAGTTGCTGTCTAAGATTTAATTATTTCTATTTAATTTGGTGTAGTTAACTTCCTCCTAATTTTCATCTATTATAACCTATCGTCCTTGACATAATGTAGAGTTTACAGTAAACTTTTGACCACCTATCCATTTCTTTTAATGTTAGTCAGAAAGACTTTGCAAGTGTGTTAATAATTTGAATACTTTTATTTTTTCTCTCTTATATTGGCTTTGTCAATATGATGTAATATATTAATTATAAGGTCCTCTTATCTCTCTGATCCATACTTGTACGCAATCTTTGGTTATCATTAACAGTATTTTTTCTTTAAGAGTTTTATGACCACTGACTTTTTTATATGAAAGACGACTTCTTGGTGAAATTTCAGTAGGGTGGATCAACCTAATTACGTAGCCATCGTAATTTATTTTCTGCTGAACTATCCTAAAGATTAGGATAGATTTTTGTAAACCAAGATGATAAGAAATTTATCAGGAAGCACGGGAAATATTTAAAAGAGGCCTGCACGGCTTGATTACAATCATTTTTAGTACACAATTCCGAGAAGATAGGCGCCATTCCTGGAATCATCACGATGAGTAATGTCAAAGCAGTCCTGAGTTCATACAGGTGACATGTTGACATCTGGCAAACTAATTTATAGGATGTAAATTGTTCTCTTGCAACTCTTAATGTTATTTGGAATATTTCATGGCTATACATTCTCTGACCCAGAGACCAGATAAGAGTGCCCTACCACGAGCTATGCACGGGCATACATATTACTTTTCATATGAAGAATTAAATCACCTCTGAGTAGAAACCTACTTTTTTGATTGAAAGTAGTTATTGCATACCGATGCAAAATTCTACGAACATAACACTCATTAATATTTTAATCATCCAACCCATCCCCCAAACAAATGTACAGAAGGGCAGTAGGAACTTGATTTGTCCGACATAAGGATTTACTGAATTAAACCTAGTTCAAATACAAGCTAAACTTTCAACATTAAACATCTCTTCATTGCCATTAAAGTTGTTTTCTACGTGTAATTAGATGCAGTAGATTACTTATTTACAAGAGTTTTTTGTGTCTTTGTGCAAATATATTAATTTGCTTTTTCAACTCATGTATTTATCGATTTTCTCTCTACAATCATTGTATGTTCTCATACAAAGCACACACATTACACTCATATGAGACACAGCAACCCACTGCTCTGCACATAGGTACATACATTAAGTCAAACTTAATACATGCACAGTTCCACACTACATTCACACATGCACCTCAAAAAAATGTAAAGGACACACAGCAGCTGGAGTAAAGCATCCAATGCAATGTTTGCTTCCAAAAGGACAATCTTCTCTTTTCTGATTTTGGCAGCACGAAACACTATTGTTTCAATCATGGAAAATAATTTCTAATGAAGGTAAAATTAAACTTTAAATTTCCTACTAAAGTGGTGGTTCAACCTTTGCCTTCATGTCCACACAATTTTTCCCCAGGATTTTTTCCAACAAATTAAGTGTGGCTTAGAACTTAATAAATAGTTTCACATAACCATGAACATTTTAAAGGCAATTTTTTATACACGTTGTTACGTCTCCCCTTCTTACCTCCTATCCTGACCACTGAACCAACAATATTTGAAGCACTCTGCTATCAATACTAGGTTGGGGTAGACGTACGTGATCTGGGGCGTAGCTCTACTAGTTCTCTAACAACTCAGGACTTATAACACAATTACTTTATTAAACATTAGACATATAAGTATATAAATGGAATTGATACAACACGTTACTATGAATGGTTAATTGAACAAGTATTCGGATTACAGTTACTTATAGGCAGCTCAGGGCCGTTAAGTTACAATATATAGTCAAGTACCTAACCTTGCCAGTCAATGTTAATTAGTACTTAATGGGACAACGGGGGCTCGAAGGGAAAAGTTGCACCCTAATCGCTAGTTCCATTTATGCTCACCAATTAACACTGAGAGACCTCAGAGCTCCTCAAGGCCTCGATGTCGTGATGCTGAGGTTACCACCTCCAGCAACTAACGTCGCAGTACCTCAAGCGTTGTCAAGTCACTGGAGGGCGGGGGTTGGGGTCTACTGCAGTTTTATACGCCTCACCCAGTAGGTCACCATGGCGTGCTTAAAACACACTATTAACCAATATCCCATCGTAACTTAACTGGTTATTTCCATGTGGCCGTTGAAGCTTAGGTAGTAACTTTCATGGGCGGCCCTTTATGGCCACTACACTATCCCCCAGGACAAAATAACAGCCATCCCGACTGTGGCAGTAGTGAGGCAAGTAACCAAGTTGATCCACCCAAGGGTAGTGGTAGTGATGTGGCGATAGGCCGAGGAGCTCAGGTTGGGGCGGACGACGACGACGAATGGTGGCATTCACTGTAATATTTAATAGCAGTGTCATAGGGGCAAGGCTAAACTCGAGACCTCATCTAACAATGAAAGAACTATTTAGTATTAGTGAAAATCAGTTAAAGGGGAATGTTTGCTAATGGCACGGTAGGAAAAATAGAAAGCGCGAAGACACGAAGGAAGGAGGTATGTCCAACGCCAAATTTAATGTCATAAAGAATAAATTAACCCCTTAAAGCTAGAAGACGGACATGGATAGAGGAAGTTTGAAGCTGGCGCGCGTATGGTGCGAGTGCGCTGAACGTGTCACGATATGAACTCTTAAAAAAAATTACAAGAAACAGTAATAACTGACAGCAGCAAAAATAATTAGGGAACGTTAAGTTCATAAGGTTAAAAGTACACACTGGAAAAATTAACACAAGCGGGGAGAGACTACTGGTAAGCGGCACTCCAAAGGTTGGTAGCACCATTGTTTGTTTGGCTGGCGAGAGCAAGAAGACTGACGGGGCAGTTTAAAGCCTGTTACTGGTGTGTGCTTGCTTTGTACATTTAGGAAGACTACTTACTGACTTGCACTTGTACAACTAGTTCAGTTGGCTACTTTCAGAGAAGTACAGAATTTTTTACACAAACATATTTGAGAGAACTCTGATATAAAAATAAAAACATCATGCGGTCATTGCTGTGATGCAAAAATATTGGCATTGCCATGAGTTGAAGTTTTAAGATTAATGGACTACTACAATGAGCAATTGCAACAAAACTTAACTTAAATAATACAGACTAAGTAGTGCGGAATTGAACAGAAAAATAATACATAGTACAAATAGCACAAATATATGAAAACAGTGGAAGGAGGTATACAATAACCTCTGAATAGACGCACATGGCGTGTAGTGAGAAGTTTATAAATGTGTCGGGGTTTACCAATAGTTTAGGTAATAGTGTTCACTTGCAGATGCACTGGTTTAGTATGGTAGTAGCTCACACGCAGGCAGAGCGTGAGTCCGAGTACCAGGTAGCACTTTGGTTGTCACTAGAATTGAAAATATCATAGCTCGCCTGCAGGCAGAGCGTGAGTCCGATTACCTGTGTGCACTTTTTGTTGGAGGGTCTTCCATTAATCACTGTTTGTAGGACACATAGTTGACAGTAGTGCTATTTGCACACTTGAACACATAAAGTACAAAAAAAAATTGTTGGTTTCTAAAGATTGACCTTGCCATAAAATACAGGCAGGCTAGAAAGAAATTAAGTACATACAAACACATTGAGTAGTAATTTGATGTGGAGCCATTAGCATAAATAAATGTACACAAAGATACATGCATAAGAGCATGAAATGAAAATATAACATATACTTAGCAAGGACTTGTCCTGTAACCATGAACACAAATACGAAATAAATATAAACCATAGGAAATGTTTGAGAGCATAAGTTAAAATAAACAAAAATATATGTAGCAAAGAATCGCTCCTTAATGAATAACACAAGTAGAAAGTAATTGTAAACAATAATTCTATGATACTTAAACTGTAAGATCGTACATTCATTCCCTATAGGGATTTGGATTCAGAACATATTTAGATTAGGGATGTCAAAGTTGATTCCTCAATATCTCGATACCCTCAATTATTTCAGGTATCGAAGAATCAAAAACTGAACGGTTAACTCTTGAAAATCCTCATCCACTTTCACATAATTTTTTGATGTTACGTTGCACAGCAACAGGTCTTTGGTTTTCCAAATAGGCTGAACCTGTACCGAACTCACATGCATTGACCGGAATTAACAATTCAATGATGGTTCAACTATGAAAGAATTAAGATAATACAGTAGAACCTAGATTATCTGCGATAATGCACGGGAAGAGATAGTCAGGTAATCAAAACTCACGGTAAAAGAGTCGTTTTTTATCTTGATGACTGCCATGTGGCAGACATCTATTACCAGCATTTGGCTGCCTCACTTCACTCCAACATCACTCTATGTGCTGTGTGGTGCTGCTTTAATGGGAAAACTGCACTGTTTTCTTTTTTGCGCACTTTCTGACATGAGTTAGTACTACGTGTATACTGTTGCAAGAATGCTACAAACGCACGTGGAAATCTACAGCACAATATCTAAACCTGTAAATGTCCACGTAGACGAAACACTAAAAGAAACTGGCAGTCACGGATGACAGTCCAACGGCCGCACAAGCGGATACTGTTGGACATAGCACTTATTTGCACGAAAATGTTTGATCAGCATTAGTTGATATGCTGTGTGCCCGAACTCACCAGCCAGCGACTGTCTGCAACCAGATGTGGTTTGTAGATAACCCTCACTAGCAGCATGCTCCTAGAGTTCCGGGTCGCTGATGCGGGACATGCATCGGCTTTTGTTCTGTTGCACAATAGTTGTTAGTAGTGGGAGCAAAAGGATCCTGGACCAGGATCTTCAATAATACCAGGACTCTTGGCATTATTTTCCAGAGTTTTGATTTTGTTTACCTATTATTTTCCAGTATATTAGACAAACAACAGGTACATTTTCCATGCCATACATATTTCCTGTTTGTGACATTTTCGTTTTTGAGGTAGGAGAGATTGAAATCAATTTTTTTGACGTGTTTACCTTTACCAAAAATAACCATCTCTTTTTTTCTAAAAGTGAGTAGTGTTAAAAGTTTTCAATGTACTTAGGATTTTATTTTCTTAGATGAGAAGAAAATGTCTAAATATGTGTGAAATTATTTTTCTGTTGACATAAATGATGCAAATTACGCATTTTGCAGTTTGTGCTTGGCAAAAATTTATGCGGTGGGGTTAATCGCACAACTAATTGAGAAAACACTTAATTAATATGACAAGTACAAGAAAATTGCCAAAATTATGTTTCAGAAAATCTTTTGGGTAAAGATGGATGTAGCAAGTCATCCAGCATCCCTGAAACCAAAAATGTCTGGTAGAAGCATTTCCATTTAGTCTAAGTGAAAGGTTACTAGTATTTCGGTTTCATTACTGAATAGCATCAATATTTGTGTACATATTGGTTAGCTTCATACGTTGACCTAAAATATTGCATTGAGAAATTGAGAACTTTGTTTCACTTTTTTTGTATAATACTGTGTCTATATTCATTTCAAATAAGTCATATATTCATCAAATACTGATATGAACTTGTTAGACCTAATTAGATACGTCTGAATATTACATAAATATAAGAAGTTGACTTCACTTAGCAAATAAGAAAGTCTGTAACTGTCTTCATATTTGTGAAAGTCTTATTTTAATCTATAAAACAAAATTTCAAAAGGAAACATTGACTGTAGGCACATGTATATAATCAATATATCTAAATGTATGTTATCGGAATCGAGGTGGAATTGATTGAAAGGTTTTGCTGTTGAAATCGAGAATCGGAATAGAGAAAAATTAATATTTTGACATCCCTAATTTATTTACCATATTTATATAAAATTAATTTTGTGAAATATTTCAAACACACAGAATTAAACCTGCAGGTGTAAGGTAAGGCAAGGAAAAATTAAAATGTGTGCGCACAACTAACACAATACTTAATGTATACATTTAAAGAGAATACCTTGAATATCAAATTAAAATTAACTTGGTAAGGACCACTATTGTTGGTCTGAATTCATAACTTTCAGCTTTGAGTGCAAGCACAGGAGTGCTGCTTATGCATCAGTTCCATGAAAATGGAATCATATATCATACCATAAAAGTAAGGTAAATTAAATGCAATTATAAGTAATATGAAGCCATGAATGTGTGGCTGTTTAGCAAGATACTTTAACATTCAATAAATCATGTACATATAGGCCTGAAGGAAATGTAATGGCAGTTAAATGATGTTTAAAGCAAACAAATAGCAAACAAATAGCGACGCCGGTAAACAGCCAGCAGTGCTAGAGCCCACGGCTCTCACCACGCACGTTACACGTGTCCCAAACGTCGCAAATAGGCCAATTATTTGAACATTCGTATAAATGTTATTTTCTGTGTCAAATGTGTGATCTTAAAATGCATTCAAGTGTTTGTAATAATTTTAAATTGTTTGTTTATAAAATTCAAAGTGCCTGCAGCACTGAGATTAAGAACACTTAATATTTCTGCATGAACGCCATCATAAAGAGACACTAAAATAATATTGAAATTCATAAGAAAATTACAGAAATGTAAAACAATACTTAATTTAATTTGTGCCATTTTATTTTCAATAATAAAATATTTTACTCTGCGTGCATAGCACTTCCGCTTATGTGAACCCCGTAAGCGGAAAAGGTAGGTCCATCGACACTTGTAACTGGACAGTCTGTCGAGGAGAGCTGGTGATGTAAGACACTGTCACGAACGCACTACAACTTTTGTTCACTGATTTCGGTTTCCATAGTTATTTAGTTTACCAGTTAACCTTTGCTTGCATACGTTTTTGCCAGACATTTTTCCCAAGCATTAAGCTTCTGCTTTATTAATTTCTTGCGCCCGTGTGGTATTTTTAACTTAATCGAGGAGGAGGAGTATGTCGGAGAGGTCACGCGACCCAAGCAACTTGAATCAGGTGCCATCCGCCTATGTTTAAGGCATTTCATTGTAACTTCAGCATTATTGCTACACACAATTTTAAGAGCTTTATTTTGAAGTATGTATTTGAGGGTATTTTTTTTACTTGAATATTTTAAGGCAACATCACGTACAACCACGTGGCTGATCGACGCCAAGTCTTTATATATGCCATTGTTGCATTTGAGAGCTTATGTATGTAACATGGTATGTGTAATATTTTATTAAGTGTTCTATGTCTATTTTATTTAGGTTTCAATGTATTTTTCACATAAATTGATGCTTTTTGTACTTGACCACGCTGTCACAGTAATACTTGATTTTACCGCCATCAGGCATGTTACAAGCCTATAACTACTGCAATCGTAAAGAGAATAATTTTCTCAGTAACAATAATCTTTTGCCTAACTTAAATTTCCGTTTCCACGCAGAAATATTGCAATTTCACCTGCACCACATGGTCCTCTACGAACTTCATCCAGTGGCATCCGTGCCATCTAAGCTTGTTTTCCCACATGTGTGTGTTTATTGTGAATATTCATCTCGTGTCCCATCTTGTTTCATGTATCATTCAAGGGTTAATGTAATTTTGTAATTAGTGTACGGTGCAATTATTCATGTCCTAGACGGCTCTGTGTATAGGCCGTCGCCACACTACCCACGTGCTGGAAGGCAAACCCCGACGAGTTTGTGTTAGTGATGCCGAGTAATCATAGGTGTTAATATGTATTAAAGGTTTTGTTTGTAATTCACCATGTCCTGTCTTCAGGGAAAACACGTCATTCCACCCTAGCGGCTGTCAACCCTCTTCCCTTGTAAAGGCTACACCTCTGTGAGATCATCCATCTAGGCGTGCCCTAGAGGAATTGCGGGCTGGGCAACACGCAAGTGGAATTGACTAGTCATGACCGAGATAATCATTTCATTGGCATGTTGATGTGTATGCATAATAAAATAAAAGAATGTCTACAGTGAACATAATTCTTTTATTCGTGACAGTATCATAGCCACATATATTTTATTAAGTGTTTATTTCAAGAGATGTTTAGTAAAAAGTTTAGTATTGCCAACGTGTTTATAAGTATACATGGGTGAAACGGACACACAGAACCCACAGCATCCCTGAGATCCCTGAGTCTCAATAGTGCTGTGATTGGGAGCACTGCTGGCACCCAAATTACTAGGAAGTATTTGTGTCATCGTTCCTCACGTGTCTCACCTGACTGCATCAATTGGCGTTCCCAAGTGTGGCCAAGTATGTTCATCCGTGTCGCGTCTTCCGCCTCACCGCGAGAAGATGGCGGACACCACCCCTGATCAACCGCGAGAAGTCCTCAAGAAATCCGCGTTCACAAACGTGACACCCATAAACACGAGCGCAAACTATTTCGACATGCCGATAGATTGATGCGTGCATTGTGGAAGGGTGAGTGAAGTCAACCTGTTTAGTGAAAATGTATGGGATCAGCCGTTATGTCAATGCACATCCGACACCGTATCTGCGCTGTCAGAACCATGCCTGTGCTTGCGCACTAGATGTAACGGGGCAGGAACAAAGTGGGCGCAGTGCCTGCAGTGCAAACAGGACTTACATTTGCGATGCATAGGGCCTGATGAATATGTAACCTTCCGCGATGGTGTCGTAATCTGTGTTGAGTGCCGTAAGACAAACTGTGCTGAGATTGCGCCACCAACAACACCAGAGGTAAAGCCCACGCCGCCAGCAGACGTTACGTACACACCACAGGGTTTGATGGGATCTGACAGAAACATTCTCTTGCCAACTTTCGCAGGACATGACTCAGAAGACCCAAGTACGTTCCTTACAGTGTGCAAAGAAAAATTACATAGGCATCACGTGCATAGGGATGATTGGACGGAGGTAACTGCCAACAGGTTAAGGGGAACCGCTACCACGTGGTGGAACTTGGTCAGGAACTATTGAGTCACGTGGGAAGAGTTTTGTGAGAGGTTGCTAGGTCGGTTCAACACTGATGGAGATGCTATACATGCACAAGCACGACTGTATCACAAACAACAGCGAGAGCGCGAGGGAATTGAAGAATTCACACAACGCAAGTTAGGTCACGTCAATGAAAATAATTTTTGGCCATTATACATGCATTGTGGAAGTACCAACCGTACTTGCTAAGAGGGAAAAGCAAACTCGCCCGCTGGGCGCTGCTACTGCAAGAATACGATTTCAAGGTAGAACATGTGGCGGGGAAAACCAACGAGCTCGTGGACGCCTTGTCCAGGAACCCTTGTCCGAATCTAACGGTAACTGACGATGAGGAGTGGGAAGAGACGCTACCACCTTGCCGTGCAATACCAATTGCAGAAACACAAACTCTCGTTGTACAAAACATTGTTGCCAACCACCTGACGAACTTGTTTCCTTGAATGTACGTGATGTGTTAAAAGAGGTACACACTGCACAAGAAGATTCTCCAGATGCCGCGCAACGCCGACAACACTGTGCCACATGTTACACAGAACACTGGAGGGTAGTGGATAAAGAAATACAAACCAAACCACCTGGTAATTGTGCGCGATGGCGGACGTATGTACCAAAAGAGAAGAGGGAACTTGTGTTAAAGTATGCACATGACAGTTTGGAGCATGGACATCCGAGATCCGAGCAAACACAAAGGAACGTGCAGAAATTTTTTCACTGGTCTGTGATTCAGGGAGATGTCAGGAAATATGGCCAGAGCTGCATCGCATGTAACACCCATAAGCCGCGGAGAGCAGACAGCAACGCTCCACAACAGCCAACGCTGCCAACCGAGCCATTCAAAACAGTAGTTATTGACATTATGTGCCCGTACCCACACACGAAAACTGGGAAAAGATTTCTTGTTGTTGCCACGGATCAGTTCACCCATTGGACCGAGGTTATTTCCCATCAGCAATGTCCGTGCACACACAGTTGCACAAGTAATGTAGATGGAGTTTTTCCCGAGGTGGGGACGCCCCGAGTATTTGTTGGCAGACAATGGAACACAGTTTGGACAGAGTACTGTACCAGGTGGGGAACAGAACACCGTACCACCCCAGCCTACAATCCCAGGGCTCACCCAACCGAGAGACGTAACCAAGACGTCAAAATACAATTACGTGTCCGGTTAGGCGAGGACCATACTAGGTGGGCCAAATTGATCTCGGAGGTTATGTTCCACCTATGGAATAGAGTGAATACGGCAACCGAAAAAACACCCGCCGAAATGGTACAAGGTCGCCAACTCCGTGCCCCCAGAGCAAGTCGCGAAAACCTGCCCAGATCACCTGAATAAATTGTTAAACACCAGGCACAAATACATTAAGAAGCCAGGGCAAAGCACATTAGTTATTGTAATGTGTGGGTACCAGATAGCAAGATGCCACCACCCGAACTTCTACCTGGGATGTACGTGTATGTACTAGAGAACCCGTTATCGGCCGGGGCGAAGAAGTACTGTGCTGGACTGGCACCTAGATGGACAGGACCAGTGAGAATGGTGGAAAAGATGGGAAAGTCCACGTATCTAGTGAAGTTGGGACCCAGATGTGTCACGAAACAGTACCGTGACGACCTGCGGATAGCCTGACCGCCTGTAGGGAAGAGAGGCAAGGAGACAACATTGCGCCCAGTACTGCAGCGAGTTCTGAGAATTTCACCAGGGAGGACACAGGGAAATATCAACACATACACTGAATAAAACAACAACACTAACACGGTAACACCCAACCAAAGTAATGAACTGTCATTTAAGGGTTTTGCACAGACTGAACACTCAACACCTAGTAGTGAGGAGATGGAAACAAGTAGTACCACAACACCGTTTCTGGATTTTTCTGTTTATACCTGTAACAACACAACGGATCTGAGTGAATTTAAGGGATTCCCAAGTGTACACGAAGGTGGTAACATAAAAGCACAAATAAATGACAACACAACCAGTGCCAGTGAGTTGAGTTTTAAGGGGTTTCCCCAGGGCACAACTGAATTTGGTTGTGACCAAAGTGTAACTGTAAATCTTGATACCACTTGTTAAGGCGAGACAACTTTTAGAGGCTTTCCAGTTCCCGCAGGGGAGAGCCTAGTAGAAAAAAAGTTTGGGGAAACTAGTAGGGCAGTGAGTGTGACATCAAGTGTAAACAAGTCTCAACACAGCATTCGCAAGAGGCAAGCCGAGTCACCACCACGTACCCACAATGTTGTTCCTGCCTACACCCCCCGCAAACGCCAAAGAAACTGAAAACCTCCGAGGCCATGTTTTCTTTGCCCTCAATAGGCAACCAGCCAGGCGGAGCCTGCCAGAGCAATGTTGCATTATTCGCATCGTCTTGGCCTTCGAGCGAGGGGTCGTTTGATGCCGGCTAACAGCCAGCAGCGCTAGAGCCCATGACGACACTGACCACGCACATGCCACGTATCCCACACGTGCACAAAGAGGCCCATATTTTTTAACTTTCGTATAAATGTTATTTTCAGTGTCAAATGTGTTATATTGTCTTTGTAGTGTTTAATATGTCTTAAAATGTGTTCAAGTGTTTGTACTAATATTAAATAGTTTGGTTATAAAATTCAAAGTGCCCGCGGCAACGGAGATTAAGAACACTTAATATTTCTGCATGAACGCCATCATAAAGAGACACTAAAATAATATTGAAATTCATAAGAAAATTACAGAAATGTAAAACAATACTTAATTTAATTTGTGCCATTTTATTTTCAATAATAAAATATTTTACTCTGCGTGCATAGCACTCCCGCTTATGTGAACCCTGTAGGTGGCCATGGTAGGTCAATGCAATGCTTGTATATGGACAGTCTGTCGAGGAGAGCTGGCGAGGTAAGACACTGTCACGAACGCACTACAACTTTTGTTCAATGATTTAGGTTTCCATAGTTAATTTAGTTTACCGGTTGACCTTTGCTTGCATACTTTTTGCCGGACATTTTCCCCAGCATTATGCTTCCGCTTTATTAATTTCTTGTGCTCTTGCGGCAATTTTAACTTAATCGAGGAGGAGGAGGAGAAGATGTCGGAGAGGTCACGTGACCCACGCAATTTGTTTCAGGCGCCATCCGCCTATGTTTATGGCATTTCATTGTAACTTCTGCGTTATTTTAAGAGCTTTATTTTTATGTATGTATTTGAGGGTATTTCTCGTGTTTGAATATTTTATGGCAACATTACGTATAACCACATGGCCGACCGACATCAAGTCTTTGAATACGCCATAGTTGCATTTGAGAACTTATGTATGTAACATCGTATGTGCAATATTTTACTAGGGGTTCTATGTTAATTTTATTTATTGTTCAATTTATTTTTCACGTAAATTGATCCTTTTTGTACTTGACCACACAGTCACAGTAATGTTTGATTTTACCACCATCAGGCATGTTACAAGCCTGTAACCACTGCAATCGTAAAGAGAATAATTTTCTCAGTAAGAATAATCTTTTGCCTGACTTTAATTTGCAGTTTCATATTGCAATTTCACCTGCGCCACGTGGTCCACTACGAACTTCACACCTGCACCATATGGTCCACTACGAACTTCATCCAGCGGCATCCGTGCCATCTAAACTTGTTTTGACACATGTGCGGTTTTATTGTGAATACTCATCTCATGTCCCATCTTGTTTCATGTATCATTCAAGGGTTAATGTAATTTTGTAATTAGTGTACGGTGCAATTATTCACATCCTAGCCGGCTCTGTGTATATGCCGTCACCATACTACCCATGTGTTGGAGGGCGAGCCCCGACGAGTGTGTGTTGGTGATGCAGAGTATCACACGTGTTAATATGTATTAAGGGTTTCATTTGTAATTCACCGTGTCCTGCCTTCAGGGAAAAACAGTCAGTCCACCCTAGCGGCTGACGGCCCTCTTCCCTTGTGAAGGCTATACTTTCATGCACCTCGGTGAGATCATCCATCTATGCGTGCGCTAGAGTAATTGCGGGCTGGGAAGCACCCAAATGGAATCAGCTAGTCATGACCGAGATAATCATTTCATTGGCACGTTGATGTGTATGCATAATAACAATAAAAGCAAACCAACAGTCAACTTAATTGTTTTATTCAGTAGTGACAGTATCCTAGCCACATATATTTTATTAAGTGTTTATTTCAAGTGATGTTTAGCAAAAAGTTTAGTATTGCCAACATGTTTGTAAGTACGCACAGGTGAGACAGACACACAGAACCCACAGCATCCCTGAGAACCCTGAGTCTCAATAGTGCGGTGATTGGGAAGCACCGCTGGCGCCCAAATTACCAGTATGTATTTGTGTCATCCTTTGTCTCGTGTCTCACCCGACAGCGTCAATAGTAATAATGTTTGTAACACCTGTGGTGGTGTGTCAAGATATATCTGGTTACCCAGTTCTCGTATGGGTGTAAACCCATACGAGAACTGGGTAACCAGATATATCTTACCTATATGAGGATCATAATTTGCAACTAATACACTCAGATGCAGACATATAGAGCTTGGAATGCAGAGGAAAGGTGCAACAATATCGTGTGAGCAATAGAAGCATGACAGTATCTTTTAGGGAGGTGCTTTGATACATGCTAGAAGTATAGAGATTTTAACCACTTTAACATACAATGAGATGACAGCAAAAACAAGTATTAAGAGAATGGCCATAGAGGCGTAATCAAAATGTGTGTGTTTCATAACAGAGAATAGTTTGCTATTACTTAATAATACTTTGTGGGGGAAATATCAACAGTTTGCAACATTGGGAAGTCAGTTAAATTCAAATGCCAGTCAATATCAAATGTGGATGTAAGGTTTGAAAATTGGATTCCAGTGGTCAATGACAGCTGTTGGGAGGTGAAATGACTGTTCAATGAGCCAGTGGATGGGTACTACTGTCTGCTGCAGTGTAACAGAGGGTGCACAAACGTCACAGACACATGTGGCCTCAATAATGGTTTCCTCAGGGGTGGCAACATGACACCCGCATGGCACATGAAGCTCCACACTGCCCAAGTTGTGGTTGGTGATAGGCGAATTGAGGGAAATATTCACACACAATACGGTGGTGCCGAGAGGTGAGTTTGTCAACACATACTAGTGTGGGAAAATACGAGTGACCATTAAGGACGTGTCATTATGACCATTGAATTTGCACGAGGAAACTAAGGCCTTAGCATCATCAAGAAAAAAGGCAGACTTTACACACTTAGCACTATCACCAGTAAGGGATTGTTTAGGGATTACTATAACATCCATTGGGGTGTCGGGGGAATGGGAATTTTATTTCACTGAGTCCGTGTTACGATCAATAGGAACAGTGGGTGATGGAATGAGAATGGTACAAGAACGAATCTGGAGTTGATAAGGGACTGAAATGATATTCAACACTTGCCATGCAGAGTGCACACCTTTAACGGGGACTTGCAACTTAATAACCAACTGTGAAGTTGGTTATTCAACTAGATTACGTGAATAATATTTTATACAGGCGGAAAGAGGAATACTCAATGAGAGATCCAGTTTCAATAGCTGAGAACTTAGTTTTGTCAGGTCGTCAGTGAGCTGGCTTTTGTTCACAGCATTTAAGGGCAAACTCCCCTGTTGTTGTAGTGTTGACCGCTATACTGATAGGAAAACTGTGGTTGTGTTGGAAGGAGGAACATTTGCTGGTTGTTGCGAGGGTAGTTTTGGCAGTGGGTGTGAGAATTGTAGTATCCATGAGTGGAGAAATATTGACCGTGGTGTGGTTGGGGTCGGAAGCCATCGTTGCGGGGTGTGTGTCCCGGGTTCGTGTTTTGATGAGGTGTTGTGTGTTGGCGGCTCAATGTCAGCTGCGCTATTTCCTGTGTGAGTTTGCTTATCTCCGTTTTTAAGTGCTCATTATCTGGGTGTGTATGTGTCTGAGTGAGTGACTGACCATAGTGAAAAATCCCTATATCAATGTGGCACAAATCCGCTAACATGTCTTGTACATTATCGTTTGGTAGACTGATCAGTTTGTCAGCGACAGAAGGGAGAAGCGATCGCCATTAAACAGAAATTAAATCAGCATCGGTCATGCGGACATGGTAATTGTGGCTGTAAAATTCTATAGTTTGGACATGTTGTGTTGTGTCCTCCCCAACTGTTTGTTTTTTTGTAAAAAAACAGTTGCTTAATGCACTCAGTAACCGCTGGGGTGGTGAGTGTGTCGGTGAGAGAATGGCACATTTGCTGCCACATGAAAGGTTCCTGGTGCTCACAGGACAAATTGTCGAGAGTGTGATTGGCAGATCCTAAGAGATAGAATTTTACACGACGACACCGTTCTGCCTCAGGCCACTGGTTAATGTCAGAGATTTCATTGAAGAATTCGAGAAATTCAACAATGTTTTCTCCTGGATTTCTGGAAAACGTAAGTGGTTTCTCGGCTTGTGCAACAACAATATTAACGGGTTGTGGAGCAGCCATGTTGTAGTGTGGGGGCTGTTGTGCAGTGTTGACGTTGGTGTGGGTGGTGGGTGGGGGTGGAAATGATTGTGTGGGTGGTAGTTCAATTCCAATCTTTTCATAGAGAAGGAACCCAAAGAAATCTGCAAGTGGTGTAGGTGAATTTGAGGTGGTGGTGTCTGTGAGTTGTGTGGGGGGTGGGGTGTTAATGGGGTAATGGGGTTCACTGGTATGAGATGAGGTGTCTAATGATTCATTTTGAATTTGGCTAGTAGTGGGTGTTTCTGTGGTGTGTAGAAGGGCATGTTGTCTATCCCGTTCGTCTAATGTGTGTTCAAAATCTGATATGTCAATCAAAACTGTTTTAAGAAATTTCAAAACTTATGATGCTTTCTTGTGGCTACGCGTTTCCATGTACTGTGGGGGACGTGTGTAATGAGTGTAGGTGTGTTGATTTGGTGCCGCGCACTTTGTATAAACTTATAAATGAGACAAACTACAAGGAAAACAAGAGATGAGAAAGCACTCCTAAAGCACATAAAACAAAGTGGAGTGTTTCATGCTATTAAAGGAACAGAGTGTTCCACATGCATTAAAAGCGGTACTTATGCATTATGTTAGACTATATAAAAATACAAGCGGTTCTAGGGGAATGGGAGGGTGACAAGACTGGCCTGGCAAGGCGTGCTACGCAAGCAGCTGACGTGCGCGCATGGCGAACTGATCTACTGTACAATGATGCTTACTGCGCATGCCCAGGGTGCGTGAAGCTAACAGCTGTCACTTTAATTGGCATGAAAATAATTAAGGAAATGTTAGCGCTGGAAAGGAAACAATAAGGATAGTCCAGTGATAATGAAAATCTAGCATAATATAAACAGTTGTGAATAAATCAAAATGCAAATTAGAATGTGGGAGTGAAAGAATTACATGTAAGCGCAGCGCGGCGACATGATGCGCAGCCATGTGTCTTTCTCGCTGCGAACATTATTCTACGTGCTGCTCAATTGAAAGGTAAATATACAACGTGAAGCTAACTCGCCTACGCGTGAGATGGGGTCGAAAGGCGGCTCCACCAGTGTTACGTCTCCCCTTCTTACCTCCTATCCTGACCACTGAACAAACAATATTTGAAGCACTCTGTTATCAAGACTAGGTCGGGGTAGATGTACGTGATCTGGGGCATAGCTCTACTAGTTCACTAAAAACTCAGGATTTATAACACAACTACTTTATTAAACATTAGACATAAGTATATATATGGAATAGATACAACATGTTACTATGAATGGTTAATTGAACAAGTATTCAGATTACAGTTACTCACAAGCGGCTTAGTGACGTTAAGTTACAATATATAGTCAAGTACCTAACCTTGCCAGTCAATATTAATTAGTACTTAATGGGACGACGGGGTCTCGAAGGGAAACGTTGCACCCTAACCACTAGTTCTATTTATGCTCACCAATTAACACTGAGAGACCTCAGAGCACCTCAAGGCCTCGATGTCATGATGCTCAGGTTGCCAGCTCCGGCAACTAACGTCGTGGTACCTCAAGCGTCGTTAAGTCACTGAGGGGTGGGGGTGGCATCTACAACCGTTTTATACGCCTCATCCAGTTGGTCAGCGTGGCGTGCTTAAAACACACTATTAATCCATATCCCATCATGGCTTAACTGGTAATTTCCATATGGCCACTGAAGCTTAAGTAGTAACTTTTGTGGGCAGCCCTGTCTGGCCGCTACAACGTTCTATAGGAATAGACTTGCATACGAGTATGGAAACATGTAGATTAATGCTAATGCATTACAGCACCATGATGAAAGTACTATGCTTGAGTCTTTCAAAATGTCGGTAGCTTTGTGTGTTATGAAGTGTACAAAAGAAAGGAATTTTAGACATGACTTGCTAGTGCTGTGGAGTACACTACAAAGATAATAGAATTAAATACAAAAACTCAAGTGCTGGTTTCATTAACTCTTAATTTGGTTTCAGCTTGTAGAGATATTTGCTATATAAAAAAATACAAGAGAATTAAATGTTTCTGCTAAAGAGAAACACAAGTAAATTATGCAAGTGAGGATATAGTAAAAATTATAAATATTACATTAAATTTTTTTTATGTCAAACTTTTGAAAAATCAATTGTCCTATCTTACCAAGTATTCATGGCATGTCCTTAAAGTTTCTAAAAGCAGGTTATGACTTGAAATACGAGCCAGTAAGGCCCAATGGTACCATCCCATTGCCACATTCTTCAGTACATCCTTGACACTAAAATATACATCTCCTACTGGCAGGCTGTCCAATAAGAAGTGGTTATTAATGTCACGCACTCTCTCATACACATTTTCTTTTATATAACAAAGATGAAACAAAACACTCGAAAACTGCATAAAAGCCAGCCTCCTAAGTCAGTAATTCTTGAGAATCAGTTCAATATAATTCTTGAGTTCTGAAATGTGAACTTGCTCCTGAAACAGGCCAAAAAGAATACCTACTGTGTATGTTACTAAACAGAACAGCAAACACTAGCCTAGCAATAGTTCCAATGCTCAAGACTACTGTGTTTACCAATCAGCACTCTTAATTGTGTCTGACATCACAGCATGGCTTGACAATGATCAATCCTGCACATTTTACACCGTCACTTGCAACTTCCCAGTGGAACATCTGACACTTTACTTTGATAACTAGTGATGGGACGATTCAATTATTGATTCTTGCCTGAATCAAAGAATCGATGTGTTCCTATTTTTCGCATTCACAAGTTGGATTCGATTCTGTAAAATTTTCTTACTGGGTGGCATATTCTGCAAACCTAGTAGTCCTTGCAAACACAATACAAATAGCTTGTGTGCATTTGCAGTTATATTTAATAAGGCATAATTAGAGGCACGATTTTGTGGTAAATAGTGATAAAACAAATTAACAACAAAATAAAATTTAAACTGCAAAATGATACGAAATACAGACAAATGTGCAATATCTCACAAAATTAGCTTTCTTCACAAGAGATTAACTCTTCTCCCAGGTTATGCTGGATTCACAATAGCACGACAGACACAATACGAATAAAATAATTTTCCAGCAATCACGACCGAGACATCTGTGAAGTCAACACGATGAAAATCACCCGTGACAAGATTTCAGAATAGAAAATATTCATAATTGATCTGCGTTGTGGGTGCGACAAATCTGTAAATCTGTCTAACCTGCAATGTTTTAGGTACTAAAGTTTTACCATATTAATAAGCAAAGCAACGCATTTTAATGCCTAGATGTAATTACAGCCATATTTTCACGCACAAAGTACCAGCGGACATGGAAAGTATTTTTTGAAAGGATTGCAAAATAAGAAAATAATGGAAACATTAATGGCCATCGTAAAAGAGGCTAGTATGTAGTAGCAAGAAACCATTTATAAAAAAATATTTTAAAATGTTGATCGCAAGGCTGTAAGATCTAGTGTTCAATTAACACAAATTTTTGTTGTCGCATCGCATCTGTCACACTATTGTGATTCCAGCATTATATAGGTACACAAATTTACTTCAGCACAATACAAATAAAAAATCTAAAGACCTGCGTGTCTTGGCAATATCGAGAATTACTCAAAATGAAAAAATTCAATATTTCACCTCGAGACAATTTTTAAATCTCAGAAATCATAGTTCTACATGCAAGTTTTTTCCTTGCCTTGCAAAATGTAAACAAACACATTCCACAGATTACACTGGCAGTAAAATATGCACTTCGAAATAAGCTACAGTATTTTGACAACAAACCACCTCCAAGCACTAGTAGTATTGGTGCGAAGTGTACACTCACAATTAGAATGTGTGCAGTAATCTATGGCCGCAGCACCAAATTAAATATTTGTTTACATTGACAGTTGTGCATAAAATTGCGTGAAACAACAGTGCAATATCTAAATTTATATATTAAATGGAATGTTTAATGGACCGTAAAATGTCTATCATTTGGACATTTTGTCCATTTTGATGTATGTATTTAACCTACAATGCACTGCAATTCATTTGTTTTGTTTATATTTCACAGTATTATAAAACTCCGCTAGTTGCAACAAAACCAAAAGTTAAAAACATCACACTGAAAAATTTATGAAATGAATATACATATGTATGACTTGCCTTAATGTTTACAGCATACCCTTGAAATTTTATTGTTTTGGGAAGTGTGCAGTATTCTTGAAATCTCACACTGTTGACACATTCATTTTACCTAGCAGGGTCACTTATAAATAACAAAACTAATAAATTTCTGTACTGGATGAAATAGTTAATGGCAATAAATTATCTAATTTAACTAAGAAAAATTATTTTCTCTCGCTCTGTTTATTGTAGTACTCACTGTAAATTGTGTGAAATGTAGAACTGTACAACTGTATGCAAAATGTTGCAATGTATTAAACATTTGTTGATAATCGAAACAAGTCCAGAATCGAGAATATCTAAACAAAAATTTTGGTTTTGAATCGAGAAATGGAATTGACAAAAACCTAGAATTGTCCCATCACTACTGACAAGCAGTTCGTAACAAACAGTATATTATGTAATGTGTTTAATATCTATTACATTTAAGTATCTCCCAGAGGCTGACTTGGGAGGGGAGTGACAATGGAGTAATGCAGGGCTGCCACCAGCCCTAAAGCTGAAATCCTCGTTCCTGTATATAAAAATCCTGTTTAATCCTGGAATCATGAGTCAAATCCTGTAAAATCCTTGGAATTAAGAAAATTGCAAACTATAGAAAAAAAAAATAGATATGAAAGACGTTTAATGTAGTTGTTTTGGTTTGGAATGTACAGTACAAACCATGGTAATTCTTTTCTCCACTCACACATTTACTTTTGTTTATACAATCACTGTATCTGCGATAATTTTCATTTCCACACCATTGTGATATCAATGCCAAATGCAAAACAGTCACCAAATTTGGATTGCAGGCATAAAAATGAGAATTCGCGGAAAAGGTTCTTTTCAATAATGGCCTTGGCCTTTGCATGTGATCATACAGCCAGGAATATAAATAGGTAGGTAGGTAACTGTATACCCGCACCAGTGAATAATTAAGCAAAATATTTTGGACATACACTATTGAAGCAATGGCATACGTCCAAAATAATTCTCTTAATTATTCACCTCCATTGTAAGAATCTTTCAAATCTTTCAAACAAATGAACCAATGAAACTGACACACATCGCTATGGGTGCTAGTGTCACATGGACGCAGCAGCCACTCCACTTTGAGCAAAGTGCTTTAAAAAAAAAAAAAAACAACTTAAAGTTCGCATTTGGATTTCTCTAGAGTGTTAAAAATCTGTAAAAACAAAACGGCAGGCTTGGAGTAATGCACATTCTGAAACTGCAAGAAAATTTGTTGGAATTAGGCCCTTACTCGATCCATGATTTTCCTTAATTCTGATATGCAAAATCAAGTATTATACAGGTGTAAGTAACTAATACTAGCACAATGCTGCAGCAGGTTGATTGTAAAAAAAATTAATTCCCCTACAACAGTATATGCCCACCTTTTCATTTGCAACAAAAAAAAACTAGATTATTGCAAATTTAACAAGAAGTACAGTGGAACCTCACTGTTGCAACTGTATATGAGCTATTAATAAATGTGAAAAATTTGAGACAAATCAGTAAAAAAAATTTGTTGTGCTTTTTTTGGTTGGCGGGCACTGCATTTCTCTTGGCGAGTACTGTTTTGCAAGCAGCGTATATCTAAAAAATAGATATCATCTCCATAGGCTTCCAGCACTAGCCAATACCTACAGACTGTCTACCCCCTCTTCGTCAGCCGTCTGAGTGTTTCCATGCACACTGCGACTGTTGTGTGTCGTGCACTTGTCTTGTCACTGTGATCTCGCTTGATTGTGGATACACTACCTTCTCTTTTTTGCTTGTTAATACAATTTTAATTTATGTGTGGCTTGGGGATGGAAAAAGTTACTAGAACTAATTATTGGTAAATTTAGCGGTGACAGTGATGAGAGATGGCAGCTGGGACAGTAATGTAGGTCATCTGTATTCCCATGCTGCATGAATGTATCTTTCCTTCTGTGTTAATGAAACTTGTCCAAGGCGTTGGAGTTGTCAGGAACGAACGTTGAATGAAAAGGAGGGTGGGGATGAAATGTTTTGTTCACGGCAAGCAGCACAGTGGTGTAGTACTGTTGGCCAGATTCATAACTGCCAGTTCCCAGCACTCATCACTTGGCTGTCCACTGAAGCCTGCGGGTGGATTCCAAACAAACTTTGTTGACGGACGAATTAGTGTTACATCATCGCATGTGACAGTCACTAAACTTAAATGACATCATGCTTTCCTTGGCTGAATTTCTCCTATACTTATGACATACACGGTCACGATGGTGGAAATGAGAGTAAAATACACCAAACACTGTATATATAGTCCATTCCCGATTGGAAGCGACTTATGAAAATCAATCTTTAAAAAAACACTCTAGGCATAACATGTCACCTGTTTTTTCAATAACCTGTATTCCACAAATATATAACACTATGGTTAATATTAGAGTACTGTATTATTGAATACATGAACCTTTACTTTAATATCTTCTATAACTTGTAATATATATTTCTTTTTAAAATATCAATTAACAGCAGCGAGTGCAGCGACGTGTTGGCAACGACCGGTACGAAATAGTTCACAGTTAAAATATTATTTCAACCTCGTTTTAAATGGTGCCTATCGAAATATTTAATATTTAAGTAGCCCCATGGCAACAAATCTCATTTTTACAGTTTAAAATAACAGTGGAAAATTTCATGAGTAGGCCGTAATGGTACGGATTTGTTTTATTGAGCCAGAAAGCAATTGAAAAACTGTCTGCGGGCGAGGCTTGTCGCCCTCTTTCTCTTTCTTCGTCTCTTTCATATTCGGGAAATTTCACTTTGCTAGTATGCAATGAAATTATATGTTTTCAATTGTAGCATATTTCATACTTATTACAGCAAAATAATGATTTTTGAATGCATAATTTACAACTGAAAAGAGATTTTAATGTTTGAATACGTATTTTAATATATTTAGATATGATGGCGGGGCAGTTACCTAGTGAAGTTGGCAGATGTGGCAAGCCATAACATGGCATGTTGCTTTTTGTCAAACAAAACTTAAATTATTCTTACTCCAAAAAATACTTCAGATTGATGCATCACGTTTGTAGACGTGTTTTTTAAACCTACCTGGACAAGTTACGACGTTATGATAAATCTGTGTTTCCACGGCAGTAATAAATATACTGTGACGTGTGTTTCGTTAATCATTGTGTCTGTGAAATGGCGTACCTTTGTGCATCATGGTCGATACGCTGTCCCTGTGTGTGCATGATTTCAAATATTTGAGTAGTACTATTTGTACGTTTTAAATGTGAACTGTTTTTATGATAAAGTTATTTATTTACAACCACATCTGTTTATCACAACATTGTACCTTTGCCCTAAGGGGTTTGAAACACAGTCGTGTAACGTAATTTGCTACAATCCCAGAAGAAAAATACTAAGCCCAGCCCGATAAATTTCAATAAACCTAATAAACAGTAAGTAGCAATACATAGAAATATGAGCAGAATAAAAGTTATCATAGGCATATTTGTGTGCATGCTCACCGCTATCTTTTAAGGTTTGTATGACAAAAATGAGCAACACGAGTTGCATGCTTGAATTTAATGTGCCTTTTTCAATGGTTGTTCCTTCATTTTAATATTCATTCCAACTGAGGCTATCCTTTTAGAGAAATGATCCAACACATATCAATAACATAATGATAATTACAATTAGTACAGCCCTTTACCTCGCAGTTGTAACAGTGTTAAACACAGTCGTGGCAAAATACTATTGTGCATTACATGTACTGAGCTATGTCGTGGAAAACAAATATGTTAATGTAAAATAACCGTCAGAACTGTCTTCAATTGAGGCATTTTTTAAAACGTCATAAAACTGACCTAAATAATGTTAGAGGCGTAAACTGTGAATATTCATACAGAATGGCTTTTGGAATATGACAGAATTCTTTGAAAAGCTGTAAACAGTAAACAACACATTTGACAGGTATAAAAGTAGAAGTCACATTTCAATGTTTATTTTTAGGTGTAGCGAAAGTATATGAATATATGTACACACATAATGAAATGTAAACTTGATTTTGACAGATGCTACTTGGCAGTCACATGGCAATGTTTGTTTACATATGGCGGAAGGATACAAAATGGGCCTGTAAGTAGATATTTAGCAGGGCTCCGAAAAAGTTGCTTCCAATGGGGAATGGACTATATTCGTTTATGTGAAAATTTTGGGGACTGTAAAATTTATTTCTACATTAAATGACATTAAATGAACATCTGAATAAAATACCACTCTTCTAATAGCTTAAAATAGTAATAATTAAACAGTAAATACAACTTTAAAATAGGGGTGGGACGATACCACGTTCGTTTTTGATACTCGATAATCAATACAGTTTTCAGCTCAATACCCTCGATACTTTTGATACTCAGAGTAAAAATAATTCAATAATGCATCCAAATTTTTGTAAACTACATTTTCATTGTTCTCGACTCAATTTATAAGGTTTAAAATAAAAGAAAAATCACTCAATATAATACTACAGATGATGGAAACAAATTTGAAATTTATATAACTTATTAGTAGGCCAGTCAAGTGTTAAAAAATTATAAATATTTATATGATACTAAAAAAGCATATCAGGCATGTCAATTTTCAAACTAAGAAAGCTTAATAATTTTTATTTTGAAAAATAAGCATTAAATTTTTTCCTGGTTTAAGTCTGATAGAGGAAATGTGGGAATTTTTTATGGCCAGATAAAAACAATAGCAATTCCCCCGCTATCAGAAGCAAGATAAATATTATTATTCTGTTTGTTGTTCTGCATTGGTCGTTTTCACAGAATGCGTACACACAAAACACGTACTGAAATAACGATTGTAAACACAAATGGCATGTATAAAAAAATGTAGTACTTGCATTCAGAATATCGAACATAACTTTTGACAGTTCTAGAAACGTAGCACGGCCACAATGTATCCTTGCGCCACAGTTGCTCTGTCTATGAATAAAACAATGAGTATAAGCAAATGCCATGATCATTGTAGGTTACTATTCCAAACTACCTTGTTTTTGTTATGGGTTAGTCATACTACTGGGCCTCCATTTATTTTATTGCCAGTGGATTTTATGGAGTCGGGAGAGACTTTAGTTTAAGGTCTTTCATGAGACTGCATTTTTCTGCACCTCTTCTCATGAGACTGTGGCTGTGTCACAATTGGCAGATTTTGTTGACAAAATGATCACGTGACCCGATTTTGTATACAAAAATGATGATGTATTTGGTAATTTGGTATTACATATTTTGTATCTAGCGGACATTAGCAAAAATACAAAATGTCAATATCGGCGCCAGGTTTTTTTTAAACACGTGCGCAAATGGGTTAATAAAATGGCTTTTAAAACAAATAACTGTACATAAAATACACTAGCAATGTTTTAAAAAACAAGAAGGCCTAAGTCATGTGTTTTGTAGTCATATATATATATTAGTTTTTTTATAATTGTTATTGTATAATTTATTAATTTTTTTATTTATTAATGTACTCGTAGTATTCCAATGATGATTGCAGAAATGTTACATCTGTTTTAAACATTAAATTTTCATAAAAATATTTTGCACTATTAAGTGTTGCCACAACTGCTAAACACGTGACTGTCGACGTCCAAATTGATACCTACGAAATCACGAATTTACAAAATAACTAAATAACAAAAGTTGTCAATTCGGATACGGCCTGTATCATCTGTAATTACATAATATTTTAGTGGGTGAGTCAAAAATTTGCTCGTATGAAAGAAACATTCAAATTATTATATAACATGTAAAGTTTTAACCTCGCTGAAAGAAAATGTGGATAAAAATGTAGTTCATATGGTAATTTGAATATTAAACACATTCGAGACGTAAATATTTTTGGAGAAGTTCGTTTTATATACAATACACAGGTTATTTTTACACTGCAAAACAAGTTGAAATGGTGGTTTTTTTAGCCACGTACATTTAAAACATTCTAATAATCACTTCAAAATACATTATTTACAATACAAACTGACTTACTGTTCGTAATTCCTATTTGCAACTCCTGAATACATGTTGTGCTATTGCAATCATTACTACATGTTTCTTTACCATTGATACAAAATAATTAGCTAGATCATTAAATAAATATGACACTTCATGGGCTTCTGAAACTAAAAACTGTAAACAAAATAAATGGTGCCGCTTCGACACAATAGGGAAAATGGCGGACCAAGCATCCAAGTCGTTAAAAAGTATTGAATACAAGTGTCGACATGAACGTTGCGATCCTCAATACTTTCGATACTGCCCAGAATCGAGGGGTATCAAAGTATCGAATGGCCCATCTATACTTTAAAAGTAAACGACGTTGTGGCATTGTTGTGTACAGTATATGTAAATTTTACAGTACACTCCCATTTATTCGTGCTTCGCTTAACCGGTTTTCGGCTTATACGTGCGGCGGTAAGGAGATGCTGTAAAGTGTGTCGTTTAACAAGCAGTGGTACTGTACGTCTATTGCTGTGCTCTGTGAGCTGATGTTTATCTCTTTAAACTATCAGCCTATCACAGAGACCTGCATGAGTCATCCATTTCTGTCTGTTGAAGTGCGCATCTGATGGCACTCTGACTCATCTCAGACCGTGTTCGAAATGGCAGGTTTTGTTGACAAAATCACATGACCCGACTTTGTATTTCGTATTTTCTATTTAGCGGATGTTAGCAAAAAATACAAAATGAAGACATGCGCAAATGTTTTCTAAAACAAATAATTTCAAAAAAATTCACTAGGCATGTTTTTAAAAAGTAAGTAACTGTTGTGCTTTATTTATATATTTTGCAACAAATTTTTTTGAAGTCATTATTGCATTACTTATTATTTTCTTACTTATTAATGTATGCACAGAATTACAGTGATAATTGTCGAAATATTATGTCCGTTTTAAGCATTAATTAAATTTAGATAAAATTATTTTTCACTGTTAACGTAAAAATGTGTTGCCAGTAGTGCTAAACAAGTGACTGTCGACAACGTCCAAAGTAAACTTATGAAATAATGAGTTGTCATTTCAGACACTGCCTCGGTAACCTTCCCCCCCCCCCCCTCCCAAACGTTGGCCAGTTTATCGATCACTCGGGCATGGTTGTTGTTCACTGTAGTGTCTTTTTCGCAACGTTAACAAAGTGTAAAAGGACAGTTTAAACTATCACAGAAAAGTTAGTAATGAAAATTTTAGCATGGTGTGTTATAAACAAAAACATCAATCCCGCTGCCAAACAAATAAAACTGAAGCCTTCTTGAAGAAATGCACTGTTAAACTTTTCCTACATTTTTTCATATTAAGTGTTTAAAAGTTTACATTTCCTAATTTTTAAAGGTGTGTGTGTGTGTGTGTTTTGTGTTAAGTCGGTAAAATTTAAATAAGTTGCTAGTAATAGGGATTGTACTGTATTGTTTAAATGCCAGGTTGCTGTATTTAAAGTCCTGTTATAGTCTTTATGCATATCATTCTAAACTTTCAACTAACTCTGCCATCTCAAGGACGGGTCCGTGTACACAATGGGGAAGCGACATAAACAAACAACTATGCACCGCGCCACCTGTTTGGTGCCGTGCCGGCGCTGGCTGTATATACTCGATGTGCTGTGAATTACACTATAGGCACTCGGTGCAACATAAATATCAGTTGAAGTATTGTGTACTTTAAAATCCGGCTCATACAGTGCATGATTTGTGTTTGCTTTGAAATGTATAATAGGTGCTGTGTTTTATCATGAGTTTCGGAGCCAATATCACTGTTTCATTTTAAAAAATATGTAAATTTGATTATACGGGTTTTTAATACAAATTCGCTAATGTGATAAGTGTTTTCTCTGGCCCTGATTAACACAGTTAATTGGGAGTTTACTGTATTTTCCACATTTGCCTATTGTTTAGCAGAATAAGATAGCATGCAGTTACAGACGTGTGTTTACTTTGCAAAAAAAAAAATCAGTCACTCCATAGTTTAATTTTATAAGTATTTAAAATTATTATTAGTACATTATGCAACTTGTACATCACTTAAAAGTTAGTTATGTCTAGCATATCTTGTCAGTAATAATGCTCAATTAATTATTTGGACAATGTCGTTCAAATATAATTTTCATTATTTTAGTAATCATCCCACAACACTGAAATAGTGAACACAAACTTTACGGAAAAGATAATAAATGAAAATTTTTGGATGTATAAAAACAGTGCTATGTAATTCCAAACTGCACGCCAGTTTGAACAATTTTTACAAATAATGTGAAATTCCCATTTTACAAAAGAAGCAATAGAAAAAAATTTGTAAATGGAATTAAGGGTGTACGCTTTTTCAAAATATTATTTTCAGTTGTGTACAAAATTTTTAGATTTATAACGAATTATCTTATTATGGAAAATCTTAAGTGTAACAATCGAATGTGAAAAAAAAATACCATTTCTTGTAAAAGGTTATGCTTTGTCTACAGTTATTTTATTACATGCATATAGGGATGTCAAAGTCGATTTCTCGATACCTTAATACCCTCGATTATTACAGGTATAGAAGAATCGAGAATTGAATAGTTGTTATAAATTGTCGTCCACCTTTGCATGGTTTTTTGAGGTTACGTTGCACAGCAACAGGTCTTTGGTTTTCCAAATAGGCTGAACCTATACCGAACTCGCATGCATTGACTGGAATTAACCATTCAATGATGGTGCGACTATGAAAGAATTAAGATAATAAAGTAGAACCTCGATTATTCACGATAATACAGGCAAAGAGATAGTTGTATAATCAAAACTCACGGTTAAACGAGTCGTTTTTATCTTGATGGCTGCTGTGCCATACATCTATTATCAGTATTTGGCTGCCATATTTTACTCCGACGTCACTCTATGTGCTGTGTAGCGCGGCTTTAATGGGAAAACTGTACTCTTTTTTTGTGCACTTTCTGACATGATTCATTACTACGTGTATACTGTTACAAGAATGCTACTAACACACGTGGAAATCTACCGCACAATATTTAAACCTGTAAATGTCAGCATAGACGAAACACTAAAACAAACTGTCAGTCACAGATGAAAGGCCATCGCAGCAGACGTGGCTACTGTTGGAGATAGCACTTTGTTGCTCATAAGTGTTGGGATCAGCGTTAGTTGATAAGTCAGGTGCTGGGAAGTCATAGGTCCAGTCTGCAACCAGATGTGGTTTGTAGATAAGAACCCTCGTTAGCAGCAAGCTCCTAGAGTTCCAGGTGGGTCGCCGATGCAGGACATGCATTGGCTTTTAGTCTGTTGCACAATAGTTGTTAGTAGTGGGAGCAAAAGGATTCTGGACCAGGATCCTCAATACCAGGACTCTTGGCATTATTTTTCGGATTTTTTATTTTGTTTACATATTATTAAACGGTATAAAAGATAAAGAAAAGGCACATTTTCCGTACCATACATATTTCCTGTTTGTAACATTTTCGTTTTTTAGGTAGTCGAGATTGAAAGCAATTTTTTTCACGATTACCTTTACCAAAAATAACCATCTCTTTTTTCTAAAAGTGAGTAGTGTTAAAAGTTTTCAATGTACTTAGGATTTTATTTTCTTAGATGTGCAGAAAAGTCTAGCGATGTGTGAAATTATTTTTCCATTGACCTAAATGATGCAAATTACGCATTTTGCAGTTTATGCTCAGCAAAAATTTTACGTGGTGGGGTTAATCGCACAACTAGTAAATTGAGAAAACACTTAAGTAAACATGGCAAGTACAAGAAAATTGCCAATAATGATGTTTCATAAGATCTTTTGGGCAAAGATGCATGTAGCAAAGTCATCCAGTGTCCCTGGAACCTAAAATCTCTGGTAGGAGAATATTCATTTAGCAATGCTAAATAAAGGGTTGCTTGTATTTCACTTTCATTACTGAATTGCGTCAATATTTGTGTACATATTGGTTAGCTTCATAAGCTGACCTAAAATATTGCAGTCAGAAGTTGAGAACTTTTGTTTAACTTTTTTGTATAATACTGTATCTATATACATTTAAAATAAATTTAGATTTATCAAAAATAGTGATATGAACTTGTTAGGCCTAATTAGATAAGTCTGAATGATAAATATAGGAAATTAACTTCACTTAGCAGACAAGAAAGTCTTTCCTGTAATTGTCTTCATATTTTTGTCTGTCTAATTTGACCAATAAAACAAAATTTCAAAATGATACACTGACTGTTGATAATCACCATATCCTAATTTATGGTATCGGAATCGCGTGAAAGGTTTTGCAGTTGGAATCAAGAATCGGGGATTTTTATTTCTTTTTCATTTCCATTGACAAGTAAAGTTCATGTGCTTATGTGGCTGACAGGCTATTTCCTGGACTCACCATTAGTTTCCATCACTGTTTTTTTTTCATGAAGGAGAATGTAACATATATGCAATAACCAAATCAGACAACTGACAAGTCGTACTCACACTGAACGCAATGACATCATCAATAACCGAAGAAATATAGTGTATGGCACTCTGTCGACACAGTCACTAGAATATTGTTGGCCAGCAAACTAAACCATTACTCTTCGATCAAATGGTGCATGGATGTTCAGAATCACCATGCTGGCTTAGAGGCCAGTCCTTGGCAATGATTACTTGTATAATTTTATTGCACAGGATTCCATAGTTACTACAAGTGACAAAACAAAAGGGGCTCATTTTATTAAGCACGTACTGTACACAATTGTAAGAAGACACAAAATGTATGCCAACCACAAAGTTTTAAATCCTCTCAAAAAGAAAACAATGTGAGACTGAATGCAAGCCAAATTTGGTATGTCATGCACCCAGTGAGTGAAAATTAACTAAAACTAGTTTCAAACTTGCACTATGAAGTTATGGTGAACCGTGCACACTGAATTTGCCTTACATGCGAACAACTCATTCATAACCTGCACAATGCGACTTGGCTGTGATTGCAGTTGCACTACGTGATTCAAAGCGTGTGTTCAAGGATGTTAAAACTTCCACTGAAAGTTCATTTTAGTAAATTTGTGTCAATGTACACACATTTTACTACCAAAAATGGAATGAAAAATGCAAAAGTCCCTTAGTAGACATAATGAAATTATAAAGAAAATTGCAACGAACTAAAAAAAAATCAAATTATTGTTTTTAAACAAATTTAAAGTGACATTTTTGTTATATCATGTCGTAAGTCAAATTTTCCTTTATATTTAATAAATTATTATACGGAATTTTCCTATTAAAATTGAAGCAGGTATTTTAAAGGAGTACTCCAACTCAGAGGATTAATTTGTAGTGCAACAACACGACTTTTCTAGCTCGAATCTAATTTTTACCACATACAGTCATTATTCTATGTTAATTTTTTTGTTTTAATGGACTAGTCATGATAGAATGTTAGCCAGGATTTACAATAGCCTGTTGCATCCGTTCGTGCGTCTTC
This sequence comes from Dryococelus australis, assembly GCA_029891345.1. Taxonomy (NCBI): domain Eukaryota; kingdom Metazoa; phylum Arthropoda; class Insecta; order Phasmatodea; family Phasmatidae; genus Dryococelus; species Dryococelus australis. Next base: position 200,743,729 of record CM056993.1, on the reverse strand, counting down.
AAGCAAAGCAATTTACAACTAGTCTTTGTATGTCCATCAGTTCATTGCTGCACGTTAATGCAAACCAAATTGTTTAGAAAAAGAAAAAAGTTCTCCATAAAAAATGAATATTTTTGGTGGTATTGTGTTTTTAAGTACCCAAAATGTGAATACACATACAAAACAAAAACTAATTGGTGATAAAAAAAATAGCATATACAGAATAAATATATTACTTTTACTATTGAAAAGAACGAACTCCTGTTTGCAAACTTAATTATCAATAAATTGTTAGAAAAATTGTAACGTAATTCATTTTACAGCTACATAAACTGACACATGGCGCATTTCAGTGCTAAGAATAAGCGCACTCCAAATGGTCAACTTCGCCCCATCTTAATAATGGCAAAGTTCTATGGGTTTACACACGGTAATGGAGGCAGGACACAAGAGACTTCTAGAAGTTGACAGAGCCTCAACACCCCTCTATCCCCATGCTCCTAGCTTTTACTGTCAATCCGAATCTCCAAGAAGCCGTCACGTCATGGCCCCTGCTTAGAGCAACAGCACACAATTCAAACTTTGCATCGCTGTAGGAAGTGGGCCAATCAACGAAGAGTCACTGCCTCCTCAAGCACCTCTGAACCATATCTTTCAACACCACGTGCCGAGCGGCAGGTGAGATAAGTGTCCACAGCTCATGCATGTGATGTCATAAGCTCCATCCCTGAGAGGTGGGGCAAACTCCCCTGCACCCTTCTGAGTGCCTATGGTCGGCAGAGATTAGTATAAATGACTGTGCCGACCGGAGCTGTCATAGTCCTCCAGGCTGCGAAGGCCGAGCGAAAGAATATGGGTGGAAATCCCTTAAAACGCGGCAGCAACTCTGTCTAGCAACACAGAAGGCTGTGAAGGCTGGGATATCCTGACAAGGACTGGACGCCCCCTCAGCCGTGCTGGTAGCCCACGAGTGATCTCCGACGATGCCACCAAAAGGCATCTACTTCTGCAGTGCCTCCAACCTCCTGGGTCGTCTTCACCACCAGCAGCTACCACACATTGTCCTAATCTTCCTACTCCTCTACCTCTCAAGGTAAACCAAGGTCATTGCAACATAGTCCATTAAGGACAACACTGTAAGGCCTTAGCCCGGCCACATTTTTAGCAGTTGAGTAAAGAGCCTTGTATTATACTCTACAAGGTCCCTTCTAGACAATCACCAATTAAGGTTAGGATTCCCAGGGCTAATTAAGATTTTGAATTTATCTAATTATCAAATCTCTTTTTCTTCAAACACTTTAAACGACAAGCCATATGGAAAATACAAGGAACACCAAGCAGCATTCAGAGTTTGGCCACGGTAAGAGTCAGGGTATTGCAGTGACTAATCTTCGGGGGAGTCCTTCACTAGGAACTCACTACACTCAGGTATTAAGACTACCTACGAATATCTGCTGTACGACCCTTCGGGCTAGTCAATGGCCAGAAGGAGTTATGTGGTGAGATACGTTGGATATAGCTGTACACCTGGACAAACACTATAGGACCGCTATTATAACCGGCTTCGTTTTACGGACAATTTTTTTTTGGTTTGCATTTGCCAGAATCTTCTAACGCCCTCGTGCTGCGAGCTCAAAAAGTGGTGATAAAAACAAGTTGAAGAGAGCTCTCAAGTTACTTCAGGAGGGTATTAACAATGTAACTAATCCCGAAACAACTGAAAGTCAAGTCACTCTTTGCACTACCCTCCAGAGATAAGGGCAGACTGCCCTACGAATACTCAATACATTTGCATTGTGGAAATTTAGTCATTGGATTATAACCTGCCGATCTTACTCAAGAATACACTACCATACTCCCTCATCCTTCCCCTCCCCCTCTTCACAAAGCAGTGAGAGTACTCTGCTACAACCAGAGTCTGCTGCTGTTCCTCAGCCGGCCGCCCCCAGCGCAACCATATGAGTAGAGGAGAGCTCCACGACCACAGACACCCCAGGTAACCCGTCGGAAGGAAAAATATATCTACTGCAGTGCTTGACTTTGTCACCTCCCAGAAACCAACACGTCCTACACTTTACATGGGTTTTCTTCTCAAGAGGGATTAACTCCCCAGGGCACAATCACAGCTGCGTTAACGTTGATATTTTAAGGCCACCACAACCTCTCGTACCTGCATAGTGTACGATAGAACACTTAAATTCAGGGTGCTCATCGGGTTTCAATCCCCCAAATCATTTCCATTAAACTCACCTCATAATCTCACCTACCAGCATGGGAAGTGACTCGCTATAGAGTCAGGCCCGGGACTTGTGTACGACCCCCCTCAGTGATTACTTGGATGAACACTCTGTTATTTAGTGTACCATAGTGTTTACACACAAATTGGCAACCGAGGTTCGAAACCTCAAACTGCCTCCCCATTGGACTCAGTACTACATCAATTATTATGATATACAGATCAGCTTCCCCTTGTATCAGATGGTGTTTAGTAATTTTAAACCCTAAGTGCTTCTAAACAAACATACGAAAACAAAATATGACCAAAAAAAATTACATCACACACACACTACATAGCCTTCTAGAAACTCGGGATGAATGGATAACAAAAAATGCAAGTTAAGAAGGCTGTAATTTCATTTGTTCGTCTATCAAAAGTTAAAACTTGCCAAGGTTTTGATGGATGGATGGAATTAATGGCCACCCCTGATTGGCTATTGGTCAAATGATTGATGGACGAATGTGGCGGGTGGTTGTAAATTCTGTCTTATTCACTAGGTCTAGCAACCCACAAACTTCTTTACCTAACCTAAAATATTTTCCTTATATTCCTGCGGGAAATTTTAGTTTCCCACCCAAATTTTTCCTGATAGCATAATTCCATTCCTGCACACTACTAGATTATTGTATTCGTTAAAGTGGTTCTAGAACCACATGGTACTCTGGTATGACTTCATGCATCAAGTTTAAAAATTCTATTAAGTCGATAAAACTGTATGGCAAAAATTTCCCTCAAGGTGCAATTTTGTTATATAGTACCTATTTGGTTTTAGAATTTTCAGCTGACTTTATCTTTTTTAGTAGAAATGAATGTAACTGAAGTTGGGTTGCTGCATTCGTCTTTTCTGCTAAGTTAGTGCTACCTATCTCATCTCTTTGCTTCTCAAAAAGTAAGAAATGTGCTGGATGCGCAGATCTCAAATGCCTTGCAAGTGGTGGTGGTGTACCTGTGGGAGTTTTATGTTGTTGGCTGCAATAATTACATTTTGCAGTTTCTTACTCTTTATTTTTATTAAAATTTTGCCAAATGATACACGACTGCTGTGGTTGCTGATTACATTCCATTTTTACTAACTCTGTATTATCAAATAGAAATTTTATGGTGTCACGGAAAAATAAAAGATACTGCAAACAATACCGGCGATGTGACAACCAAGATGTAATAGCAAATGCACAACATGCCACCAACGTGACTTGCAGCGACTTGTAAAGAATTCAATAAAAGATGAGATAATCAATATTGCTCTTGTAAGCTTTCTGCAGGAACATCACACATGGCAGAATGTGTTCGTTGGTTTGAAGAACAATTGCCATGTTTGGCTATCGCAGTCGTCATACTTATCATAAAGGTTAACCCATGACTCACTGTCTATCTGAGGTCGAAAACGAGTATATCTTTCAGCATTGGTAAATACTGACAAATGTTTGTTTCTCCTTGCAAATATTACTAAGTCTGAAATTGTCTCTTCAAAAATATGTTGCAACGTCTGTAAATTTTGTTTCCGTTTCAAGCCATAAGCCATAATATTGCAGTTGAATTAGTAATTTGTTGGTCACATGCATTAACAATAAAATACGTTCACAAGTTGCAAGGTAGTTAATGAACATAGCATAATATTTTTATGAAATGTCAATACAGTGGATTCTAAAAAAAATTTGTTTCCAGCTGTGGACCAAAAAAAAAAAAGTATGCAGGAAAAAAATGAATGCAGATTTGGCTTTTAGACCGACATCACAGTCGGGCAAGATTTTAATGTGCCGGTCAGAGACACAGTATATTTAACTGGATTGACTTTATTGGCTGCTAACAGGTCCCCTGGTCGGTATATAAGCTGGGGCGCATGGCTTGATGGCACAGCACGTCAGGTGTGGGTTTGGCAGTCATTCGCACTATTGGTTTGCACACAGCCACTGGTTTACCTGTATTGGACGTGGACCGGGGTAGCTCCTGACACAGCTGCTGTTGCCACTGGTGCCAGTTAGAACATGTGCACAGTCCTTGGGCAAACGTGGCGCTGCAGCTGGCAGTGTTGGCGGGAGCCCGCCGAGGGCTGCTGGTCCTGTTGAGTCTGAACCACGGGTTGGCAATTTCCAGTGGTACAGGAAGTCCTTGGCGAAATATCTCGACGATACGATGGTCTTGTGGAGTGGCTGAAAGAGGGAAAGAGGGAAATGGGGAGAACTGGGATATGAGGCCTCTCTAGTTGGCTGGTGGCTTGAGCTTGTTCCTGGGGGGTTAGACTGCAGAGGGCAGTTGGTGCTGGGTTGCAGTTCAAGCTAGGCTCAGAGGCAGTACTTGCCCTCTTAGCTCTCCAATTTGTACCACTCCTATGAGTGTATGGCATAGAGGAAGGAACTAAGGTCTGTACCACTAAGGAAGAGCAGGCGATGAAGATCCCTAGCTAGGTGTAAAGCCAGTCATGACTGGGCCACCTAGATTCAGTCCAATTGCTCCTTCCAGCGAAAATAATGTGGTGGATGTAGCACTATGATCAGAATGTTCAGTCACGTCGTGGGTGTGGTCCAAAAGAGGTTAGAACTCCAAAACCAGTCTTATCACTTCTTCTGGTGAAAAAAACAACACGGTGAATGAAGCGAAGTGGCTGGGCTGGCTGACTAGCCACCTTGTGGATTGAGTTTCTAGTGGTTGTGGCTCTACCATACATGTAAACCAGGACCCTTGCGTACCTGATCCACAGTACGGGTGGCCGTCTAATGTGTGTATTTGAGATGTACGTGCGCCCGGTTAAGGGAGCTCGCAGTCCTACTCTAGGTTTGGCAAAAAGGGTTTCAATGACGCTGTCTCCCGCTTTTTCTTGGTGGGCTGACATCTACTTGGGATTAAAGTCACAGTCACCCTAGAAGTGAGTACTCGGAGGTTAGGTAAGATCATGTGTTTATTACCTCCTAACTGCCAAGGAAATGTAATGGAAGAAAACTACAGTAATACAAGGTGAAGGGGACCTGGGTCTAAACTAGGTAAGAGCAGATGTGGCTAGGTAGCTGTAATACTAACTGACCCTAACTATTTCCAATGCTGTTGTCCAGAAGGGACTCGGGTGTCACTACGAGCGTGGTAGTGAGTGTAACGGGGGGCTGAAGACTACTTCGGGGGTTGAAGGTCTGGAAGATGTCTTGAAGGTAGCAGTGGTCCTTCGTGAGGAAGGTGGTATAAGGAGTGAGAACCAGCACACAAGTGGTGGAGCGAACTGCTGAGTATGAACTGGCAAGACTGGTAATTTAATAAGAGGCCCAAAGAGTGGGGCTGGTAATGGTGATGAATTAATTACAGGTATATTAATGTTCTCAATGAGTGGGGAGTTGTGATTCTCATTATTTCCTGAATTTAAATAATTCAATGCGCTTAGCATCTCTTGAAAAGCTTGTCTATGTTGCCTGCTTTGTCTGCCATGCTCTGCAGAAGGCACAGAACAACACAAAACCGAACAGGAGGATACACAAGTAATACATAAGATGTAGGTTCTCCTGAGTGGCAGGTGAAAGCAACCTGAGCAAAATTAATTAATAAAGTAAATACTTTACAATTAAATTAATTGGGAGTGCTTTGATGGAGCTTGAGATTTAACCAATACCTCGCAACCTGTTTCCAAGAGGAATTTTAACTTAAAGGAAAAATGGTTTAAAGGAGGGTGAATGAGAGACATATGTCTTCTGGACGAAATGATGGGGTGGTTAAGGCGTCTTCGGGGCTCACAGACGGCGGGCGTCTTCTCCAGTGTAAACGCGCACTTTAACACGTGGTCTAATGGTCAGCGCATTAACCATAGAATTTGTCCTCTGCCTCATTCAGACTGCGAGGTCAGTTGGCTGCCACTTACCAAGTTGATCTAAAGACCATCGCACCCTTGATACAATTCTTCAGCCGTGTTTAAAACTGGAAGAGGGTGGACGGCCCCTTGCCTCTATTGCTCCCTCGGCCTTATGCAGACTGGAGGAAAGTGACAACTGCTCCTGCTTGTCATGGCATCTCCTATTTACACTAAAATTCTTTGTTTGTAGGCTTCCAGAGTGGTACAGGGATGGCTAGCATCACATTGCAGGGGTTGTTAATTCAGACTTTGGCGCTGCACTACCCTTTTCTCATCTCCTGCAGTGGAGTTACTGACATATCTTATCGCATCTGTGAAAGGCGCTGAGACTGCAGCGACCTTGCTTATCTCTGCTCAAGGTGTCTGTGGTTCTTCGGAATTTAAATTTCCACATTGGAGTTAGGGCGACTATGTGGCGGATTTTAAATAGTTATTATATTTTTCTCAACTATGTGTCTGTAATCTCGGTTGCCATGATGCTTGTAGATCCTATAGACACGTGATTTTATATAATAATGTGAGGCAGACTTGCCCAAGTGAGCATGGATGCTCGATGACAGGGTGAAGTCGCAATTAGAGTGTGTATGCCAACTGTGCAGGAATCCTATAACACGTGTCAGCTTTAAAAACATAATTTAAACCATAACTGTTGCAAGTATAATTACAATTTTAAATTACAACTTTTAGTTCTGAGTACTGTTGTCTTCCAAAGCCATTATCAAAATCGCCAACTTAACGCATCCTGCAGCAATTCATCAGCTGATACAATACTAAATGAGAGTATTTATTGTTTATAGTGTGTAGGTTGCTCACATTGTCTGTCAGATTTTACCCCACTTATATGAAATGAACAATATGAGACTTACAGTGGCATAATAAAGATAAATGTGTGCTGCACAGTCCTGTACTACTATAAAAATGCCAGTTTTCACAGTTTTCAGTTTAAAAAATTTGATAACGTAACTAAATCTACAGATGTGTAAAGTTCATAAATGCCATTTGTAAGCAGGCACTACAAGAGTTTAGGAGCAGTATTTAAAATTAAATCTAAGATTTATTTTACTTAAATGTGGCACATCATTCATCAACATAAGCAGTAACTTTAAGCATCAATAGCAAAGTAAAAAATTAGTTGTAAATCACAGTGGCATGCTACTGGAAAGAAAAATCAGATGATGATAAACATGCATTTCCTAGCTCCAAATATACAGTATTACTTCAGTTAATTTCTACCATGACTGTTTTCCAAACAGATACTGTAATAAGAGTCATTCTCATGCCATCCTTCTCCCCCCTTCCCCTTATTCTTGTTAGGGCAGCTGTTAAAAGTATTTCCCTACCCTCTGCCTACCTCCCCCAAACTTCCTGTCTCAAGAATATCCTTTGTCAGCAGACAGGGCCGGTGGCATCTCACTCCTGCACAAAAAAAGGCATGGAAACTACCATACCTGCATGGAACAACCACTACACAATATCCCTGTTGAGAATGGTAGTTGAGCCATTTTTTCTCCGGTGCTCTCTTGGACATACACTATTGCATTAGTTACGTGGCAAAACATTACCAAGTCACGTTATTGTGTCTTGTGTGCTGTACCTAACTCAGAATATTTAATGCCGCAAATTATTTTTTGTTTTGTAACCCTATTCCCGGAAACTGTGTGCAGTTGTATCAGTGAGGTTCTACTGTATTGAAAAAGAAAAACTGAATGTTTGGATACTACATAGTTGAACCACTACAAACACTATTAACTACTGTATGTACATATGATGAAAGTTGCTAGGTAAGTTGGTAAACTTCATCACACCCAACATTCCTTTTGGACAAACACTACAAACACTCCTATTATATGTCTCTGTATCATCTCATGGGTAAAGAGTGTTCCCAAGCAGCAAGTTGCAGGGAAAAATTAACACAAAAATAATTGTGTCAATGTCACACCTTTGAAGCAAAATATGTTCTCTTTATAATTAATTTTTACAGTAGAGCATCATTATAACAAACCTCAAGGGACCAAAAATATGGCTAGTTTGTTAAAGTAAGGCGAACAAAAATAATTTCTTGAGGTAAAATTTGATGCGGCGAAATGTTACTGAGGTGAAGTTAGCTTCAAATCTTTATTGCCAACTTCTGGCCAAGAAAGTAACTATGACTCACGCCGCATACGAGACGATAACAGGTCGTGCTCAGTGGAAGAACCACACATGCATAACACGGTTGCATCGGGAATGCTCACAGGGGTGCTCGAAAGTAGCATGTTCAGAAGCTTATAAAATGAAAACTAAACATAATAAGTTAATAAAACATACCACATGTAGGTCACCAGTGCCTTTAGTGTCAAAATATGCAGAACAGTACAGGTTGTGAGATTTAATTTTTATGCTACAGCATTTGAATTTTGCAATTTGAACACACATCTCAAACAAAGTCCCAAGTTCGTAGGCAAATATTTAAAAATCCTGCCACTGTAGGTAGTACAGACCACATACCTGTTACTCACAAGTGCCTTTAGTATTAAGATATGCAGAAAAGTCTGGGTTCCAAGATTTCATTTTAATTCTGCGAGCCTTTGAAGTTCGCAATTTGAACACACACCTCAAACAAAGTGCCAAGTTCAGAGGCGAATATTTATAAATCAAGTTACTTAAGATAATAAAAACAATAAACACGTTGCTTTCAGGTGCCCATAGTATAAAGATATGCAGATAAGTCCGGGTTCCGAACCTCCATTTTTCTACTATGAGCCTTTGAATTTCTAACTTTGTTCGAGGTGTGTGTTAAAATTGTGAAATTCAAAGGCTCCCAGCATAAAAATGAAATCTCAGAACCAGGAATTTCTGCATATCTTTATACTATAGACACGTATTAGCAACAAGTTTATTGTTTGTATTACCTTAAGTGGCTTGATTTTTAAATATTCGCCTATTAACTCTGCACTTTGTTTGAGGTGTGTGTTCAAATTGCGAACTTCAAAGACTCGCAGCATAAAAATTAAATCTCGGAACCCGGACTTTTCTACATAACTTGATACTAAAGACACTTGTGAGCAACATGCATATGGTATGTTTTACCTACAGTGGCAGGATTTTTAAATATTTGCCTATGAACTTGTCACTTTGTTTGAGGAGTGTCACGTTATCGGTCGGGTGATAAAACATTTACCTTCTCTATTTCAGAACGTTGACCTATTATTGTTGACAATGTAGATTTCGATATGCCGAATTCCGTGGCTATTTATTTTTTTTCCTTCCATTATCTACAGCTTTAATTATAGCAAATAATCAAGAACGAACTTGTTAAAAGATGGTAAAATTTATTTGCAATTCAGTGAAAATACGCTTATAAGTTAAGGTAACCTCATTTGCAATTCATGGTAAAATACGCCGATGCGAGAACAGACCAGAGATATACCAACAGCATTTTGTTGTACGTAAAACTTCGGCGAAGTAAGAGGCTTCTTATATGTGCCTACACAATTATGTAGTGCATTAGCTGCAGCGATAAACTCTAGTAGCGCTGCGCTTTAAGATTTTTGTGTCATATTGCCACACCAAATTATTGTATCATCTACGACTGAGTTATCTACAAAAAAAAAACAGTTGAGGTTTGTTTGTTTATGTTTTTAACATCGAAAAATTTAAAAATTAATGTAATTTTGACCTTTTTTACATTCCATTCCAATTAAAAAGTGTTCATTAACGTGAATATTGAATAAACCTCCCGTAAATTTTTACTAAAAATTTTGTACAACTGAAAGTTATTTGCATATAAATGTACGGTGTTTTGGCGGGACTAAATAATATGTTCGTTATGGTGAAGTGTTCGTTAACTTGAAGTTCATTAAAGTGGTGCTCTACTGTATTATTTTAGTTTTATTTGTTAGGTGGTAGTAACATTGAAATAAATATCTTAAAAATGAATTTAGATGAAAATACTCAATTTTGTGTGTGAAAGAAGAAAATACAGGTACCTTAAGGTGGTGTCGCGGCTGCGTAGCCCCACAATGCCAGTCTTAAGGGTAGTGGGATTGAGCACAGCTGTGTAGGGCACACCAAGTGCATCGTTGCGTACAAACTGGGATTCGAGAGACCTGCTGGTGACATCTGGGAGCAGCAGGACACACACGCCTGCCCGCCGCAACAGTCGCCCAAGGTAAGTGGCAAGCCGTCCTAGCTCCTCTGCATCACCTTTACAACCCAAGTGAAATAAACTGTTTAGAGCCACTACTTCTGATGTGGCCAAATTATAGCACAATTTCATAATTTGAACCTTCCCCAGATCATACCCGTTAGCTTGTACATATTATTATTATTATTATTATTATTATTATTATTATTATTATTATTTAGATGAGGAGGAAAAGTAGGAGGAAGAGGAAACAGATGGGGTGAAGAGATTTGGGCAACTTTAACATCAATATCTTGAGAGCTGATAAGGAAAGGAGACACTGGAGAAGCACCAGAAGGCAACGGCGGGGAAATGGGAGATCCTCAAGAAAACCAGCCGACCAAAGGCATCTTCCAGCATGATTCTCATGTGTGACAATCCGGGAGCAACCATGCAGAGGATCAAACCTTGTTCACCTAGGTGGGAGGCGAGTACCAGTCCAACCAGTACACCACCGTGGCCCTGAGAAAAAATACGATGAAAAGTAAAAGTAGGAGGTAATGGAGTCTCACTGAAGGGCGCTCCCAACTTTTGTCAGTGTTTGCCGTCTAGTGCCAGCTGGTCACGCCACTCTCTAGTGCCACTGTAGCAAGGGGAGAGAGAACCTTTCTCTGAGACTATTGATGTTTGAGGAGAAATAACACGTTAAGTCACTATGACTCTCAGGTTCACGCTGCTTACTGAGAGCCATAGAGTCCTTGTGTGGGGAACGCTGTGAACCCATAGCAGCAGTTGAGGTCTGTAGCTGGCCATGCAGCTCACTCAATGTCTCACTGAGGAGGAGCATCAGGGGGCCCTCTCCCCAAGTCGCTACAGGCCCAAGCACCCGCCATCATGAAGCACACACTGCTGCGCTGATTGTTCGATAGGACTCCGGCAGGGGTTCACCCTAAGGCACCGGCCCCAGTAAAAGTAGATTCCTTTATGGACATACCAAGCCAGAACCTGTCCTCCCCTATGCTGCTATGTAATTTTAAACCTGTATGGTCGTACCTGCGCCTCCAGGACACCCACTGAATCCACCAAATTGTAAGTCTGTAACCTTCTTTTGTTTTTATTTTCTGAACTTAATGTAAAATCACTGATTGTGCATAGCTGTGTACTCACAGCTATTCCTAAATGCCCAATCACCAGGCGGGCCATAGAAGGTATAGCATAACCCTCAGTAAACAGCTATGTGCTCTGGTGAGCCAGGGCCAGATGCCCCCAGGGTTGGATGCGTAAGCCCATATGCCCCCCTTAAAATCCTCATTGCGGAGACTCCATTTTCCTCGTCTCTAGAGGAACACTGGGCCAGTACACCTTCATATTTCATTGGCGTCAAATTATTTCTCGGCGGCCAACATGGGGCCTCAAGAAGCTCTGGTAAAGCTAGTGAAACCAGGGAACACCCAGAGAAGAGCTTCATTTTCAAGAAGAGTAAACGCCGCCCCCACTTAAACCTAGAACACTTCAGAGATTGTTAAACTGTGGCACCCAAAACCCAGAACAGTACTTTTATCATGGCGCTCGAGAACAGCCAGCGTACCTCACCGAATGAAGAGAACCTCAATACCGCACTGTGTCCCATGCCTAGTTGTACCGGAGAGGGGAATCTTACCATACACTGTGGCGACAATTACCACTACCTTTGCTCATTACGGGAGGAAAAGGAAAAGTACACAGATGGATTGGAATTTTGCTGCCTCAGATGTCAGGAAGTAAAATCTCATTGCGACGCAATGCAATGTGCTGAGGAAGGATAATCCAGAGTTTCTTGTAATTACTGCCCCCACCTGTACCATTTTAAATGCCTTGGTTGGCCAGATCAAGCCCACAAAATGGAAGGGCTTACATATAGCTGCTCTGTATGTTGCACAGCCCAGAGAAACACACTATCGTATAGCCCACCTTGAGAAACTAGACAGACAGGGGAAGAGGTATTAACAATCCCTGAATACATCAGAAAACCGCAGGAACACCCCCAACAATTCAGAGAGGCATGCAAAGCCGAATTCACTCACACCAAGATCCCGAAGGTGTTATGGATAACAAAATCCAAAGCCCAGCTGGAGGGCAAGGCTCTCTCATTGGTGGAATCGCTATGGCAAATTTGTTACACATGGGGAACAATTTTCCGAGAGACAAATCACCCATTTTTCGAAGAAATCAGTGCTGTCACAACTGACTGAGGAGATGTACAGCCAATACCAAAAGCCTGGGGAAGAAGCTGAAATTTTCACTAGGCGCAAGATACTGCTACTTCAGTGCTTACAGCCTGGCCAATTCAAAGATGTCAACGTAGTAATTATCATGTTGAGGTTAATCCAGAGATCAAAAATTTTCTGCGCAACCTGCCCCAGCAAGGGAATGAAGAGCTAGTTATGTGTGCACGGGTCTGTGAACAGGATGTAGCCGATAAAGAAGCGGGTCATTCTCCCTACCTGACCCACTTTGGCTGCACCGCCACGTAACAAACAGGAGGGAAAGTGTGAGAGGCCACTTCCTCTCCCCCACCCAGTACTGCCCTGAACAGCACTTCCATAGTGACTGCCACTTTGGCGAATGAGAGGTCGAATTTTTGGGGCACCACGTTATACCAGAGGGAAACTTCCCACAAATAGAAAAAACCCAAGTGATTAACTAAGCTAACACCCCCTAAAACCGAAAGCAATTACACCAATTTTTCGGCATATGCAACTGGCTGAGGGATTTTGTCCCAAACATAGCCGAGTTAAATGACACCCCTTAATAAACTACTCCGAAAAACCAGGCATAGAAATGGACACCAGAAAATAACCAGGCATTTAACTCTTTGAAAACCCAGTTCGCCGAACCCGAGATATTGCCCCTAATACTACAAACCGATGCAAGTGGATTGGATTGGGAGCTGCACTGTTCAGGAAGATGCCGGAGATAACAAACGTATGATTGCTTATGCAAGCACCTTGATGTCCAACACGCAGAGCCAGTACCATAGCAATTGGCAAGAATGTTAGCTATCATCTGGGATGTTAAAAAATTCAGATATTGCCTGGAGGATACCCCATTCATTTTACACACCGATAACAGGGCATTAATGTGGCTACATACCGCAAGTGCAACAAAATCAAAGTTAGGCTGATAGGCATTGCTTCAGCAGGAGCAAACTTTTGAAATTCAGCACTGCCCAGGCCAACTTAATGAACTCCCCGCGCACTATCATATATACGCCTGACGAAAACAAAGGAGAAGCAGAAGTGGACGACTGGGAGCATATGTTACTCCCCGAACATCCAGTCAGAAAGCCTGCCCACAAAGAGGTTACAGTACAAGTTCTTAAAGCACAGCTAGACTGCTAGAAATTTGCCAGCTATTAGCAGAACGACCCCGAGATACAGGACACATTGGAAAAAGCCTTAATCAGTACAAACTAGAACAAGGTTATGTATGGGTCAGCACCTCATACGCACACAGAAGAATGGAAACTGTGGGTTCTGCTCACATTACTGCAAAATTTGTGCTACTATTTTCACAAGCACCCACATGATGAACACCCAGCAGCTGCTGAGACACTGAGAGAACAGGCCATCAGATTCACTTAGGAAAGGGGTAACCAAGTGTACGTACGTATGTAAGCCAGTGTCTGACGTGAGCTACTACCGAAGCCCACAGGGCTGAATGCTTCAAAGGAATTCCGCGGTGACCAGACACCTTGGTTTACCATAGCAGCCAAACTAATGCGTGGGGCCTTACCCTAGATCACACAAGGGAAAATGGTACTTAGTGGTAACCAACCTCTTCTCAAGGTGGATAGAGACATACCCGCTGCCAAATGCAGAAGCCTCTAATACTAGTTCACAAGTTAGAAGAAGAATTTTTTCCCATGCTGGAGTTTCTCAAAAAGTATCTAACCGATAATGGAACCCAATTTACAGGAAAAAATGGGAAGTCACCTGCCACCGCTGGGGAGTCGAACCCTGAACGATCCCGAGCTATCACCTCCAGGGTAACCCTACCAAGAGCAGAAACCAAGAGGTAAAGAAATGCCTCAGGGTAAGAATGGAGAAAGACCACCAGAATTTGGATTGCTACATCCCGGACATCATATTCACGCAAAGCAGATGGCAAAATGATGCAACAGGTGCCTCTCCAAGCAAACTGCTCCTTGGACACACACTACCAGGCTAGGAGGATTGGGGATGGAGCGTGGAACCTGCAGAAATGCCAGGAGCAGAACACATATGCCGTAACTGCTTAAAAACGACACAGAAAGCCCACAAGGTGCAGCAGCAGTCTGTCATCCAAAAATATGACATGCAAGATAGCCAGAAACTGTCCAACTTGCAAGCCGGCGATACAGTGTTGTTACACAGCCACCCCTGAGCTACAAGGCAGCAAATTTTTACGCCTGATTCTATCCCAAGTGAGAAGGCTCGCACACAATTGTTGAATGGTATGGAAACATCCTATTGCTTAAGGACGTATGGGATAATATCAGGAAAGAGCATGTCATGCACATGAAAAGATACAGCCCATCTGAAGATACGCAAGATGTGTCCACAAGCCAGCCAGTGGAACAGCTGACAGCTCTTACGCAACCCGATGGGGACACTGACCCAGTAGAGAGCAGCGCAGCCTAGAGGCAGTGAGTGAAACCTACCAACAGTGCGAGCGCCACGAGGCGCCACCAACACCAAACCTGCCGCCACTCCAGGCGGAGCGCAGCGCAGAGGCCCCACTTACGACACAATCCGCAGCAGAGATAGTCGAGCGTGCCAGGTCAGCATCCAGCTTGCCCCCCTCTTACCACCCTCCGCAGAGCCAGCACCCGGCGAGGGATGGCTCACCAACTACGGACCAGTCCTACGCCCTTACAGGGCCTACCCAGCTCTAGCCCAGCTGAGGAAGGACGACAGTACGTCGCTCGATGTACCCTCCAACACCCCGCCACCAGCTGTACCTACCGGCATGCTGCATGTAGAACAGCTGAATCCAGTTGCAGAGGTGTTCAGCACAGCAGTGAACAACATGGCGAGGTATGTGCCACCACAGCGTTGCCAAATGCTTTGGCGTAGTTGCCGAGGCGATCCACAGCAGCAGAGAGAGAGATACAAGGGCCTCTCTTGACATCCCTCCCTCTTCTACAGGTGGCCTCAAAGACAAGGTGCTTAGAGGCATGTCACTCCTACAGCTCGCTTTGAGCACAGACTCTGTGTTGAGGGGCTCATTCTCCTCTATTGCCCGCTATGAGAAATCCCAGTGTGCATCGAAGAGACTCTACCTCAATGCAGTGCATGGGATTAGTCTATAGGTTAATTTTATACTATTGGTGCATAATAGAAGCTAGCTAAGTTATTTTGTTCACCAGTGCAGTGTGAACCCATAAACAAAAAGTAGAGGATTTTTTTCCTTAAATTCTCAAGTGCATCGCTACAAAGAAAATATTGAGTGTAGAAAAAAAAGTGTTTGTGTATACATATTAAGATTGTTCCGATACCGATACTAAGTATTGGTATCGGCCGATACTTCACCTCTTTTTGATGTATCTGTATGGGGTATGGTATTGGGCCGATACTTTAGTATCAGTTGTAGACAATGAAGTCAGGTTATTACTTTCTTTAGGCACAAAAATTGTCGTATTTTGGTTTGTATACGACTCACATTAAAAGAAAAAGGAGAACAAATACTGTATTTACTCGTAAATAGCACACCCTTTTTTCCTAAAATAAGAGAAAAATATTCTGGGGTGTGCGCTATACACGGAAAAAAAAATAAGGAAGGGGGAGTGCTAGCCATAAATTGTCCGGGGATGTTGAGGGAAATGGCGGAACTGTCTGTTGTCTCATCGCTTGCTCTTACATCAATCCTCTCCCTTCTCTCTCTTTCTTAATCAGCGACCCTTCAGTTATGTGTAGGTCAAAACCCAGATCCCCCATCCCCAACTAATGGCATCCTGTCACGCCACAAAACTATAGTTACCACTTGTTTACGGCCTCTCCACCCCCTTGTAATAACACCCAGATGGTTGCCGGTCGATAGTTCTGCCGTCCCTCTTTGTTTCCATGGCAGAGGTTAGAGAGCCATGTTCTTGAAATGGGGGAGGGGGGGAGAAGGGAGGTGTAAAAAAGAATAATTTGTTCCATACTTACTAACAGGACGGCACAATTTTTTTGGTGTATTTTTATTAAAACATAATTTTTCCCTGGAACTTGATGCAAAAATCATGGTGTTCACTATACACCAGTGCACACTATACTCAGTAAATACAGTATGTGTCGCTCAAAATAGTTGCACCTAACATCACTTGTATTTCAAAGCAAATGGGTTCACCTGAAAATGTTATGGAAAACATTTTAACGAGGAATTATTATTGGTAAAGACGTTTTCTTTTATGTTTAAAGATTGTTTTATTCGGTAAGGTAAATGTTTCATTGTATCTGGCGTAAAATTAACATGACTTTAAAACTTAATATTTTTTCATTCAAAGGGCAGCAGCTTCACGAATAAAATTATATGCTACCGCTTGTCAGCAAAATATTGTTTGAACATTGAGCGACTTGTATTACAAGTGTTCATTTTCAGTTACTTCTTGCGGGGAAATCGGAGGATTTATATTAATTTGTTTCAATAGACACGCGTCTTTGAATAAACTGATAATATGTAAGTGCCTATTTGACACCTTTTGCTGTCTAATAATGGGTAGGTAAGCACCGAGCCGAGTGCAGTGTAACTCAGACAGGGAAAATCAGAGGACGTGGTTTTGAATGATTAATTATTAGACAGTGAAGAAATCAATTACAAAAGCCTCATTTATGTCTCAAAATAGCAAGTTTTCTTTGCAGTAAAATATGATTACTTACTTTAAAAGAGAGACATTGCCACGTGTGCAAGGTGTCGCCAACAGGTAGCAGCGTGGAGAGGTCATCCTCCCCCCCCCCCCCCCACTCCCCTCATAAAACAACAGACATGACACTTCCTGATCGATAACTTCTCTGTGTACTTTTAGCTCATACATGTGCATGGGACATTTAAAATTTGACTTGCATTTGGTGTCATATTATTTGCATTTTCAGAGGGTTTGAAAGTTTTAGGTCAGCTTGCATTTTGTGTCAGATTACAATAAATTATATACAGTATTTTAAGAGATTATTTATTTATTTAAATAAGTCTAGGAAAAGTGTTTTTTATATATTATTAACAGTAATACTATTTCTAAAATTCAGTGTGAAGGGCACTGGTATCGGTTTTTGGTATTGGCATCGGTATTGGAAAACATGGTATCGGAACAACTCTAATACATATATCAATGTAACCTGTTACATTTTCCCAGAAATGTGTGTCTCAGATCTTTTGTATTTTACCCACTGTTCAGTAGCATGTATTTCCAGTTAATTTGTGTTCTGTATATTGCTTACCAAAAAAGCTCTTAAAATAAAGCACGCATAAATATTTTTTAGAACAGGAGTTTTCCAAGGCCAATCAAATTTACAAGTATAGTAATACCCCTCCTTAGTGGGGTTGAACTTGCACTTACCTACATTGTATCTCTGGATATTCTCTATGTTCTTTGTCTAAATGTGTTTGTTTGTTTGCTTTACCTGCCTTAGGATGTCAGCATTACTGACAAAACCCTTGGCTTTTAATTTATGTATTTTGCCAGCTTACCAGTCTCTCTTGCTAATTGCCTTTGTAAATAATAATTTAGTATTTACTTAGAATGGTTTCCAGCTATAAGCCACATTAAGCACCTGACCTAGTGTAACTATATGTTTGTAATTAACCAGTTAACATTTTCACTTAAGGCTTACAAGCCAGTTTTTGCTATTTCTTACCTTTGTGCTTAATTGACTTACCAGTGTTTCCACAGCCTAAAGGGCCTCAGACCCATGTTATTTAATATAATTTTTATTTCAGTGTGAAGTACTTTGCATTGTATTAATTATGTTTTTCAGCCTGTGAGCCACCCTTATTAACAAATTTTCATTGGAAAATACCATTCTCTGAGACACAAAAAAGACTCATTACCAAAAACAGGCTCAAACGTAACTTTGATAGTGTCTTGTATTTTTTCATAAGTGACTCCGGCATGCAGTAGAGTTTTTCTCTTAGCTACTTATTTGTGTTATAGACACAAAATGTGAATATGTATTTGTTGTTTTCCCACTGCGGTAACCAACCATTTGTACCATTCCATTAAGGAGGTCTCATACTTCGGAATTAAAATTACTTACCTGTTTCTTCTTGGAGCCTTGCAGTCACCTTCACTTACTTTTAAGATTAGTTAATTTATTAATGGTTTTTGTAGCTTTGCTTACAAACTGTGAATAAAGCCACCCAGCTTTAACTTTGTTACAACCTTCAAGGTCAATAAGTGTAACACAGTTACATATCCAAGAGCAGGGATTTGCATTAGCAGAGCGGCTAACCAAGTTAAGAACTCCTACCTACCTGAAGTCTGACGACTTCCAACATAATATTATTGTAAGTTGCCAGGCTAGTTTTTCATGCTGTTACGAGGTAACTATTACCACGCTGTGGTTTACCCTTGAGAATGTGACTCGGAGGATGAGGGATCACATCTTCAAAGTCTTCTTCATGATCCCGAGCTGCGAACTTATCACGACTTCAGGACGGATGGACAGAGTTGCACCAGAGGCATCGGCTGACAGGAGCGGATTGACACGCAACGAGCACAGTCGGATATTATCCAAGCCTTAGTCTCTAGTGTTCCCCCTAGTGTACTGTAGCGCCGAATTCCACCACTCCTTCACTTCTGTACCATTCCTATTCACAAGCGAGTCAACCCCTTGCCGCCTGAGGGGCCGGCAATCCAGACAACACCGCACTCCAATCTGATTGGGTGAACCCACCCCCTTGCTTGCCTTGCCCTCGCTGGCAGGCACCGAACACACATGCTCTCCACGTATCAGAAGAGGTTTCCCCCTCCATACAGCCTGCTCCAGCCACGCCTCGCTCATCATGTTTCTCAAAGGTATTTATTCCTTTGCAAATCCTCTAAACAGGGCAGTTCGCGAGCAGTCCTCTACAGAGCTTTATCTGCAACTCTTGCTACCTCGTCACGCTTGCTGTACCACTTGCCTTCTGCAGTAAGAGTGAAACTTAGCCATATTGCATTACTACTGTCAGAACTTGTGTTTCTCAACACATTAAGCAGAAGCTTTTGTCGCAGAGCCTTCTCCTTGCCACAACAGTTGACCATGTGACTCGTCCGAGCCGGGCATACTTTTACCGGGGTCACTTTGGCCTGAACTTCAATGGATACCTTGTTGCCACCCTACGGCAAACAGCTTGACAAACTTGGTCCCTCGTCCATCAGATGTTAGCGGGCACAGATCGGAGATATATGTCTTGAAAACTCATGTTGATGGAATAAAATCTATATCTACCAGTTTACCTCTTTTGATCAGATCATTCTCTTTCGCCTCCCATACTCGCTTTGCTTTCTATGTGCATATCCACTCAACTACTTCTCTGTGCATGCATGATCGCAGCGATAGAGTTTCGAACTAAGTCCCCACTGAAGGGCCCTCCCACCTCTTGTCAATGTTTGGTGTTTAGTGCTGGCTGGTCATGCTGCCCTCTAGCGCCAATGCGGCAAGGGGAGAGAGAATCTTTCTCTGAGGCTCCTGAGGCTTGAGGAGAACAAACACGTTAAGTCACTGCGACTCTCAGGCTGCAAGCTGGTAAGGCCGCATAGTGAGAGCTGTAGGGCCCTTACATGGGGAATGCGGTGAACCCAGAGGGACAGTCAAAGTCTGTAGCTTGTCATGCACTCACTCAACTTCTCACCAAGGGGGATCAACAGCACTCTACCTAAGTCACCATTGGCCTGAGTACAGTTAACTGTGAAGCGCACTCTGCGGCATCAATCCATCAATAGGATTTCTGCAGGGGTTCATCCCAAGGTACTGGCCCCAGAAAGAGTAGATTCCTTCCTGGATGAACCACACCAGAACTGTTCTTCTGTTTTTTTCCTGCAAACTTAACGTAAAATCACTGACTGTGCATAGCTGTGTATTCACAGCTATTCCTACATGCCTAATCACCAGGCGAGCCATAAAAGGTATAGCCCAGGGCTGCCACCAGCCCTGAAGCTGAAATCCTGGTTCCTGTATATAAAAATCCTATAAAATCCTGAAATTATTGGGTAAAATCCTTGGAATTAAAAAAATTGCAAATTACAGAAAAAAAAATAGCTATGAAAGACATTTACAAATTTAACGTAGTTGTTTTGGTTTGGAATGTACAAACCATGTTAATTCTTTTCTCCACTTACACTTGTACTTTTGTTTATACGACTGTATTGGCAATAATTTTTGTTTCCTCACCATTGTAATATCAATGCAAAATGCAAAACACAGTCATCAAATACGGATTGCATGCGTAAAAATGAAAATTTGCGCCAAAAGTTGTTTTCAATAATGGCCTCTGCCTTTATATGTGATTATACAGCCAGGAACAGAAATATGTAGATAACTGTATACCCGGGCCAGTGAATAATTAACCAAAATATTTTGGACATACGCTTTGAAGCAATGGTGTGTGTCCAAAATATTTTACGAAATTATCCACCTCCATTATAAGAATCTTTTAAACAAATCCATCAGTGAAATTGACATACATCACTGCGGATGATAGTGTCGCCACTTTGCAAAATGAAAAAAAATTAATTAAAATTTTACTTTTGATTTAAATTTTTCTTAAGAGTTAAAAATCACTAAAAACTAATAAAATCCATTAAAACGGCAGGCCTGGTATAGCATAACCCTCGGTGCCCAGCTAGGTGCTCTGGTGAGCCAGGGTCAGACACCCCAAGGGTCGAATGCATCAGCCCATATGGCCCCCTTAAAATCCTCATTAAGGTGAGACTGCTTCCCTAGTTTCTAGAGGGATACTGGGCCAGTAAACCTTCATTTTTCCACATTGAAGGTATTGGCGTCAAAATGTAATCAGAAAAATTCCTGCTCTTCAGCAACAAGTCTGCTGCAAGAGTCACCCTCTGATGCTTCAACCATCACAACTTGTAAATTCGTTAAGGAAATTTTGGAAAGTTTAGGGTTGGTGCAGTATCTGCAATTTTTCTTTGATGGTCTCTGTGCACAGCTTACTTGTCAGTCTTTTCAGGTGACCACTTTGACAGTAGCTGAAACAAACGTAACCATTCAGGAGACTATTTGCATGCTGCAAAAACTGAAGGTCAGTGAAGGTTTTCATTCCCGTTCTTGGATGAAAACTACTGAATCTGATGGAAGACAGTTGAAAGGTGACCCTTTGAAAAGTTACAAGAAGGCAGACAACATTGATATCACTGTTCAGTGTCTAGAGTCTCGGCTTGCTGAAAAGGAAACTGAAATTTCTGCATTGTTTGAGGCAAACAACCATTTTCAATTTCAAAATCTGATCAGCTAACAATGAAAAATATTTTGGGGATGGGAGTCCTGTGAAGCTAATACATTTTTTCTCAAGTTCCCTTATGGAAAATGATGTGAAATGTGAAATGATTGATCCTGTATAGACATCTCTGAAAAGTACTGTGTATCATTATCACCCCCAAGTTTCCAAAGCCTCTTGGACTAAAATTAACATAAAACATATGAATAAATTTGCTAATGTTCTGTCTCTTGTGGATTTTGTACTGTCACTACTTGCTCATACTGAAGATTGTGACAGAGGATTTTCAATGATGAAATACACAAAAAAAGACTGGCCCAACTGCTTAAATGATGACAGACTGACATTGCTGATGCAGATACAGCTTGATTCAAGTAGCATTGGCGAGTTTGATCCCACTCCTGCCATCAAACTCTGGTTTCATCATGCTGAGAGAAAACACCGGCCATTTCAGCCACCATACAAAAAGTGTGCTGTTGGACTGCAATATGAGGATGTTACTAATTGTGATTCATCAGGAAGTTCTGATGAATAATATCCATGGTGTTAACATGGAAGAAAATACTGTATGCCTTTCAATATATTTTGAAACTTATTTGTGATATCAAAAAAATTGTACAAAATTTCATTAAAGATTTTCGGTAGTGAAATTAAATAAAATATTTTAAGTGACTCTGACTAGTGAAATTATTTACAGACATGTAAGTGTTAAATTTTACCTGTCCGTTAGAAGTCAGCATTATTCCTTAAAATCTGCCCCTGATTGTGATGATGTATTTCTGTTTGCTGGGCAAGAAAGCTCCAACTTTTCAAACAAAATTTTCAAGTAAATAAACTATATGGATCTTAACCAACTTATGTCCATTGCAGTAGTAAAAATTTCTACAGCAAAATGCTTTATCACTACCAATGTCAGAGCAGCTTTGCAACATATTTTGATATAGTTAGGATGGGCTTAATGTCTCATCGATGTTCGTCATTACAGATAAAACATGTTTTGACAGCCGTGTAGAAACCACGTGGTGGCGGAAGGATATGTAGTCTGATTACTTCTTACTACTTCTACACACAATCTATCAAGAATGGTATTCTTATATGAAAAAGACTAATTTCACAGTTGCTATGCACGCAGCATTTAGCAAGTTATGCACAAAGGGTGTGTGCATGGTGCACGGGGAGGAGAGAGGACAGCATGAGACACCTATTCTATTCAAGTGTTTATACGTTGCAGAAAAAAAAGTGTGATTTTGAGACATAAATAAATAAATAATGTAATAAATATTTATTTCCTTATGGTATTCAATAATTAATAACTAAAAACCATGTTCTCTGATTTTCCCATAAGCATACATTGGAACTTAAAAAAAAGCTGATAGGTACATAGGTAGGTAGGACTTAATGTCTTGTTGACAGCAATATCATTGGAAAAAGAGCAGTTACTGAGAGCAACAGGAACAGGGAAGGAATCAGCCAAAGTCTGAAGTTAGGAGCCATTCCATCCCAGCATTCACCTGAAGTGACTTTGGAAAACCAAAATCAGGATGGCTGGCACAGGGATTGAGTCCAGGTCCTCTTGAATGTGAGTCCACTGCGCTGCCTCGCTCAGTACTTAAAAGTGGTACTTTCTTGTATGTTGAATGGTTGTGCAGCACAGAGAAGGAAGACGACTGTATGTTCTGATCATAGTAGTCTGTACTCCTGAAGCATTCAAGAGGCTGGGCTGGACCCATTGCCAGCCCAGCCTCTAGCCGCATGAGGATTGCTGCACTCACCACAAGGAGTGGCTGCCACTGAGATCTTGTAGGGGGCTAGCCTGCGGTGCAGCCTCAATGCCTCACGCTGCTCCACCTCGTCATACGCATCACACAGGAACGTGAACAAGGCTCGCTCCACAAGCGTCACACACTCCACCACGTGGGGCAGCACCTTCCTGCGGCCATCCCGCACCTGACAACCACATACCCGCTCAACACTCTCTACTAACTGAAAAGTTTGATGCACAAAATTTGATGCTAATTAGCATTACTTCACCACAATCAACTTATCTTAAACACTATTACCAGGTACCAAGTACTTTTAAGTTAAGTACATAAAACACACACACTTTGTGAAAGATGTTAATATTGTACATCCTGTAACATTACAATGAAACATGCATGTATGTAGCAATGTATGTGTACATGTGTAAGTCATACTACAGCACTATTGATAAACTGCTGTAATGTGATAAAGAGACAGGCCAATGCCAGAAATATGAGATTAAAGATAGGACAATATTATAACTCACTGCTGCATCCATTGTAAATATGCTGAAGGGCTTGTTTTCTCATAACTCTGAGGATGGGAACCACGTAAAAGTATTATACTGGAGTTGAATTTGTTCAGTATGTAGCCCAAAAGAACTGACATACAATCTTGTCATTACATTCTAAATATTCACACAGTAAATGCCCAGCCAAATTAATAAGGAGAGGTGACCATATGTCATAAGGAAAGTATTACATAATCGGGAACAAGATGGACAGTAATCCGGTTACTTTGCAAACTCGGATCACGCAACAGTAGTGATTTTACGACAAAATTTTTTATCAACTATCCAAAAAATAAAAATAACGCAAAAATGCAGGAAATCATAACCAATGTTTATTAAAAAATGTGTTTGTTAGTACAAAGCAATAAAATACAGTAAAACCTCGCTATAACGTACATAATTAAAGCCTCAACTTTTATACTTGATGAAAGTACTTTATATTAAACACTTATCTTTACAACATGGGCTTAGTGAAATTATGGTACAATTACAGTAATTTCAGTAAATAAAATTATCTTTTTATTATTTTTTTTTAAAACCAGGATAAAACAAAACTTTCTAAAATATGAAGATGCAGTAATTACGTTCTATGGTTTGCAAATAGCACTCACTGCTTACTTATTACTGAAGTTTCCTTTGAAAAAATTACAGTATGCACCTTTAACAAAATTGGAGGGTTCCATGCACACATAAACCAAGCCCATGAAGTTAATAGTACTTCTCTTCACATCACTAGTCATGTGCATAGTTATTAATATATTTTGCTTAACTTCTTTTTGTTTTGTGGCTTGTGACCTACCAATTAATGGCACCGACCCTTAGACTGCAAACACCCTTTCAGTAAGTTTGTAAGCCAGTGTTTCTGTACGGCACTAAGTGAACCCTTGTCTGATAAGTGATGTCAACCTGGAGATATCATGTGTCAATGTAAAGCCAGTGTATTGACATAGTCAATCCATTCTGGAAGATACAAGGTAAAATAATCTTCATCTGACCGACCGACAGAAGAGGAAGTTGCAGCCCCCTGATTAGGCCAGCCAATTACGTAACAGACTTGTTGGCATTCATGGTTTTCCTCAATAGCAATTCAGAATAAATAGCAATAGCATGAAGAAGTGGTATGATAGGAGAATGTCGGGTGAGGTATTTCAAGAATGACAACTGGTGCGGCTGTACAACCCACAGAGGAGAAAAGGGTACTGCCCGAAGCTACAGAAATATTGGGAACGTCCCTACAGGATTCTGCCAAAGATCAATGATGTAGTCTTTTGGTTTGTCATCAAGGCTCTCAGGTGAAGCCGAAGGTTGTCGACAACGACCAACTGGCACTCTACGAAAGTCCTAACATTGCAGAGTCTGTTCGGGATGAACAGACTTCAGAAGAGGGCAGTGTTACATGTTGCTGGTCTGTGCAGCTGACCTTGGCCTGCCCCATGTGAGCAGGTAGAAGAGAAGGACAGAGTAGTGATGATAACGAGGCAGCAAGTCAATAGAATGTTTTGAACAGCAGGCGAGCAAACTATGTATCTGGTACAAAAAGCAAACAAACACAAGAATCCCTTTTGCGTCGCACACTGCTGACCCTGGTTGTTTTGATTTCTACATTTATCTTAAAAATGCTCTGGATTACTGACCTCGTTCTCTCAGTGTGACTCAGGATGCATTGAACCTTACAGATGGTCAGGGCAAACAATATAAAAGTGTGACAGCCGAGCAGTTGTTGAATGGATGAGTGACTGAGGGGTGATAGAAGACGGGTAGCGAGAGAAAGACCGGCAGAAGGAAAATCTGTGACTGCCAGTATCAAGCAGTGAAGAGTGCAGCTAGCAGGCTGGACTATTGGACTAAATGTGTGAGTAAAGGGCGTTACAAATGATGGTAACAGATAAACTGACATGTCCTAATGATGAGTGTGAATTCATTGACCATAATCAAATAGAGACATTAAGAAATATGTAAATTAGAGTTGAAATAGACATTAAATATTGCACTCACTGTTAAATAAAAAGAGTAATATTGTAGAGAGATAATTTAATGCTGTAAATAATACATAGCTGTGTGAATAAGCTAGAAATCAAATTTAGTTCTTTTATTTTTTTGGCGAGACCTCCATCTCTCACAAACTCAGATAAGCCCACTCAGGCATCCATGTAACAATACATAGATTTAATACAGGTGATTATTTCTTTTAGGTCAATGAAATTACAAACTAAACATTCGCATGGAATTTGTAAACACTCCCAACTTTACTCATCTTCTGTGATTTGTGATGATGTCCATGAAAAAGAGCGACTATACTATTTTGGTTAACTACTTATACGCAACTCCCTCTCTTGGGAATTAATGAAATTAACTCCACGAGGTTGGGAGGCTGAATCCCCTCCTAGAATATAGTGGTTCAAAGTTCCCCTTGAGGATGAATAAAATGCAAAATGGGCTTGCCTGGCAGGGTCGTAGATCCTCCCACGTCAGAAGGTTGGAAATTATGTACTTTAGACAGGGTAACCTTGACAGGAGGAGGGAATTCAAACCCCAGGGCAAGTTTAACCAAATACGTCTCCCGTCCCGGGAGTTTGGTTAAGCTTACAGTAAAGGTTGCAAATATATCTGATGCGAGCTGTTATGTGAAGGGGAAAGATTCTAGCAAGAGTATAGGCTTCTATGCAGAATCAGTTGATTCTGGCTTTCGGCATCCTTTATAGGGAGCCGGTCACGTAGGTTTGCGCGTCTGCATAAAGTCAGGCGTGGATGTCGCTATTTTATGACGACTAGGCACCTGAGGGGGAATGCGGATGGTGATGAACTTACCTGCTCCTGTGCGTACTTGGCACAAAGAGCCGGCAGGTCTTAACTTCGGAGGGGCGGAAGTAAATGGAACGATTCCGAAGTAGGTGGGTCTGGGATAGAATATACAAATTAATCAATTGCGTGGTGAGGCCAGTATATTCTTAATACTACATCTCTGTTCTGCAATATTACCTCAATTTTGGGTGCGATGGATGGTCTAATTTAATCTCTGGTCCAAACAAATGTTCTGAATCAGTATTTGCACTAGGAGGATCACTTTCACTGGTTGAAGGAATATTAGCAAGTAGGACGTCTAATTCTAGTTGCAACACTCATCGAGCTAACATCCTTAAATTACTTTGACGTCTTTTTTGTTTCATAAGGCATCTCAAAACAATTAGTTATTATAAGCTACGATAAACTACAAAGTCACCGGGCAGCATCTGGAACAGAAGCAGGGGATATAAGACAGGCCTGTGGTCCCGGGTTTATATCCCGCTGAAGGGCTGGGCGACTCGGGGTGTTCCTGTAATAGTCCGGCCTGGCTGAGGCGGGAGCAATCCAGAAAACTCCACTACTTACCTTCCAGAGTAAAAAAAAAAAGATGCTTGGAAATTTAAAGTTAGCTTTTCAATCAATAATGGTCCTTTAAAATAAGAGTTTCTCTAAACTCCAGACGGCAGCCATTGCCTCCTAAATCCAGCCGTATTCAAGCTGGGATCGAGATGGTAACCGATATATTGACCTGGCGGTTTTTGAGTGTTCGACCACCTGGAAGTTTTGGTGGTGAGCAATGAACCTTGGACCACTTGGTCTTGTCCAGGCTGGAGGAAATCAAAGATTATTGATTGGTTCCAACTGCACTAGTCAGAGAGTGAAGCGATTATTACCTAGGACCATTTATGAAAAGATTAATTATAATCTACTCAGTACTAGGTAACAGAAAATACGTGCAAGAACTGACAATTAAGGTATTTATTCAATATGCTGTGAAAACAACGCGATACGTAGCTCTGTACAATATAATTGAAATCAAGAAAAAATATACAGCAGGTGAAGGCTACCTGCATAAAACGTGTGTAATGAAAACAAGCTATAGATTGATTCTATAGGGGATGGTTAACTACGCTTATCAGTACAGAGGGGACATAGTTACAACCTGTTACCATGGGTAAGAAAGGAAAATGCTTTCAGGATAGGGATTCAGATGGCTGTGTGGAGACTTCTTGTTGATGCTGGTGACGGAGCTCACTCGCCAAGACGTTAGAGGCCGTACTTCCAGTGCGTTGAGTCTTGTAAGCAGTGTTGCTCTCTCAGATAGTCTCAAGTCTTTGCAGATTGTGAGGGCTCAAGTAGCACAATTTACTCCCGGAGACTTTAACTCATTACTGGTGGTACGTTTGGCCTAGTGGTCAGAATCCTTGTGTAAATCGGTTTGAGTCTTGCAGACTATGAAGTCAGAATTTGAGCCACTTACCCCTGAACTACACTTAGCCTTACTCAGACTGGCTGTGCAGATTACTTAGTCTTGCTCAGGCTGGTGGTGCCCTCTGCCATATTCAGGGTGGAGGGCCGGCGAACACTACTGTACCTGGAACTTGCACTTCCTTATATACCAAAATCTGCAGTTTTTGGGCTATCGAAGGGGTGTGGAGGTTGCTAGCTTCTCTTTGTAGAGGTTTGTTTATTCCAACATCCAGGCAGCAACACCCTTTCCTTATTTCCCCATTGGATGCTGATGACATTTTTACCACCTCCGCACAAGGCTCTGGAAGCTGCAGTGTCCTTGTAGTGGGGGTGCTACGATCTTGCAAAATCCCTTGGAACTCACCTCTCTGGTTGACTGGTATCAATGGCTCCGTGAACTGTAATTATCTTGAGAGGGAAAATGGGCGACCCCATGGTGGCTGCAGCAGACTTGCCTAACTTAAAATTCAATTTTTACAGCATCAGTCAAACAAAATTTTTAGTAGTGTCGCCAAAAATTACATGCTCCGATCATTAAACAACAAATTATGTACAAAAAAGTATAAGTATGAACTATACTCGCCAATGCAAACAAAGTCAGAATAAAGTACAATATGTACACATGCACCAGTAATACTAATAGACAACACAAATAAAATACATGTTTGAAACACATATTTTTGCTTACCGCTCATTGCCCTGCATTTAGTTCTATTTATGTAATTTACCACTTCCGAAATAACCTCTTGTGGTTTTAGTCGTGAACTCATTCTTTGTAGAACAAACAAACAAATAATAACAATAGATGTCTTGGACTACATATATAGTGTATTTACAGAGCACTAAATACAAAAATAAAACTCTGAAAAAATGTGGGAATACAGTAAATATGTATATTAAATATGTACTGTAGGGTTTCATTAATGTTTAGCAAACAATATTGCAATGTTTTCGGCGGCAGCCATGTTGATAACAACGAGCTAGAAGCAGCGGTGTCATATTTTTTAAATATTGATTCGCGATGCGACATTACCAACACCACTCGCAAATTTTCTCTTAAATATTTTTTCATGAAAATTACGAATGGATTATCTATAAAAATGTAACTCAAATATTCCCAGAAAGTTATAAGAAAGCAACGCAAAATTAAGGTAACCCCATTCACTGCACTTTATCAACTACAATATTCAAGATGTCATGAGAAAATCATTTTGCTGCGTATGTAGTTCACACGCCCGCCACATTGCCGCAAGTGCAGGTTGATAGACGCCATTTTGTGTAACATGTTGCTATGGTTTTGCTTTCTAAAGTCCTTTACCATCTGTGGAATATAGTCTGTCTGGTGTAAGGTTTCCAGATTTTGACAGATTGTATGAAAGTAGTACCTTGTAAACAAACTAAATACGTATCCTTCTGCCACTATGTGCTTTCCATGTGACTTGTCAAAACATGTCAACATCATATGAATTTTTGCTTGACATTTCAAACATGCCAACCATAGGCCTAATTGAGGAAAATATGATTACACAGACCTTTTTTTTTAATTTCTGATGGTAACCTCTACATTATGTTATCAAAATACTATCAATAAAATATATTCATATTCTTAGAATTAATTAAATAGATATTATTAATTACTATCAAATCAATAATCACAAACACAAAAAATATATATTTTAAATCAATAAATTTCATTGGATTTGCAAGGTTGCAACTTTCACAACAGGAAAATTTTCGAGGCAAGATAGAAAGACATTGATGTTGTTTACAATTAACACTGTAATCAAAATTAAATCACACATGTTAAACAATTTAACGGAGAATACAAAAACTTACTTGTCCCAAAGTATTATTAGAATTGCCTTCCTTGTACACCTCTTAAAAAATTGAATGAATTCAGTAAAAAAAGAATGTGAATCTCACATAGTTAACTGATGAGAGCACCATAAAAAAAATAATTACTTCACAACTGAGCAGTAAAATGAACTACGAGAAAACAAAATTCTGCTGGAGTTCTGTGTAAAGGCAATGTCACCATTAGGCCTACCTTAAAAAAATTTCATTTAGGCAGTGAACAAACACAATAAGTGTTAGGCCTGTCAAATCATACACAGAAATAGTTAATTAGAAGTGTAAAAGTCTTCTACAATCAATAATTATGGAACCTATTTGCAGCAATTACAAGAAAAAAAGCATTTACGAAAAACATTCCTCACAAATGGTGAAGACTGCTAGGCCTGTGATCAATAAGTAATGAAAACTAGTGGCAATTACATCACACACATGGTCGTGTGTACAATTACAGTAACGTGGATATTTAATATACATGCCTTTCGTCCCCAAAAAAAATTTCAATACAATGTGTTGTCCTATACGATTAGTATTTATTACCACAGCTAAAAAATTTACCACAGAAGAAAATGTACTTTACATAATCTTTCCAGAGAAACGAAACATTATGTATCTCAGTTTTAATGCAATTAGGCCTAAATAATTAGTATTTAATTACAACTGCATGCGTGGTTTTGGTCTACACATGCAGGCGAGCAATGTATCTTCAATGTTTTGGTAAAGTCAATAAGTACTACTTGTTGTTTATTGACCAAATGAAAATAAATTCAACTGTAACATTAACATATTCTAAGAAAGGAAATGAAAGCTGAACCCACACACAAACTTAACATGTTTACCTTAATTATAAAAGAACTAACAAACATTTGCCTAAGATTTTACATTTCCCCATCAAAATACACCACACTCCAAATATTCACGTACATAATTTATCGCTATTTACTTTGTGACGGTTTTTGATGAAATTTCAAGCAATCGGCCGGTCGTTTCTATTTTTTTTTAATACCACTGGACGACTTTCGTGTTCTCCCATTAGTAACATGTCTTTGACTCCTTTGTCAACATGTACAATGTCTTGCTGTCGTTGGAGATTGCATGAAGGATTTTTAAATCGCTGCATTTTAAATAACTATTCAAACAACATTCATTGATTTGATTTAGAACTTCTAAACTGATACACCTGCACACAAAAATTGCATCTCACAATACCAACATGGCGTCCAGTTGTCGGTTGGTGAAGATAAACAGTCCTCTTTTTTCAATATTTCTGTTATGCAATTTAGAAAATTTGAAGCTATAAACATGTTTAATAACCTTATACAGAATACTACAACATAATATTATTTACGTTTATTCCGAAATGCTTACTTGTATTTTTATTTGTTCTGTGCACTATTTTCTTTTTCGCCAACGTAAGAAAGGATACATGTTATTCAGGGATACCACCACTGCTTCACATGGCAGACAGCTGACATTTGTTCTTTCAAATACGATGCTGCTGTATTACACTTTAAATACGTTGGCAGCAGTAGCTGTCGAATTCTGGAAACATTAAATGAGACAGACTTTTTTTTTTTTTTTTTTTTTTTGCACAATGTACATAATAAACATTGTAACAAACTACAAATTATCTGTTACAAATGTTTTGTATGGGAGAAATTAAGTTGGCATTTATTATGTTTGTATGCAATATTTACAGCAATACGAGAATTTGGTGCGGCCTTTACTTGAAATATTAATTATCACAAATTTTTCATCATAAATTTCTGGTGCGGCCTGTACACGCACGCGACCTATCTATGCCAAAATATGGTAATTGATCTGTTGTAAGGTGACTTCCCCAATGAGTGTAGCAACTCTAAAGATGCCAAAAAGAATAACTGCTTATCATGGCCGGGAGTTTTAAAGTGAAGGCTTCTACATGTTTGATCAATTAAATAGAATGTAAATACTGTTGTGAAAACATTGAGTGTAGTGTTACCAGATGTCCTCTTTTACCTGGACATGTCTTCTTTTTGAGGATTTGTGAACTGTCTGGCTGGGTTTTACAAAAAAAAATTGAAATGTCCTCTTTTCCAATAAAAGTGAAAGACAGGAAAGTTATATTTTTTTGTGGGGCTTTTATATATTTTTAACATTCAGGTTACAGTGCCAAAGAACTTCCTGCAAAAGTGCAAACGTTTTGGAGACTATTACGTAAATCTTTTGTCTTTACCAATACTCGTATATTTTGCCTGACTTTTTTTTTTTACATGTATAAGTTAAGAAGCACCTAATCTATTAAAAATCTTATGATTATTTGCTAGAAAATATAAACGTGTTATAACAAATAAAAATATGAAAGAAATATGATCAAATTGTATCTGAACATGAGCTGTGAGTGATTAAATGTGAATTAAAGAAATTGTGTCCAGTATACAACTATGTTTTGCTTGTAAGAGAAGACATGATAACACTACACTAATGATGTTGGGCAGTTAATATTGGTTATAATAATAATTCGCTATTGAAATAATTTATCTCACCATAGTCATTTTAATTATAGCGAAATACCACTATGTACTGATGCATGCCACACAGCTGCGCAGTGCGCCAACGCACCTTACGTGTCGACTTTGCCAGATCAGCAAGTGCTGAGAACATTTGGGAAAAGTCTAAAGAGGCATACATTTATTCCAGTGGCTACAGGGTTGATTCCACACGTTGGACAACTACAGACACAAGAATAATTAATGCGTTTAATTATGGAAATTGTACTGCCCACCCAGAATTCAGCATGCAGTCATAAAATCCAAGACTAAAAATTGTTTTACCTGACAAGCCAAAGACATGCCAGAGCTGATAAGGAAGTTGAAAGAGTCACCACAGAATCGTAGCACCCCTGCCAACAGAGACGTCACAGCTGCCGAGCCTAGAGAAGAGGTGGTAAACTCCACTCAGGGTGACAAGAAGAGCATAGCGCCGCCTGCTACCCTGGAATAACCAACCCTGCACTGGAAGGCTACCGACACCTGCATCCCTGTGACAGCCACAAAGCTGAGATTTTGACTATACAAGGAATCCCAAAAACGCTTGCCAGAGCTTGTCGGCCCGCCGACCGCAGAGGTTGGACGGCTCACCTGGGTCTACATAAGGCCTCTACCTCTCCTAGCCTGAAGAAGGCCAGCCTTCCCCTCCAGGAGCTTGCGAAGGCTCCTCCAGCAACACCTGCACCTACCCCACAGCAAACGGAGAAAACCGGGAGAGAAGAACCAGAGGGAACTTCGTCGTCCTCACCCTGCACCCTTTTACCCAAGTCACTCCTTGACTTCCATGGTAGTAGGTCATCACGACGCCTCTTCTGGGCAACAACCCCGCAAGTCTCTAGTTCGCTGTAAATTGTGACAACTGGTTATGTATTTTTGGAGCTAACTTTTTGGAGTTAACTTTTTTTTTTTTTTAGATTCGCCTTCACCTGATGTAACTAAAATAATTAATTTATTAATTAACTTAGAATTATAGAGAGCCAGATCTGCGTTATTTTCTTGATGTGTAAATAAAAATGCAACATAAACCATAAACATTGGTGAGGTAGTCATTTCACACCCCTTGATCATTTATAATTTCTATCATATTCTTTGGAAATATGGTTTCCTTTACTTGGCTCTAAACCAACTTTGCACTATCGCAGAATAAGTGCGAGTGGTGGAACCCCTCAGGTACTTGGAGATTGCAAAGGCTATAGTTTGAATAAGACCAGGGATCCTGGGACGTGTCCATTACACCCATTACTGCGGTAAAGCTCCAACACTAGCCCATCACATCTCTCTGTCAGTGCCTTAGAGTGACTGAGTGAGACACTTCCAAGAAAACTGCACTTCGACGGCTAAGAAAAGAGCAAGCCCATTTAATGAGTTGGTATATGGGAAGAGCCTTACCTAGTGAGAATTTATTATTTGTATTGTACTGTCAGATTGGTAAATTAATTAATTCAAATCATTAAGAAGGGACCTCAGAATAGCCTAAATTGTTGCAGAGCTCAACGAGCCCTACAGAGGAGATTATCCCAGTTAAGTTGCACACCACAAGTTGACTACTCACGAGACTGCACCCCTTCCACCCCTACCGGAAGTCAGTGTCAATGAACCCAGTAGGATAACTCCCTACATAGCCTGCGAACATGAAACATTTTTGGATCCAGTGATAGGTATCTGTTAGCCGTGGCCAAACTACGAACACGTTAGTTTAGTTATTTGCACCCTCCTACACCTAAACCTATTGCAAAGCAAGCTGCGCTATCGCCATCCAGTAGCACTACTGCACCAACAACATGTATGATCCGAACTAGAGCCGGAAAGGTTCTTAATATCGTCATACCCCCCAAAACTATACGAAAACCCCGGATAGCATCACCTGTTGATAACTTTGTCTCCATTCATAAGCCTTCGAGGCTGGCACCCTATAGGCATCCCGATAGCGAGCAAGAAGCAGAGTAATTAACTATCTGGGACATCAAAATCATCCCCATTCCATTATCATTTACATCCCCATTTTCATTGTTAATTTTTTTTTTTTTTGTTTTGTTTGTTATTCCCCCTTGTGAAAGCTGGCATCCCGTATTATGACGGCCTTCACGGTGAGCAAGATCACACTCCCTGGGAGGGAGACATTTTTGATTAAGCCCACCCTGGAGTTTGATTCCCCTCCAGCAAAACGCAACCCTTCTTCTGGGTGGTACCTCGTTAAGAACCACAACGTGGGCAATCCCGGACCCATCAGGCAAAAACCCTCATCAGAAACATATCCACTGCTGAAGGGTTCACCTCTCTTATTCCAGAGGGAACGCAGCACACTTCTAACGTTTCCATGCAATATTATTAGGGCAAACACCTCAGGCAAGGCGTATAAATAGGAAACTAGCAGAAGTTGTAAGAGTAGAAAAAAAAAGGGAGACTGCATCAATACAATTACTGCACATAACTTAAACCACAATTTAAATACAGCCATAAGGTATTGAAACATAGGTACACACATGGAAATTCTCACATGTGGTTGGCTATGCTGACCAATAGGGAGTGAGGCTGTATTTTAGCTAGCAGATTTATGAAAGCAGAATGATAACTATCAAAGAGTGACGTACAAAGTAGAGAACTGCCTGCAGGAAACACTTGGACAATGTGTTCCCCAGTTGTAGGGACACAGGACACTGCCTTACCTCAAAGGAAGTCACGGACATGTGGCTGGGTATGCTGGTATGCAGGGTGATGGTCTCCACTGCATGGGCGCCCCAGGAGAAGGCGGCCTGTATGTCAACAGACTGGCAAGTCTGTATGCTGCGGGCGTCCGTCAAGGAAAAGCGGCCAGGCGATGCCGAGAACTGCTAGGCACACCAAGCCAGTGCTGTGATTAGGGCCAATACAATGCACATCAAGCAGTGTGTGTACTAAACATTTCATGGGGCACACAGTTCTGTTTAAGGCCTACAGATGATGAAAACTCGTGTGGGAACTACTTCAGCACTACGAAATGGAGTTAAGCTGAAGGCTGGGACAAAAGTTTAGCTTCCTCAACACACTAGCACAATGCCTTGGAGCAGGGCTGAGTCCAGGATGGGGGCGGAGCACCTGCTCCAGGTGGCAGGCGGGACCTTGCAAAGGAAAAATATATTCACATATATGCACACATTAATATGAATGAAAACATTTTAAATGGCAGGCGGGACCTTGCAAGGGAAAAATATATTCACATACATGTACACATTAATATGATTGAAAACATTTTACAATGTTTAATATAAGTAAATATACATGTACCTACATTGTTAAAATAGGTCAAGGCTGTTCGCGATAAAGTGAGCACTTTCAAAATCAACCTCGGAAAAAAATCGCTGCTCCTAGCGGCATATATTTTAACAGGCTCCCTGAGTGACATGCACCCAGTAAAGTTGTGTAACGATGGACAGGAAAGTAGTTCCGCATCTTAACGTCTAATAAAAATTGTTAGGTAATCATTTCTGACAACTTAAATTATTTCTTCCGCTTTCTGTTTTTTTTTTTTAATATATATATATATATATATTGAAGTGTAAAAATAAGAGCAGATTTGTAAAGTATTTACTTTTCTAACAATTTCACATTTTCACTTGACCGACGCATGAATAAAGTGATGAGGCCTATGACAGTGTTGAACTTACATAAAGCAGAAGAATACAAAACTTGCATAAAAATAGATCTTAAGCAGGGCTTTCAAAAGTGCTTATTTTAATGTGAATAGCCTATGTGTATTTATCACATGAAAAAATACCTTGGGTAAACATATTGCATTTTGTTGGTTTCTTTGGTAGTTAACATATAAAGGGTTTAGAATACAGAGGGATTCCCGCCGCATACCACCCCTGGAATCCACGCCTGAATCCAGTACTACTGGTGGAATGGTGAGTTGCACAGTCACTCAAGCTGCTGGTGACAAATGTGTTGGTAGGAATTGCACCACTTCCTTCCTACCTCTCTGTATATGTATGGGAAATATCAGATGGCAATCTGTACTGCCTGCTTCTACATCTGGACGTATCTTTTTCAGACCATCACAGGACATGGCTGCATCAGTAACCAGTATAAGGAAAATTCTATATTTCAGTTCACGTAAGCTTCTCAAAATAGATAAAAGTGGCACAGGACCATAGCACAGTAGACCTATTATTTTATATATTTTTTTTACAATAAACTTACTGCCATGAGAATACTAAATGTTTTGTTAATGGTTGCCACATATACTTCTGTCTTTCTATTCTGTTGTGTTTACTGTAAAAACTTCCACATATTCCAAAACACAAGTAAATTTTTGGACATTTACAAGTTGTTCAAGTGCACTGCTCTAAACAGCTTGATGGCAACTTGTAAAACAACAGAGAGAAGAAACAAGGTAAAACACAATGAGATGTGGTGTGAAGAGCACACAGAAAAAATAATGGCCCATCAAGAAGGAATAAGTGTTGCAGTTAACAACAGTGAAACAGCAGAAATGCAGGTACTCCAACAAAAAACTGCGAGAAATTTATGGCAAACCATATTCATGTATGGGCAGTGTAACTAAGGGTAGTGGAGATATTAATCTTTGTCCCATAAAGCAAGCTCCAAATAATTCAATTATGGCCAATTATGACTCACATTTTTAATAACCAAAAACAATGCTATTTGAATTACTGTTTGACAATTTAAATATCAAAATTATTCTACACTGGCTTTAAAAATAGTAAGTTACCTGGCTGTCTTAGTACAGAGTACTATTTTAATATAAATATGTGCCACATTCTGCTAAAAATATTTCCTGAATTTTTTTTTATTCAAAACTTTGCAGATATGTTTCATACCATGATACTGTATCTCTATGAAAAAGTTAATTAGGGTGTTCAAATTTTGTTTATTTTTTAAAAGAAATCTTGCAGAGTATATTGCTTATTAGAAGTGTTGGATATTTGCTTACAACAGTTCTGATTATTCTCTATGTTAAAAGTTCAAAATACATATCAAATTCTCCAATGTTGGTACCATTTTTCAGTAAATGAATGATATGAATCACCTGCGGGAGCATAGAAAAAAATACTACTTCACCTCTCTTCCTTAACAAAGTCCGAAGCAAATTGTAAGTTTCGAATTGCTTCCCACAACTATTCATTTTGGTTAAGTTCTTTCCCCAGGCACGTACCATATGCCACAAACATTAGAGGTGAAACTGAAGCGGCGGTGGCATAAGCTTGACCCAAGCAGTATAAAACACCTCAGCCATATCCAACATAAAAGCTTTTGTCTTAACTTGTGACTCAATGGCATCTGCTACACTTCAATTACTCTCAAATATCCTCTATTCAAAAACATAAATGAACATGAGAAGCCTTGGTTAAAACATAAAGGATCATAGTGTTAGGTAGCCAGGTCATTACAATATGTGTTTGAAGGGTTCCTTCTATGTTTACATTCTTTCTTTGTAGTGGTGTTTGCACTACATTTTGTAGACGTCACTGCCAAATCACTAATTTTGCAAAGCTTAGCAGTCAGTTAAGTCAGGAAGCGACCAGTTGACTAGTCCCCTTCATATTTTCTTAATACTAAAGTCATCTTGCCTGCAGTGTGACACGTAGGAGGCTAGGATAGAAGCCCTTATATTTATGCACAGGC
The DNA here is from genome assembly GCA_029891345.1 of Dryococelus australis. NCBI lineage: Eukaryota > Metazoa > Arthropoda > Insecta > Phasmatodea > Phasmatidae > Dryococelus > Dryococelus australis. Next base: position 200,705,536 of record CM056993.1, on the reverse strand, counting down.
GGCCACAGCAGAGCACAGCTGACACGGCCTAATGAGTGAGGCCTTAGGACATTTTCATTATTATTTTATTGCTTTTCAAAAATCATATTTATTTTTATTCCCTAAGGGTCATCATTATTCCGCATGCAGCACAAATGTAAGTACCCAAGCCGTAAACCTCTCATTGTAGGAATGCACTCATAAATGAAAGAATCTCGCGACATACCACTCAGTTTCCATGCCACGACACATGCTTACACAAAAATAAGTAAAATTAAATCACTTGAAAAGATCATGAAGATACAAAGATGACAAACGTGATGCATGACACAATCTGGTGCTTCTGGGAAAAGTCCTCTACAAGACTGACTTTGCACCATCTTGAGTGGCAATGAAACGATTGGCAAGTCAACAGCAAGTAAAAACAGTAATAGAGGTGGGACACAAGGACCAAAGTTTACAAAGACTCAATTTAACTTTTAACCATGTGATCCATACTTTTACTGATCACCACGTCTCTATAAGAAGCCGTCATGTCAATGCCCCTCCCCAAAGAAGCAACCATTTCCACTTTGCCGCTCCCACTGAGAAAGCCCGCAAGGTTTAAACTTTGCACTGCTGAAGAGTAGCGAGCCACCCAGCAGAAAGTCACTGCCTCCACGAGCGCATGAGGGCAAGATATGTCGTCGCCGAGCGCCACTCCAGACAAGGATCCAGGAACCCCGGGAGGCGGGGTTAATTCCCCTGCACCCCTCTGAGAGCCAACGAACTGGGAAATTCAATATAAAAGGAATCACAGAGCAGACCTCAGGAGTGATTCTGCTGCACAATCTTGGCTGTGAAGGCCGAGAGTGCTAGCACAGGGCAGAGTCCCTCACCCACCCTGGTGACTGCAGAAGATTTAGTGGCAGACAATGATGCCAACCAGCTCCGGAGGACCACCAACTACCAGAAGGCCTTCAACTTTTTCAGCAGCCTCCAGCAACCCCAGAGGTCCGCTTCCACCAAGAGGCCTTCCACCTCTTTGGCCACAGCCAGCAGCTCCCGAAGTTGTACACAGCTACCAGAGAGCCCAGCAGACGTTGTCCCTCACCACCTCCTCCACTTCTTCCTTCCTCTCTACCATTCAGGCAACGAAATCCCCTCTAGACTTCCCTGAAGACCCTGGTCCGGCCACGTCTTCACCGTTTGAGTTAAGAACTCCATTTTTGCCAACTACACATTTAGGTCCTTTCAGGACAAACTTCTCTAATTCAGTTAGGAAATTATTATAGGGCTGTTGTTTGTTGAAGTAATTCACGTTGTAAATATCACACAACACACTACATTAAATTTTATCCAGGATGCCTTCGCCTGGCATTAATGTAATAACTTCCCCATAATCAATTTAGAATTTTTTTTTTGGGTTAGAAGAGAGTGGTTACCACCTGTCACAAAACATTTTTAAATACATACTGTAATTAATGTATTTTTTTATTACCGTCAATGTTAATGTTTTCGTTCTTAGCTTTTGATAAACATTTAAGGATTTTTATGTAATTGTATCTTGCTTTTCTCATGTAAGGTAAAGCCGGCTATGAGCAGAGACCTGAAAAATTAGCAAAACCGATAAAGCGAAAAATAAGGCAAATTTCATTATAAAAAAATAAAAAATTGTGATTTTTGAGAATTTCAACTGTAATTCACGAATTGTACAAAATCCTGTAGAATTTTCGCGAATTATTGTTTTACGTCATATAGTTGCTTCTTAAGACGTATTTTATGTGTTTTTGGATATTCGAATACGAATGCATGCATAAGTTGGCCAGTAGATTTCCTCGATTTATCGCCATAAACAAAAACATGTTTAATTTCCAATCACGTGTATTTACGACCATAGATAATTGATCGCAATATATGATGCATCACTTTGAGATAAAATTTCTACTGCACAACCCTGCAAAAGTTTTTTGGTTCATTACAGAAACATGCCAATGTAGTGTTCACGTACACCATGCACCATGTTATCTATGGAATTCACGCCATGTTCACTAGTGATGGGAAATATAGTTCACTAGAATGAACTAGGTCATTCCGAACTAGTCACATTTGAGAACAGTTCATTAGGAACCGTTCTTTTGAACTATATAGGTCAAAGTCGAATGATCATGCGTACTGGCGAACTGCTGAGTGCAAGTGTAACCTCGGTCCGAGAACTAGATAGGTTTTTCTTTGTTTCCTCTTTAACAGTTCCATTTCTCCTCCCCAGAAGAATCTAAGCAAACGTGAAACGGAAAGAAAAGCAAATAAGTGATGTTTGAAAATTAATTGCTAAAGAATTAGTGCATTATTGTGTGTAGATGAATTTACTTCTTTTTTATATAGAAGTAAGATACATGAATAGTGAAAATATCTTTATACTGTGTTATCCATGCCTATGTTGTGTAATATAAGACCAAATTACTTTTGACCCTGATAGTAATGACCACAACAATATTATAATAGGTTCTGTTGCGAGAGACAACCAGGTGTAAAGTTAATTTTTCCAAGTCAGGCGTGTACAAACTCAACAAAAATGGTTCCGACACACTGGATTTATTTGTACTAGTATTAGAAACATTTTATAGTCCTTTTCATATAAGTGGTCTCAAATTTGACAAACAATGTAACCAACCTACACAGTATGTAAACAGTAAATGTTCTCGCTCCTACAGTATTGTATCAGCTGATGAACTGCTGTGGGATCCATGTTGTTAGGTTGGCTAATATGATGAACATTTTGGAAGAAAATAGTACTCTGAACTAAAAGTTGTAATCTAATATCTTAATTATACTTACAGCATTTATGGTTTAAATTATGTTTCTAAAGCAATATTAAATTTTCTTGGCTATTAGTAATGGGGCTTAAAAAACACGTTCAGCATTTATGATAGAGTAAATCTACACATACGAACAGTAAACATTTTCAACCATTGGCTAGCCATGTTTATGTTTCCAGCCCGGTAAAGGCAGTTGTGCGTGCACTATTTTTCTCATTGTGCTTCTTATACGAATATTGTATTGGTGTTCTCGGAATATTTAATCGTAATCAATTATTTTTTATTTGCTTTTTCCAAATATAGTTTGTTGTAGGTACCGGTGCGTTTTGTTGAGTGAAATGTAATATTAATCGGCACGTCATTGAAACTGCTCGTTCCGCCATTTTTCTAACCGCCTTCCACAATGAAGTGACACAAATATAATTTCCATATATAAGTTTTTAAGTTTGTTTGTATCAGGAAACGTGCGCAGTGTTGATTTTACTGAATGATTTTTTAAATAAATTATTTAATGCTAGTGACGAACAAACATGATTTTAGTGAAATAAACTCGTAAGGATTGCCATAGAAAAACACGTGTTCAAGAGGTTACAACAGTAAGTTTGCGTATTTTGTAAATGTATTTGTAAACCATTAATATAATCATTGAAATTCACGTGGCCTGAAAAATGCCACACTTTCCATACTTTTGTAGTAAGTGAATAATATTTGTTTGTCTACATCGTACATTCAAGTGTAAGGTTAACTTCTATCAAAGTGTGTCGTGTATATATTGTTGCATCTGTACGAATACGAACAGCGACATATGTATCTCATTTTGTATTTTCATTAAAGTTATAATTTTCTAAGTTAAATAATTTAAATGTTATTTCCATACGAGCAAAATTTTCCACTGCTCCATCAAAACAATATGCAACCCAAAATGCCACAGACTCATGCCGGAATCACATAGCCCCAACCAACACAGCACGGAACGACAAAAAACACAACCACGACACATTTTAATGTGACTACTTGAATTTACAGCACGACCGACACCACGCTCTCTGCATTTAACCTAACTATTTAGAAGGCACTGATAGGCTATGTTAGTCTCAAAGGCAGTGAACAAGAGGGAAATTGTAATACATAATGATGATAAATTGGTATCGCTTGTGCATACAAAAGTAAAATTATTTTTAAGAGTTAGGTACAGTAGTTTTCTAATAATTTTTCTTTTAAGCTGCGTATTTACCATATTAGGGAAAGCTTGTAATACAATTTCATTTTGCAATGTTGTACATTCTGTGTCATGCCACACGACATGACGAAGAATAGAAATAATTTCTAATCCAAAATTGCTGGTCGGACGACAGAATCTTGTTTTTCATTGGCTGTTGGCCGTCGTGTCATGTGCGTTGGGGCTATGTGATTCCAGCATCGTAAGAACATCAAAATAATCCAATCTCACGAAAGACGATAAACTAAAGTCCCCCCACTCTGCTCACTTTTTCCTTTTTCCCTCGAAATTAAATAAAGATGATACCCTAATTGGGCCCACATTTCATTGCTATGAACATTTCTCTGTGTTATTATTGATTGAAACTAACACTCTGGTTTTGGAGGGTTTCAAAATGTAAAGCTTAGTGGCGATACGAACCTGTAAGTTGTATCACTTCATTTTTTAGAACATATATGAAATTTGTCAAGCTTGTAACACAGGGATACTTGTTAGTAAATTAATTTAAAAGATTTTCCTGTTTTTAAAGGCTGTATTTGAAAGTAACATAATGGCATGTGGGTTTCAACGTTGGAGTCTTTCATAAATGTTTTGCAAATTAAAAGTGCTCATATGTTTTTAACATACTTTGTTAAGAATATTGTAAGAGTGGGAAGAATAATTCACATAAATAGGATTTGCAGTGGAAAGACAACTTTTCTATATCAAGTACATTAACAACATGCTTAATCAAACAAAATTCTATCAATTTAAGCACCCAACAAAGGTGCTCCAATATCATAAAGAAGTGTCTCATGCATCAGCAGGAACTGCGACATTCCAAAATTTATCGCTAAGGAAAATGAACTTTATGATGTCTTCAATCTTGGGTAGGTGGAGCAGATTTTTAGTGTATAAGTAACATGTTTGTTTGATATATTGTTACTGTAGGTCACATCTGCTTCTCTAGAGCGCTTTGTAACATCTCTGAACTGAAATACAGTTTTTCATTAGGTACCCGAGAACAAGCCTAGGGCTGTATTCACAATTTTGAGGAGGAAGGTTGTGCAACTGAATTTCAGTGTAAATATCAACACTGAGTTAGTCAGAAATAAGCTTTTATTCACAGCATGACAATATGAACAAGTAGGTATTTGAGAAAAATTATTAAAGTATTTTGTATGTAGACCTGCAAGACTTAACATTTGAGTTACTAAATGAGAGTTATTAAAATACTGAAATAAGCCACATTTGCTTAAATATTATTTTGGCTACCTGCACACTTTAACATCCTAAGAATTATAACCACCATAAAAGTATCAGGCTGTACAGAGTTTGTTATATCATACCGCAAAGCTGAATTATGTACTTTTAATGCAACAGTAGGCATAGCCTGTATGTAAGTATATATACTGTCTTTGAAAAAAAGGTGGAAGAGGGGGGAGGGGCAGTATTTGGGTATTTGTACATTCCTTGGGGGGGGGGGGGGGGTCATGGTATTTGGTGTTCATGGAAACCATGCTAAATTTTTATGTTTACAAGAACTTTCCTTAGGTAAGTGTGACAAGATTAGTTCATTAATATATATTTCGAGTACCATACATTAAAAAACAGTAAAATATGTTATTCATTTGACAGGCAAAATACAATTTCATTTTCGTGCATCCTGGTTACAAATTTCTTGCAAGGTAAAAAATTATAAATTTATAGCCTTATTACATGGGCTGTTAGTCATTTACATAAAATATTTATAAACAAATAAAAAATGGGATTGTTGCCAACCTGCAACTGTTTGAACAGCCCTTCACAGCTTCTAAAAGTCATTTGGAAGGAGGCACATGCAATTTGTTTGCAAATATAGGCGGTCATATGTTAGTTTGTTTACAAATACTGGCAGTCACATGGTGTTAGTTTGCAAACAGTCACCGTCAATTACAGTTCAGCTGTGGCGGAAGAACACATAGCCACCCAGATGCCAGTGGCACAACTTTCCTAGAACTGTCAAATTTGAGACCACTTATATTAAATGGACTATAACATAACTTTAATTACCAAAATAACTTAATTTAAATATGATACAAATAATGTCAAAAAGCTACATTAGAAATATTGAGCGAATCTACTAGAAAAAAGCAGTTCTTCACTTGTTTATTGCGAGTGTGTAAAACTTGACATTACATTAATGAGCATTTTTCTATATTTTACTGTCGTAGCTATATTTGTATTAGTACGGCTATCAGATGTATTTTCTTACAGATACGGGAATTTCCATATGTCTAGCAACATCGTATTTATAGTACGAGTGAGAGGGTTTTACGAAACTGACACCCTAACAGCGAGGTCTTCAGTGCCGATGAGGATGAAGCAAGTTAAATGGACGACACAAACATCCATACCCTGACTGGGTTTCGAACCCGGAAACCCTCGCATTGCAGACCAGCGTGCAACCGACTACACAATTGGGGTCGGCACAAGAAAGTAAGAAAGAACAAAAGATCGCTGCATGGCTATAGGTCTGCCAACTGTCTCGCGCTGTGTGTCCTGCAGTTCCCGTCTGATTTGCGACTCATGTCACTATTCAACTAGGTAGGTCTACTCTGCGATCCCTACAGTTCAAGGCAGTGCTGAACGAGCTAAAACAGATACCGATAGACAGAGGCAGATAGATAAGAAGTATCCACGTTGCACTGTGGCCAGTCACGAATGGATGGATAGCGTTTATGAAGGGGGGAGGGGGCTGCAGGGAGCGACGAATGACGTATTATCTGAGCATGCGCACTGTGGCGCACCTGGCGTAGTTACTGGTACTAAGAGAATGACTGACCGCTATCACAAGAGACTAGTTCTTTTATGTCGCGGTGAACTACGCACCTAGTTCTTTTTCAAGACCAGTTTAAAATGAAATGGTAGTTCGTGAACTACCCATCACTAATGTTCACATTCCTAGTATCGTTCACGTTTTAACCAACAATTCTTTAATTTTTACAAAGCGAGCGCGCGACGATGAAAAATGTGTTTATATTTAGGTAGAGTATATTTGTAAATCAATTTATCACGTATTTTAAACTTGTATTCATCCAGTTAATGGTATTTTTATCATACACATTCTCTGTAAATATATGCGGTAAAAAGCTACACATTTTGAAGAAACAAAAGTTTCGTCAACGCTTGCCTAACGAAAAAATCTGTTGTTGAAAGTTTTGATGGTTCAAAAACGTACAGGCAGATTTCTCTAATTTTTTTATCTTCGTAAACTGCACTTTTATTATTATTTTTTAATAGTGCTTGTACAGTTTTGTATAAATTGTTTACATTATTCTTTTCATGAATCAGTATGCCCTTGCCAGTGCATTGCGAGCGTAAGACGAAAACTAGTGTTTTCGTCTTAAAACTGTAACTGTATTATTCTCTGGGAGTCAGGAATTTTTGCTAGGAAATAACAATTGATAAAAAACACTGCTTATCAATAGGAATAACATTGCCAATTTCAGGTTTTACAAATAAAGTGACATTTCTCAAATTAGATATTTCTTTATAAAGAGCAAATTAAAAATTGGAGCAATTTTTATCCAGAAACCTGCATTTTTGAAGCAACAACATAACAGCTATTTTTGACAAAAATAACACCTTTTTTCCAAAAAAATTAACACATATTTTTGAAAAAAAAATAAATAAATAAATAAATAACACCTACTTTTTTAGGTCTCTAGCTATGAGACTACCGTCATATGGCAAGTGCACGCACCATTAAGAGGTAAATTGAGATCTGCTAGCGAAATACTATGGTATCTCTCAACAGATCTTCGGAAGTGCCTGAATGCACTAGGTACTCCTTTCCACTTGTAAAATCAGGTATTTCGGCTAGCGTGCTACTCTGATGTCCGGAGAGTGACCCAGCCAGGGTGAGAGAACTGTTTGATCTACTTGACCCATGGTGGAAAACTCACGTAAGAGTCACTGGCAGTCAATATACAGATCCTACACTTGTGGTCCACACTGGTTGTTGAACAGTCGGGCGTGGAGCAGCAAGATGGAAGTGTATTGCGAAACCAGTGCTCTTAGAAGTACACTATTACCCGGCTTTGCCTTAAGCATTTTTATTCTCATTTTTAATAACTATTAAATTCGGCCTTATGCCACATTCACACAGAAGTGTACAAAAGCGTAAGCTCAAACAAGCACTAAACAGATAGGAAGTATAAATATCTCACACACCTGTTTCAGAGATAACAGAAGAAAAACCACTTTTTACACCACCTATCAGATTAGCAGGGAGAATACCACTGGAATACCTATTGGTAGTAAACTTCAATATAACTGTCCTGGGACTCTAACACACCCTCATACCAGGCTCTTACACTGAAAATCCCCCCACACCTATCCCAGGAACCTATGAGCTGCACAAGCACCACTCCTTCGCAGCCAAGCACCCTCCTCCACTGTACAGTCACCGACCACACCCCCAAACCAGCTGGAGAAGAGGAGGGTTATACAGCCTGTGTCATTTGACTTCGTTCCAACAAGTAAGCCCACCAGACCCACTCTGTATACAGGCGTCCTGCCTAAACAAGAGTAGGAACCTTGGGTATGATCACTGCGACACTGGCATCGCATTATTTGACGGCCACCTCCATCACTAAAGTACTATCTGTGTACTGCAGAACTCTGAATATAAAATTAATCATAGGGGTTACAATCTCCAAGCCGCCGACCAATCAGAATGCCAACAAAGCTCCCAACCAATAACCCTTTCCTTCCAACGTGGGAAACTCAACCCATAGGTGAACTAACTAAGGGGCTTGTGTGTGATTCTCGTCAATGTCAGGGCTTCTCATCCCGTCATTTTAATCTTTAGTGACGCCACAAATAAAATGAGTATGGAGGTTTCAATCATCAATTTCTGCCCATACTAGGGTTGGTATTGTATCTAATCCTTCTACGCATAATTGATGTTTTATCATTGCACGAGATGTCTTAAAATGCTTCAAACTACATCGCATCCAGCACCGCTGCCACCAGAGACCAAGGAGAGAGCCAGAACGCCAGTTCGTAGCGCATCAGAGACCCTGAAACGTCTGGAAGCCGCAAGCTAAGAAACAAAATAAAGGAGTGCCACTACACTTGCAGCACCTGGCTATTCCTTCAGCCCAGTTGATCAGCCACGCCATCAAGGTCAACAGCCTGCTAGGAAGTGCCAGAGCCCAGAGAAGAATCACACAGAGCAACAGGAGCTACAGAAGCAAAACCAGGACAGAAAAATTGCTGTTGAGATGACAGTACTACATTCTCTCAAAGGAATTTCTTTCTCGAACCAGGATATCCTTCTAAGAAGCCTAAAACCTCTATTGTGACAGAAACAAATTGCTCTTGTAGAGACAGTGCTACATTCTCACAAAGGAATTTGTTTTTCGACTCACTTCCCAGGATGAGCTTTTGTCGCAGCGGAGAGGGGGCGAATTGACACAAGATGTCTTTGCAACAATGATATTTTACGGACTTCAGCTCATCAGTAAGCATAGCTATGCACTTGAATACAACGGAGTTTGTATTGTTGACCGCACGTGATGTTAATAAATTGTACTGTCTACAACTGCAAGAATGGATGTTCCAGCCTGCAAGATTTTATTATTCACCGGCCCATCGAGACTGTATATTAAAGGTGCTGAGTTCAATTGCATGCCACTAGATGGATGTACCAGTATCGCTTCGCCGCTTCTTCATCTCCAAGCCACCCGGTGATGTCACAGATCCATAAAGCTATGTTATCACCCCCCTCTCTCTCTCTCTGACCTGCAATCCCTCGTCCACAACCTCGCCAGCCAACAACAGCAGAGGAAGACGACTCATGAAGTATAAATTGTGGGCTGCAACATTCGCTCGAGACCAATCTTCAGTTTCCCACCACACTCTTTGCCGGACACTGACCAGCCTTCTCAGCTAAGCTCCGAGGTTTACCTTCCTTCTTTCACCGTACTCTTAGTGTTAAAGAAATAACCTTCTCCTTGGTCTCCACCGTGCTCATCACTGAAACCAGCCTGTCTACACCCTGCTTAGTCTTCACCACATTCATGCTGAAGAAACCAAACCGCCACGTTACCTACACACTGAGACACTGTGGCCCCATCAAGGAAACAACAAATGTGTAGGGAGTCAAATCAGTTTGAATTGTTTTCACTACACTCATCTACCCCACCCATCTGACACCAAATTCAAGCTGACCTAAAACTTTCAAACCCTCTGAAAATGAAAATAATATGACCCCGAATGCAAGTCAAATTTTGAATGTTCTGCGCACACTCAATCAGCTAAGAGCACACAAAGAAGTTATTGATTGGGCAGTGTGTTCACGGTGGCTGGAGAATGAGGGGAGTATTACCTCTCAACGCAGCTACATGTTGGCCCCCGTGGCAAATATCTGTTTTTAAAGTAATTAATTATATTTTACTGCAAATAAAACTTGTCATTTTGAGACAAAAATGAATAAATAACATGGTTATAATTGATTTATTTACTGTATTTAATAATTAATCATTCAAAACCACGTCCTCTGATTTTCCCTGTCGTGAGTATCACTGCACTTGGCTCGGTGCTTACCTATCCATTATTAGATGGCAAAAAGTGTCAAATAGGCCCTTACATTTTATCAGTTTATTCAAGGCAAGTCTATTGAAATAAATTAATATACATCCTCCAATTACCCCGCAAGAAGTTACTGAAAATGAATTTTACACAATTTTTGGTGCAAGAGAAGGTCAAGTATAGCTTCTGGGCATGTCATTTTATTCACAAAGATGCTGCCCCTTGAGTTAAATAAATATTACGTTTTAAAATCAAGTAAATTTTACGCCAGATACATATAAACACCAAACTTAAGTGAAAAAAAACTACATTTAAACACAAAATAGAACATCTTTGCAAAACTAATTCCTCGTTAAAATGTTTTGCGTAACATTTCCACGCAAAACCATTTGCTTTGAAATACAAGTGATAATAGGAGCAACTATTTTAAGCAATGCATTATCTTGATACAATTTCTGCATTCGCCAGGCACACAATTACTCTAGGCCGGCGTGTGAAGGCAAGCGCACGCAACTGAGAGACTTGTTTATTCTTTTGCTAGACACCAGCTTCTCCTTTCAAAGACATGTGAGGGGAGGGAGGAAGGTGCGCAGCAGAGAGAGACAGAGAGAAGGGTGAGAGAGAGGACACTAGGTTGACATGCTGGTTACTAGGTACCCACTTCCTCTCTTGTATGCGTGTAAAGGGAAGTAGCAAACCAGTCTCTCACGTCACACCACGCTGCAGTGTCAGACAGATGTGTGTAGAAGGCAGACAGTGCGCTGCAGAGCAGTGATAAACAACAGCACTTATGACATATTTTACATCCAGTTACTAGAAGGTTGCATAAACAACCAGCGTAAAAATGATAGTTGCTGGAAATATGAAGGGACCCAAATACACTTCGATCGTCGCACCATGTGATAAACGATACAAACGGTTTATGTTAACATTATTTAAATAGAAAATTCAACGGGATCAAAAAAATTGTTGGTGGATGCGGTTTATCAGTACATGCGATAACGATACATCAAGAGTTGACTGTAGCATGGTAGGCAGAATAGTAGAGTCCACTATCTCACAGGTCAGCTTGTCAACTCGGTGCTCACCCTCTCTACAGCGTTTTGGCACCAGAGGGGTCGTTCCCCGAGTTGGGAAGACTGAACTTGAGACATACACCCACATGCAGGCACTGTTGATCACGAGGCCTGACTTATAGTGCTCACCACATTTTGGTGACAAGCTCTATGAAGGGTGACCATCAAGTGTTGGAAGACACTCCACGTGGTTCGACACCAGTAGAACTACACAAACCCTGCGATCTCCTCACGGACGTGAGAGTGCACTCTCATCCTGATTCCTTACTCCCGTCGCAGTGGTATTCGTGAAACAGGTGCTGACTGTCTCCAGGAGCTTACATGAGGTTAAACCTTACCTCATCACAGCTCTGACCCAGGGAACAAGTTCGGGCACTGCGTCTACTTCTGGTACCCATCACTTCAGAGATCCTGAAGGACCTGTTTGCACCACTGACATGTCTGAACAAAGAATTACACCCTTGGCTCGCAAAATACCTGAGTCGGCCTGAACAGCCCACAGTAACTCCTAATGTCTACTTCAGACTAGAACCAGTTGCTCCGCCTCCTCAGGCATGTTCTAAAATCTCAACACAGAGCACACACCTGCCTTATGGCCCACATACCACCTATTTAAATCATTCAAGGCCAAGCCTACACACGTCACCTATGTATCCCATTAAAAACCCAGGCCCTGAAACATAAGATCTCGCTGCTCGAACCTGATTTTGTACCTTGCCGCAAAGCTACCAGGCCAGTTCTCTACAATGGACGGGCACTAGTCCCTCGTAGAGATTAGAGAGAACCCGTCAAACCATCCAGAAGGGTGTACTTGGCTTAGCACCCGAGAAAGTCCTCCTTTCTGATGTTGTGACGATCTTCACAGTCCCGTGGCATCACGTGTCAATATCCAACCTAAATGAATATACAATTGGAAACAAAACATCTCACATTTACACTGTTTTATTTGCAGCCAATGGAATTTATCTTTATTATTATTAGTACTGCCTACTGCAATCAACAAATTGAAAGACATTTTTGTGTAAAAATAAAGTACTTTTACTGACTGACAGTGTTCTTTCCCAAAATACGCTTATATACTCATGCTGAAAACTATAACATAGTATGCAATCTTCCATTGTGCTGGGCCTAAATGCATGCAGAATTCACTAGTATTTGTCTCCTTTTCATCACTAGTATTAATTAATGTATCGCTGAACCGATAAACTGGGGCATTTCTACTGTAAAATTGTCAACCTGGCCAGGTAAATACGTAGCAACAAGAATGTTAATCTTCCTAACAGGTTATTCATCTGTAACAATGATTAAGTCATAGATTATTATTAATACAAGTTGTACAATTTACATACAGTATTTTCATCTTCCAAATGTTTTCATTTCAAAGCAAACAAGAAAAAGATACATTAAACTGTTATATGCATACCCAGCATTTTATTTAACCCTATAGTTGTCAACAGATTTCTCCACTGTAGCCAATTTCCCCTGACACAAGCACTCATATTTCCTTACTGTTAATCACACCATTAAAAAAAAATTACTTTATTATGAAGTAAGCTTCTGAGCAATTGAGGAAATGTTATAAAATGTTAACATTACTGTCTCTACCTTACTACTTTCGCTTAACAAAATTATTGAACAAAATATATACACAAGTATCAGAACATAATACATACATACCTTTCAATCTATAAACAATAAAAATGAAATGTCAGTGTATACAGTAATGCAACATGACTTATTCATACTTCACTGGATGGATGGGTGCATGTAAATTCCTTTGATTCCTCTAACTTCACCCTAATGCAGGCCTGCCGTTTTAATGGATTTTATCAGTTTTTACGCATTTTAAACACACTAGAAAAATCCAAATCCGAAGTTATGGATTTTAAACACTTTTAATTTCAAGGATTTTACAGGATTTAACCCAATGATTCCAGGATTTTACAGGGTTTTTATATACAGAAACCAGGATTTCAGCTTCAGGGCTGGTGGCAGCCCTGTCCTATTGATATAAAACACTTCAGTATGACATTTACTTGGATTATAACATGCAAAATTTAGTATGTTGGACCTGCAGATTTAAAAGTAGCCGATTTAACTTCTGTTAGTGGTGTCAAAATACACTACATAGGTATGTATATAAAATTTAAGACTGTTTTGAAGGACTGAATGTAGTGTGTGTTGCAGTGCTTAATTTCCATGATGTTACCTTACCTTTTCGAAAAAAGGCTGAAATACTGTCACAGCCTGTGAAGCTGTGAAACCGAATTAGAACTTTCATGAAATCATCAATATTGCATCCATCTGGTAATTTGAGACTACTTTAGGAGCAACAATTATTTTTTTTTTCCTTCCTGGCCTATTTTTGTATGTAAAGTTTGAATTTGATTTGTTGAATAAAACCTAGGAGAATCACTAAAGCATCAGTGTCATCAGCAGGAACAACTGCAGGGTTGTTGCTTTCGCCAACATGTACAGCATGGGGAAGGCTAGCCTTCTGTCAAGTGGATATCTGCAGTTAATATGAAGCACATACGACATCTGTTTTCTAAACACCATCTGCAACCCCCCAGCCCATTAATGCTGCAAGGCATGGGATGTTCAAAACAGTATAAACACACACACCTTCCTCCACCACATCTTCCTGAGACGCTGCCAGTGGTGGAAGTGCTGGGTCGACTTGCCAGGTGCAGTGAACAAGCACAGCCTCAGCTCCTCGCAGCAGCTTGGCTCAAAGTACCTGGCCTCCTCCTGTACCTGTGGGACACCCTCTGGGGTACAGCGCTGCCTCATCACTGCTAGGCCAAATGGTAGTTGGCCAACTCTCAGGTCTTTCACGTGACTGTACGGCTCCCTCAACTCTAGTCACACAGTCAAATTCTCATACAGTCGCCACAGGAGATAGTCCCAACAATGGACAATTACAAGTCAAATAGGACTACTCAGAACAACAACACGATAAATACACAAACCACAATAAGAAAAGCATGTTTTCACTTTTCTTACACCATAAATTATGTTGGACAGTTCCTGTTGTGAAATAAGGGGAGCTGAAACACAAGTACTGTATACAATAGCTATACCTGGCATAACCATGTAAAATCAGGTGGATCAGAACCAGCCACAAATCACACTTTACATCCCTCCAGTGGTGGCTGGAAATTAAAATGAACCCTGTACTATGGATGTATTCAGCTTCAACGCCCTCCACCCCCCCCCCCCCTTTTCACATATTTTTCTTAGCTGGAGAAGCGGCAGCCATGCTCAGCCACAATAGAGCACCGAGGCGGTGCACACGAGGCTGAAAACCTGCAAATCATCATCTCTAGCATTAAAACTGAGTTCTTACCAAGTAATATTGCATTGTTAAAGGAAAATAGCATCAATTTTGAGTCAATAATACTTCATATTTAAATCTTTGATTGAATAAAATATTCGTCAAATTGAATGAAAATTTGGTCAGTACTAGAGCACATGAGCACGGCCTCACACAACACCACTGCATCCCTCCTTTCTCTTTATACACATGTTCAAATGGCAAGTTATGATGTAAGACTATATATATTAAGATATTGCCATCTGCACACGCTCCCAGAAAATCATTACGTCCAATGTTTTTTAAGGTGTTAATGGCACAGTTATAGACTATATCAGGTAAAGTTTCTACCAGTATGTGGTAACATGTCTTAGATGAAATTAAAAACACTCCCTAAATAAAATCCTGAATCAGATGATGCAAATACATGAAAAAGTTTTATATTATCCATGAGTTCTGTAATTTTTTAATGTAAAATATTTCCATGTGCAGTGAATCTGCATGTTCATATTACCTGTAATTTATAAGCCATTGCCATGGCTTCCCTCCCTGAACCCCTCCTCCTATGCTTATAGTCTCTCGTTACTGAAACAAAGCAAGTAGGATGCACGTGGGTATTTCTAAAGTAATTCTGCTATTACTCCATGCCATAGCTGTTTAAGCTGGGTAAAAGCCAAAAATAGCTTTGAAAATGTCACTGGCGAGTACAGTATGTTGTTAGTGATGCTGAGGCAATTGTGGTGCTACCTTCATGCACACTTGGATACCCGACCACACTTCTGCCATAAGTAGACACTACTTTTAACCATAAAATACTTTATTATTATAAATGAAGTCAGACAATTTCCTATAATTCATACATTTCAGGCTTGACACATGCTGTAACAACTTACCTTCAACATCATAATTATCACAATTACTACCTCAAGAATGTTCAACCAAATTCGCCACCTATAAAAAATTAAAGAGTGATACTTATCTAGACGTTTGTGTTAGACCATACTTTTGAATCTCACCTACCTACAAGATCCCAGTCGTTAGTGCTGTCAATTGAACAGATGTGAGAATTGTCAACACAAGTTCAGTATGTTTTATTTCGAAACAGATAACACACGTTGAATATATTATATTGTATTGTGACCATATAAAACCATGAACATATTTATATCAGAAATCAAAAAAATACTGTAATGTAGGTAGTTTTCCATGAGCATTATGATGAATTATTTTTGTATTCTAGGTAAGAGAATTGAACTTTGTAAAAATTTTTTTTATGTGAATAAAAAATGGATCTTAATCAAATTCTTTCTGTTGCAGTGTAAAAAATTTCTACACTAATATAAATAACTTCCACACAATCTATGTGTGCTACTTGGTGACATGATTTACAAGCCGGGTGGAAACCACATGGCAGTGAAAGGATACACAGTCTGTTTATTGGGGACTACTTCCATACAGTCTGTCAAAAAGGAGAAACCTTACATGAGCCAGACTATATGAGCATAACCTAAAGGCCATATTACACAATACCAGATTCTGTAAAAACTTGTGCAAGGTATGCCACAGCGGCCATTATACTGGCTGGTATGGCACCCATCATGGCATTTGCACACCTTGTATGGTCAGATTTTGTACCAGGTTTGACAATATGACATGTCCAAATTTTCGTGGTAGGTTCCATGCCGGCTTAAGTACCTGGACCAATCACATCACAGTTTCAGAACGTAAGGTGCGCCCCGTGGCTACTACAGGAAATGGGTTGATGAAGAAACCAAAAAGCATGCCTCCATTTTGATTATACATCCGTGGGGTTGAAACACTTTCAAATAGATTTAAAATACGATAAAGGTGAATAAACTTGACGATAATAACTTTTAATAAATTCTGAAAACATTACCTACACTACAAAAAATAAATTTAAGGGGTATATATCTCCTGTATTTAAAGACTAGAACTTGTGTGTGAACTTGTAGTACAGTGGCAAAGTCACTGCACTCTTGAACAGAGTGTTACTTTTGGGCATAAGTTCGAAACTCCATCGGACACCTGTAATTTTTCATAAAATATTACAAGCAGATAACTTAGAACAAAAAGAAATAACTACATTTTGCAAACGGTTAATAATTTTTGTCAAAATTAAAAATACCACTCTCGTGACTTCACAGCATTTTCAAGAAAATGAATAAAACTACACCAGTAAGCAATGAATTTATATAAAGGCTAACAGCAATATAGCAAAATTATAACGTGCTAGCTAGTATTTTATAGGCCTATGCTGCGCACCCACCAAGAGTATCAAATGCTAGTACGTGAACTGCTCTCATGTAATACAAATCTTCCATGGCAGCTCGTACAGCGGCTGGTATACCTCCTCGTGCACCAGGCATTGTAGAAGTTTGTACAAGAACCAAATACAGCAGCAGGTATCGTGTAATATCGGCATAAGGGAGTAATGGGGCTTGATGTAACAGAATTTTCAGGATGAAGAGAGGGGTAGTAGGGGGAAAAGATGAAGATGGGGAGGGAAAAGAATCGAGGAGAGAAATATGATAGGATGGGGAGAGATGGGGATAGGGAAGGAAGAGAGGGAGCAGGAGGGGGAGAGAAAGGGGAGAATAAGAAGAAACAACACAATTTGTATAACAACAATATGTGAACTATTTGCCTCATTAACACGTGGTTACGAGCTTAGCTCTCAATCACAGTTTCTATGGTTTCAGCTACTTGTACTATCTCCTTGCTCTGGAGAGCGCGAGATAAGCTGAGTGCAGAACAAAGCAGAGCTGGGCTGCCCTTTGTTGTAGAAGACAACAGCTGCCAAGCTTTGCCGTATAAAAATTTGTAATAATTGTTTTAATTTATGTAACTATTTATTTATTGACCAAATATTTAAACGGTACACCTTTTAAGGAATGATCAGGCAATCTCTACTGCAGTTGTGTACCATCCATTTAGTACTGTACTTCCTCTAAGCTTTCAGCATTTTCTAGTGATTAATGCCATCGTAACTATCTTACCCAGTAGGGTAGCCCAGTTCACAGGGCATCACCATCCACTAAAACCATTCCTTTGATTCTGTCTGCCTTCAGCATTCACAGTGCCCTAGTGACAGAGACCATAGACTCTTTCTCTCTGAGCACTTGCACTATTCCTGCCCTATCAAAGAGACCACTGTGCACAGCTAGAAACTATTCAAGGCAATATTCATACAGTGTATCTATTTACCTCAGTTGTAGTATTCAAACTGTAAGATGGTTTCATTAATAATATAATAAATCATCCCCAAGTATGTAGTCTAGAGTAAATATCTTACCACAGTTATACAAAAGTAGTCTAAATATTGATACTTTGAAAATTGGGAAGGAACAGCATAAGAAACAGAGAACGGTTTAGCTCTACATTAGCTATGTAATGTATCTTCCAAGTGCACTGTATGTGTCCTGTGTTCCCACATGCCAGACTTAAATTGCTACACATAAAGTGCCACTGACACTAGTACAGTCAACTCTTAACTCTAAGACCTTTCATGGTTGCTTGGAAAAGGGTTTTTATTTGAAGGTGTCATTATAAAAACAAATTTTGAATTAAATTTATTTCATTAGTCCTCAAAAATGGATCATTTCAATAGGATTGCTATTCCAGGGGTTTTAGAAACAAGAGTTGACTGTAAACAAAATGTTCAAGATGAAAAATATACTTAAAAGTTAAGACATGTTTAGATTTGATAGCAATAAAGCAATATGCAACTGAATAACAATCCCTATTGTCAAGAAAATAAAAATATATTCTTCACTGTACAACTAACGACAGAAACTAATATGTTTATGCTAGCTAAATTAAATGTACCTGCAGTCATCACTTCCAATCTTTTCCTGACTTTCTAACCCTACTGTAATACTGTTTCTAGTCCCTCATTACAGATTTACTGTTTCACATCACATGATTCCACACAAAAGTGATGACTGGACCACCATAGTTTGGTTTAAATGAGCTGGAAGCCACTTGGACACAGATCCAGTTCTAATAAACTGAGTCATAATACCAAAGGTTTAGTGCACTCCACTTGGTCTGGCCTACTTGCCATACAAACTCGACCCATTGGCAAGCACAGCCAAAGACATCCTCTAATCACAAGGAGGCACCATTTACACATGGGACATGTAACAGTAGAGTATAGGTTATTCACAGTAAAGTGAGCCCTTCTTTTGAAAGCTCTCTCATTTTGAATAATAGTCAATAACTATATTTTATTTTAGCCTTAGATGTTAACTTCCGCATGTCGTGAAATATACACACTTAGTTTATTACTTAAATGGCAAAATTTATTCAAAAAAGTTGTTAAAGGATAAAAAATAGCTCAAAGAAAAAGTTAACTAGGGCTTCAAAAGTGCTCACTGTGAGCCAGTGTATGCTAAACTGGCACACAGGCTCCCAGTTAGATGTCAGAGAGTTAATAAAGATAAATCTGAGACTCGACATTCTATCGCAAGTGCCAGATTTACATCTATGGCTACTATAGACCTACAAGTATTAGTAACACATATACTTTCTTATAAATTCCACAATTTCGTTTTGATGATGTTACCAATGTTAATTTTACAACAGACGAAAAGGAGAAAGTAAGCAGGTCCTAAGCATGGATTTCAAACATGTTCAATTGACCGTGAACAGCATTTGGCAGCTTACAAGCAAGTCTTAGATCATGACAGCACTGTACCTTCACTACAGAAATTGTTGGTGGCGGGAGACTCTGACATTCCCAACCGACATAGGAACACACTCTCTTCTGGCGAGATCACACTGGACAGGAGCCACTCGTTGAGCACGTTGTGTCTGAGCAACTCACCCATGGGGCCCAGCCTCAACCGATCGACCCAGTTACCTCCGCATGCCAGCACCGGCACCATCATGGCCTGTCTCTCGCACAGCTGCAGGATTTTCTGTATCATGGCTCGCGACTAGCTCACCGTCACCCTTGCCCACCAAGCTCTGCCTTGAGACAAGGGGGATGTTCCCTGGGGGCGCAACTAGGTACTCCTCCTCTGTCACGCTGGCATTGGCCAACACCTCTTCCCTGCAGTCACCGTCCGTCACATCATCATCTCGCAGATGCAGTGTCCTGGAAGGCCCTACTACATCACACTCGCTATCCACATCACAGCAAATTATTTTGCACACACAAGAAGATACTGATACGGCTAATGGGTCTACTTTCCTCCACACATGTGCAAATAATTTTTAATCAAGTTCTTAAAAATGTAGGTGATAGATAAGCCTTGACGTCTCATTCACAGAAATATCATTAGAGAACGAACCAGAAACATAATCAATGCTAGCGAGACAATTACAAATACACACACACACCTTACCCGGGACTCTCACCCAGAATCTCTAATACTATATGCTGGCATGCAACCAAGTGTATTACAGAAATATGATTAGGAGCATCAACTTTGGTTGTAATAAGTGAAATGTTTAGGTAGCCCAGATTTATAAACCTGAAATATTTACGGGGTAGTCATTTCAAAAGTCAAGTAAGTGAGTCACATCATGTAAGTTTACATGCCCTATGATAGCAATAATTGAGTACAAAAACTGATGGGAATCGGTTGATACGTCCTCGAGAAACTGCATAAAAATACTAATTTTCTCATGTAGTGCTATCTTCACAAATAGCAGGCAAAATATATCTATTAGTACAGTCAATGTTTTGTCATAGTTACTGCCAGCATATCAAGTTATACTATTTGGGAGATATGGCATACTAACCTAAAATATTTACACTCCTGGTGTGTTGACTATGAAACAACCCCTTTAAGACACACAAATTTAGATGGACAGCAAAAGTATATCCTGTTTCCTGAATTTGGTGGGGATCAGTTGACTGTTTGCTGAGATCAATGCTGAATTTACAAATCTTTTCAAGGGGGGCAAAATGCTAGCATGTGAAAAAAAAAAAAACACTACAGTTTTATATTACCTGTGTGGAGAGAACTATTGCACTCACTAAAAACACGCACACATTAAAAAAATATATCAACAATAAACTTCAAGTATTATGTATTCCACATCAACAATATTTCCTTGGAACGTAACTTTTGTTAAGAAATCCACATGTTTTAATGTTATTATAAATAGGACAATATTTTGGCAAATAATTTTTAGTAAATTTCTTAAAAGCTTATATGGTATCGTTGACAACAACACCATTAGAGATGGAAACAGAAACATATAGAATGGTAAGGCAATAACAAATACACATGCATCTTAGTCGGGACTCGAACCCAGAAAAACCTCACACCATAAGCTAACATGCAATCAACTGCATTATGGAGATAGGATTCGGAGCACCAACTTTGGATGCAATACGTCTAATGTTTTAAGTGATGGGGTTTACAAACTTGAAATATTTACAGGGCTACCAATTTGAAAATAAGTGTCTGAGCCACTTGAAACACCTAAGTTTACATGGCTTACTGTATCACTACTTGTGTGAAGAATTTGGTGGAAATCTGTTGATTGGTTCCAAAGATATAGCATTAAAAATTATTTTATCTTACAAAATTGCCTAAAACAAATTTTTGTAAATGATGTTCCTAAAAGATAATACTAGCAAACAAAGTTTGGTTGAATTCAATTAAATTGTTTTATATATATATATATATATATATATATGAAAAGATTATCTAAATTATTTATATGGCCACCATTTTGGAAATCAGTGTCTGATCTTACTTAAGTCATTTCAGTTTATATGGCCTTCTGTAGCATTACTACTGTGCAAAATTATGTAGAAATTAGTTGAATGGTTCTGGATTTATTGCAAAATGTTCCATTTGCTCACCTGACAATATTTTACAAAAAAGCATCTCTGTACGCATAACACCATTTTAAAAAGACCTACTGTACCTAAAACATTACAGTTTACATGTTGTGATATAACATTTTGTGGGAATCGGTTTACTGGTCCTCGAGATATGGCATGAAACCTGCATTTTTCATGTGACAGTCTTCACAAAAGGATGACAAACAGGTTATGTATTAGCACATTCAATAGCTGTCCTAAATACTGCCAGTATACAAAGTTAAGTTGTAACTGTTTACATTGTCTTGTAGATATAGCACACTAAGCTAAAATCTTGATGCAGGCAAAATTCTGAAAATTAAGTGTCTTGCCCAACTAAACATATAAATTAATACAGCCTACCATAGTACAATTTCTTTGCCAAATTTGGCAGGACTCTGTTGATTGTTAGAGGCCACGGTGGCTGAGTGATTAGCACGCTCACCTCCCACCAAAGCGAACCGGGTTCAATCTTCAGCCGGATTACCGGATTTTCGCAAGTGGGAATCATGACGGACAATGCGATTGGTCAACGGGTTTTCTCGGGGATCTCCAGTTTCCCCCACCCCTTCATTCCGGCACCACTCTATATTCACTTCAATCACCCTCATTGGCTCTCAAGACCTCACTGTTAAGAGCCGGACAAATCTCTTCACTCTGTTAATTGTTTGCCTAGATATGACACAAAAAGTTAATTTCCTCATGTGGGGCTATCTTACAAAATGGTGGAGAAATGAGGCTCTGTATAGAAACATCAGATGGTTACAATAGACTCTGCAAGCATACAAGGTTAAGTTGGAATTTGTTTAGCAGTCTTGTGACATAGTGTTTTAAGTTAATAGGTTTATATGATGGACATTTTCAAAAAAAAAGTATCAGACCCACTCAAAATATGTCAATTTACATGGTCCGACATAATGCTACTTACTTGTTTGTCAAATTTGGTAGGAAACTGTTGTTTTTTTCCCCCAGAGATAAGACATTTTTTTTATGCGATGTGATCTTACAAAATGGTGGACAAGAGAGACTTGGTGTAGCACACTTGATATGTAGTTGTAATATGTACTGCCAGCACACAAAGTAAAGAAGGAATTGATTACATCATTTTGACAATCTAGCATACTAGGCTAAAATGGCTATATGGCCACACATTTTGAAAATAAGTATATGACCCACTTAAAACACACCAATTTATATATTCTGCCACAGCACTACTTGTTCCCAAAATTTGGAAGGAATCTGTCGATTGTTTTCTAGAAATACGACATAAAAACTCATTTCTTCATTTGGCGCTACCTTGCAAAATGGCGGACATAAGTGTCCATTTGTCAGCAAATATGATGTTTGTAATAGATACAAAATTTGGTTGAAATTTTTTTAATGGCATGGTATGTATACATAATAAACCTAAATATTTGTATGACAGCAATTTTGCAAATAAGTACCTAGTAAATTTAAATTACTTGTGTTTACATGGCCTACCATAGTATTACTTGCATGCCAAATTTTGTGAGAATTTGTTTAGTAATTTTCAAGAAGAAATTAATTAAATACATGATTTTTAATATGGTGCTAGCTTCCAAAATGGTGGACCAACATTAATATTTGTATCTAAATCCAATGCTTACATGATGCACTCTCCACATACAACATTTGGTGTAAATTGTTTGAATGGTCCCCAACATATAACACAGCACCACAATTTGAAAATATCTGCCATTTTGAAAGTAAGTACCCAGCATCATCGAAAACTATTAAAGTTGGATGTCCTTACTTAGAATTCCTAGTACATGTGTGTCAAATTTGGTGAAATTCAGTTCACACATTCACAAATTTTGAGGAGGCATTCACAGACAGGAAAGTAGTCTAAAAATTAGTGTAAAATCTCGCAACAGAACTATGAAAACAGGATTTTAAAACTTGGATTTCTTTGATTTTCTGCCAGACTCCCTTATTGAGACAATCTAAGGGTAGTCAGCGGACATAACTAAAGTAAATACTGTGTATTTCAGGCATCATGTTCTAAACATGAATTAATCCACTTTCATTCTAAAAGGAAATAATATATTAGTATATTGCCCATTTAACTATCATACTGTTAAAAAAATGCCAAGGGTGTATTCAATTTTTTTAGGGGTGGTGGTGCTAGTATAAGTAAAAGAACTAAATCTAATTTCTTTTTATTTATAATATAAATATGTGTAACATAAATATAACATGAAATAAAAATCCATACAGCTATTACTTACAACCTTAAACTACCTATTTCTAGTATTAACATTTCTAATAAAAGTCCTTATTACTGTCTTTATATTGGTTACAGTCACTTAATTCACACTTATTATTTGCACATATTCAAACCAACTGTCTATTGCCATTATTCTAAATGTCCGTCCCACATCCAATTCAATAGTTCTACTCGTTAGTCTCGCTCTCCACTGCACCAATGCTCACAATCTGTAGACTTCAATCTCGCTGGTCAAGTCATCAGTGCTTTTCATCTTGCGCTGGCTCCACACACCTAGATCTTAAGGCCGTACAAGGTTCCAGACTTCAGACTGACAACTCTGAGACCTATCACACTTATATAGACCAGCTGGCCTAACCCACAAGGTTCTCTGCACTATGAGTCCTGCTGAGGGAGGCGAGGGTCATGACCAGAACATTCTTGCAACAATAATACCAGACATACAAACTCAAGGACGGGAAGCGACATGGCCCAGACAGGCTTATCAGGGCACATGTCAAGTTTCTGCAGGAGTCCTGTCTGTACTTTTGTGTGTTCTCTTCTCCAGTTACTAGTGATATCAGTTCATGCCCGAGGAATGGAAGATGAAAGGCATGAAGATAAAAGCAGCCACCCGCAATCTCTGCGTAAACTTCTCCAGTTATTGGCGATGCTCTTGGAGCACTGCTTAGTGCAGAGTGGCGGCGTGTAACACTGCCCTACCTCAGGACTGTTCATCCCAAACAGACTATGCAACATCTGAACTGTAGATTGCCAGTCTGTCAATATAGACATATTTAGGCTTTGCATGAGACCATTGACAACACATTAAAAAGACCACATTGTGTCGGAGCCTTCCCTACATTTCTGTAGCTTTATAAAGTGCTTTTTTTACCTCTGTAAGTTGTACACCAACACCAGTTGTCCTTCTTGAAATAGCTCGTCTGACATTCTCCTGTCATACCACATCTTTGTCTTGATACCATTTATTCTGAGGTGCTGTAGAGCAAAATCATGAATATAACTAGTCTGTGATTTAATTCGCTGGCACACTGTGGGGCAACACATACAGCTTCTATCGGCTGACCAAATATCAGGCCACTAGGGAGATGTAGCTCTCCCCAAAACAGCATCCTTGATGGTGTTATCTCTGTAGATTCATGAACTGCTGTGTAATAAGCAAGGAGAAATTACTGCATCTTTTGATCCCAGTGCTTTTGGTTGTCTGCCACAAAAATCATCAAGTACTGCTGAAGAGTGCAGTTAAGTCACTTAACCATTCCATCACACTGAAGGTGTGAGGTATTTCTCAAATCCCTAGAATGTTCGTTAACATCCTGAAACACAGCTGAAAGGAGTTCTAGTGACGCCCCAAACATCGCAAAGACGTGCTGTATGAGTGGAATGGCTACAGTGAAGTGAAGTGAAGTGATTTTGGTGGCTCTTAACAGCTCTTCAGAGCCAATGAATGGCTACAGTATGTGCTTCTTGATTTGGGAAAAGAATGACATTTTGAAGCAAACCTTTGAAAAATCAAACTAGGCGTAACATGTCCACCTGTTTTTTTAATTACTTTTATACAACAAATATTTAACAATGTGGTTAACTTTAAAGAATTATATTTTTGATTAAATGAACCTTTAACTTAGTATCTTCTATAACTTGTAATATTTATTTCGTATTCAACATGAATTAAAACAGTGAGCGCAGCGATGTGTTGGCAATGGCTAGTATGAAATTGTTATCAGTTAAAATATTTTTTTAATGTAGATTTTTAATATGATATTTTTAAATTAAACATTTCCTATTGAAATATTTACATTTTTAGATAGCACTGATGAAAACATATTTCACATCGTTTCTGTTAAAAATATCAGCAAAAAATACGGTGCGTATGCCCTAATGACCTGCTTTTTGTCCGGCCGAACTTGTCACTCTCCCCCCCCCCCCCTCCCCCTTCCCACTCTCTCTCTCTCGCCTCTCTCTAAAAGATGCGCAGTGCTAGAATTAGCAGGAAAATAATGCATGTTTTCAAATTTCGCGGTCAAAACCTCTTTTTTCACCCCCAGATTTTACACTTTCCCGCATTTTATAACAATTTTACTTGGTCCGTTGAAAAGTGTAAAAAATTTCTAATTATTACAGCAAAATAAATAGTGTTTGAATTTGTGATTTAAATCTGAAACTAGATCTTAATGTGAATACTTGATGGTGGGACGGTTACAAATTGGAACTCAGCAGGAGTGACGATGATGGCATGTTGCTTTTTTGCTGACCAAAGTGTTTATTTTGTTTCCTGTGAAAAAATAGTTAAAATTACATCAAATTAGTACACGCTGTGTTATTCAAACCTACCTAAGCAAGTTACAATATTGCGATAAATCTGTACTTCACTGCAGAAATAAATATACTGTAATGTGTGTCGGCTGCAATGCAATCACCACTGTTGCATCTCCGTTGTGTGTGTTACGCTGGGCCCTTGTGTGTGAAACTAAATATTGTACACGCAAAATTTATACGTTTTAATGACTAAATTAATCATCTTATAGTGACGTCTTTCTATTTGTCAAAACTTCGTAACTTTATGCTAAGTGTATAAAACTAAATTGTGTTACATAAAATTGTTTTCCCATAATATAAACCATGCAGAGGTCCCTTGTAACATTACGGTTTTCCAGGTATTATATTTATCTATGGTTACAGATTATTTGGTTGTATTGACAATTCATTTAATATAAATTTCCAAATTAAACTTTAATATCTGATGTAAACAAAGTGCAGCATAAATTTTGATACCATTACTAGATTGTTGACGTACAGATCATTTTTAAGTTATATTTCATTTGTTATTAGACGGTATAACGTATTGGTCATTTATTCCTGAGATGGTAGGAAGTTTGGCATGTTATAAATCACATGAGGTTAAAGAAAAATATTCTGGTTGGCTCTCGTCTCGCCATTACTAGTTGGAGGATGTATGTGGCATGGTCAGATGACAGCCAATCAGGGAGCATGTTACAAAAGAGGTGATACTGAAGTTTCTAGTAAAACATTTTTTTTAACAAAACTAATACAGCCAACGTAAAGAATGGGTGCGTGTGTGATAGAAAAAATTATAATAATCTTAAAATTGATATAAATGAATAAGAATTGTTGCAAGATGTTTTAAATTGTGTTTCATCAATAATTAAAATATATTAATAATAGTTTTATTTATTGAAGAAGAAGAAAGAGTCTATTTTAATATTGTTTCAAAATACTAACGATTTTGTCTAATTTGCTGGAGAAGAAGAAAGAGATAATAAAAAAGGAGAACAGAATTTCTGCTTACTATTCATACTGAAATGTGACGTGTGCCATACATAGGTGGGTGAGTGGTTAGGCCGCTGACTGCCCTCTTGGAATCTTAAGTAGGACTACAGCGGCGTAAGTGGCTAGTATTATTGGCCCGACAGGTAATGGTAGGTGTATAATCTGTGGGTGGCCGCTTAATGGTAAGATACCATCGGAAACGAGGGGCGTCATAGCCCAGAGTGACGCGGAAAGAGATAGTTTCCCGTCCAGGGAGTTCTATCTAAGGGGATGGCAGGGGTTGGCAGTGTCGCATCGCCCTCTGTAGGCAGTCTGGGGAGGGGGTTGGATTGTTAGCCCTGGCGCTTACCATCCATTCTTTCCTAGGGAGAGTGCGTTCATTCCCCTCCAGCTCCCTTGCTTTGTCTACCAGCTCCTCAATCGTCTGGGGCTGGGACGTGACTAACACATTGTGTAACAAGGGGAGGAAGGTGCGGATGACACTTCTAATACATTGGCCTTCACTCTATTCGGGTTAAGCCATTTTGTGTGAGTGTTCTTTGCGCCTACTAAATAACTCTACCTTCTCATTGTGCTTTTGCACATGGGAGTGTAGATCAGTGATTAGCTCGCTAAGGAACTCATCCCCAGAAAAATGGAAAATCAGCTGGGCCATGAACTGTGGCCAGCTTTCCACGAATCCACTGAATTTTTCCCACCAACGTTTGGAGGGGCCGGTGAGGTGGTGCTGAGCTCAGCACACCCATTGTTTTCATGGGATCACGTGCTCCATTAATTCACGTTCACACTCAACGAGGAATTTCTCCGGGTTCGCATAAGCTTTACCATTGAAGTAGGGTAGCGTTAACTCGCAGGGTAACCCAGAAATGATTGGATTATGCCTGTGGGTGGGATTTCATGACTTGTACGCCTGCTTCCGGCGACAAACATCGCACTGGTAAACTTGCCCGGGGTTTCGTACTCACTCGTACACACAGTCTATACAGGCGTGGTGAAACTCCCTGTTGCACAAGAAGCAGTGCACGAGCTGCTTGCCTTGGTCCTCTAAACTTTGGCCATTGTCATGTCTATGGATCTGCCTGCGTACATTCATTACAACAGTCCTCCAGCCCGTCAGTAAAATGAGGTGTATCTTCCCAGCCAATACACCCGCAGTGATACTTCCTGTGGTAATAATTACACAGGATGGTGTTCAAGCCGATGCCTGTGCAGTTTGACACGAGGTAAGGGGCGTTACTAATCTCCGTGGCATTGACCTCAGCTAAGGTACTGCATATCTCGTACTGACTCGGACATTTCGCTATCTGTGGGTGCCACGGGGTGTTTAGATCGACTCCCCAAAGTCGCGAACGTGCTCCTCAGCAAGGAGTCATCGATGGGGGCATAGTGACTGGCTTGGTTCCAACTCCCAAGACTAAGCTACCTGGAGTTTATTGGCCCCATGTTAGGCGCCAAATTGACACGTGCCTTACCTAAGTGGGTAAGTGGATAGAGCACTGACTACCCTCTCTGAATCTTAAGTAGGCCTACTGCAGCGTAAGTGGCTAGTATTATTGGCCCGATAGGTCATGGAGAGTGTGTATTCCATGGGTGGCCGCTTAATGGTAAGATACCATCGGAAACGAGGGGAGTCATACCCCAGAGTGAGGCGGAAAGAGATAGTTTCCCGACCAGGGAGTTCCATCTTCCTCACTATGTTTGCCAATAATCGGGATGCCAGCTGTCCCGGTGGATATGAAGTGGTAATGCAGTTAAGCGATTGTGGTGGTGGGGATGGAGGTGGATGTCCTAGCTGGAGTTACTTGAACGGGGCGAGTGGATCGACGTGCAGGAACGTAATCTGACGAGGGTGGTGCAGCAGATCGTTTGGGGACTACCTTAGTCGGGAGTCGAACCTGTACCGTTTTCCCCCATGCCAGTTTAATGACACAGAAGTTGGGTAGCTCTACTTCCAACGGGAGTCGAACCCGAATGAGCTTACCGGAGGAGAGTTTGATTATGCTCGAAGTAACAGGTGCTTGGTTAGGTATGGCATCAGTAGGAAGAAGACTGGCTGTTGGGGATGACCGTTCTAATTGGGCAAGTCGTTCTCCCTCAGGATCGTACCCGGACCAGCAGGCGCCTAAATTCTTGTACAAGGAGGTTTCGTGGGCTAAGGGGATGAGCTGGGAGATTGGCTGAGGGACGGCATCAACAGTCAGACTGGGGTTCGACCTCCTGTATATCCCTTCAAGGGTGTTGGCTTTAAAGCCCTCTCTAGAGTACGGCGTTCCTTGCGTGGTTGTCCACTCTGTAAACCTTCCTTCCTGCTGTACATCTAGTCCAGTCCCGTAATCCTTTCTGCAAAATGCAGTCCTAGGAGTGTGGCTTATTCGGTCACACCCAAGACCCTGACGTGTAGCGGAGTAGTTAGGTATTGGGACGCCGTTGGAGGTGAGTGCGGATCCCCCGGAAACCAAGGATGCTTCAGCGTGTCCTTGCGGCCTGAAGCCTTCTGCGAGCTCTGGCCCCTGTAGAGTTTGGTAAACCACACAGCTCCTATCGAGCGGGAGTGAATTACCCGACACAAATTACTAGACACTGATAGCTAGAAATTTAATGAAAAAGGAAATTATATAAAATGACAGTAAACGGAAAATAAGTTTAACGTAAATTTTATCACGTGAATAAGGAAAAGGGAATTTCCAGCTAAAAATCAAATACAGGCTAAAATCAGGAGAAGGCAAGCCTGGAAAAATAATTAATAAAAAACTGCAAAAATATAAAATTACAAAATTCACTGTAATTATACGCCATCCACAGTGTAACCAAAGTTACCAGAATTTATCCAAGAGGTACTCTATAAGGCAACAGCCTGTTACCGACGGAGTCACGGAAGTTGACTAGATTAAAGGGTTATAGGATGCATGGAGTAGGATTACCTTGGATGCCCTCACGGTCAGTGGATGAGCCGTTTGCAAGCTGCTGGGATGCTGCAGTCTTCACAGTCTGAGGAGTACAGTAAGGCCTTTTTGGAGGTTTCCAGGTGATGCGCAGTATTGCAGGCTGCGGAGAGGAGAGATAGAGTCTTCGCAGATGTGAAGAGAGTCTTTGCAGGCTGAGGAGAATCTTTTCAGACTGGAATGAGCTAGCGAACCTATTCGGCCGGCGAGCCCGGCGTATCTGCTGGACCTGGATGCTGGATGTCTATTTTTACTGAAAATCTTCAGATCAGCAGTTCTTCGGGGTGCAGAGTGGTAGTGTAGCCTTTCAGTGTAGGTGTATGTTTATCAGGGCGCTGGAGCATTGCTCAATTCTTATCTCTCTGCTTGGAGGCAATGACAAATTAAAACTCTTTGTCCTGAGGCTGGCGGGTTGTGATGTCACAATGCCACAGGGGTGCTGCCATCTCTGTGGTTGATAGAAACTTCTTCCGTGGCTAAGCGAAGGGTATTGGAATATGAGGCTAAACGAAGGGTAGTGGAATATCAGAAATACTTATTTTATTCATGGGGGTGACTCTTGCATACAGGATTCCGGGCGGACAATGCATATTACAATTACGTGGGTTAATTACAATTACATATTCGGCTGTCCATGCTTGTGGAATCTCCTTGTTCGATACGTTCATTTACTTTGCCACTGTTATGACTTCCCCCTAGGCTCGGGTCGCTCGTAGATGGGGCGAAGTAACCTGTAGAGTGCGCATTTGCACAGCGCAGCATGTTGGCATGCGTCAAATGTTACAACTTTAAACTACAGCATTCTGCCCTAGCTCTTCTGCATTGTTAACAAGCTTTAGCGTTCCTTTTCAATTTAAGTGGCCCAAGCTACAATGCCATAAAAAAAAACCTTCTTTTCTGCGTAGAAGCACTGTTTAACCTCAGGGGTATTCATATGGTAAATTCCATTTCTTTAAATAGGCACTAACTCACATAACATTTCTTTATAGCTTGCTGCTGATCATCAGGGTTTGTGTTTGAAAGGTTTATTTATAAATATATACACAGATGAAATTGTGACTGCCCTTTGGGTGTGAATGATCAGCATTATTCACTGTGTAGGATCTGTCTACTCTCTAAGAGTGTGTGCATTACTCATAATGTGCCCAGCCCAATGTGTCCGTTTCGGTTTACTGCAGCCATTTAGTATGTTTTACTAAGTATATTCCTATCAATTGCCATGTTTCCATACAGTTTATAAAATCTAGATGTTGCCATCAGTGATGCATTTTGTTCTTTTTCATTTTGATTACTAGGAACATATGGGAAAAAAACATGTGCAAGCATTCCAGTCCACTGTGTTTTATTACGTCTTTACATGACTTAGCTACTTTACAGTGAGTGGAAAGTTCTGTCATGAAAGAATAGTGTAATACGTCCACTACACAAGCTCATGCAAAAAATCTGCCATATAATACCAGAATTACTCACAGCTCACCTTTTCCTCCTGGCTGTAGAAACATCTTCCCAAGTTGAAAATATTAATAACAAAGTCAGTCACTAATATATTTATAACTGAAATTTTTTTTGGTACTTTGCCATTTACCAGACTTCCTGGTTTACCAAACTATATCCCCACAATTAGTCCGGTAAACAGGGGCTTAACTGTACTACCATATTCATAGCATACACTTTGCGGATTTGTGTTCTTAAATGAATAAACATTTCAACACAATGAAGAAAACATAAAATAGAAAAAGTAAAAAGAAAATACATAAATACAAAATGTAATGTTTGCTGATGGACAACATTAGTTACATTCGAGGTGCCTAATGAGGGAAACACAAGTGGACTGGACGCCTGTTTTACGACACTGCAACGCCTAAAGTTCTGTGAGTATGGCCTACCTGCAGCCATGCCATAACTTTTCTATTATGAAAATTGTAATGCTGCGTAGTAATGAATTAATGAAGAATAGTTCATGCTTTCACATCACAAAACTTAACAAAATTAAGGGTGGCAACCTTTATAATAGTAGTGAAACCATTTTATAAAAATTATAGCATTATCTTTACACACATAATTTTAACTTAAATACTATTTGTAATACAGTAAATCCCTGTTAAGACGTATCGGGAAAAAACTGAAAAATATGTTATTAAGCAGGAAAACTTTTTAAAACTGTAAAATTATATACTTGTAATATACCCAGCGCAAAATTTTTAAGGCTTATAAAGCAAGAAACTTCTTAAAAGAAAAATTCATAAGACAGTGTTATTGTGTTTGAAACAAATTAGTGATTCATCTCCTGCTTCAAAGACAGCTACTGTAGTTTTCCACTTATCTATTCATGACAAACTTGTCACTTCAAATTGTTATTTAGTTATATACTACGGATAGCAGATTGCAGGAGTAATATTTATGTAGTTGGTTTTAGGTAATGACTTTAGAGAGAATAAAGGACATAAGACCTCCTTGTTTAAATTGACTCTAAATCATATGTGTATTGACATGGTGCTCAAATTTAGACTTCTGCAATGGACAAATTTTAAATTTTCCGCTTTGTTCTCCTTGTCTCATAAACATGACACAGTAAAAATTACTACCATTAATAGCTATTTAAATATTTGAAAGCATAATATATCAGTTTGTTTACTGTTACTTACTCACTTTGCACTACAAATATAAAATTAGAATAAATACACTATACTAAACAAGGCTGCTCGCTACAATTGCAGCCTTTCCCTGGCCACTGGGCCAAAACCTATGCTAATTTGCTAAGTATGCAAACTTGTTTATCATTTGTTTCAAAAGTGTTTATGTACAACCATGTTGCATTAGCATTCGTGTGCTTGGACACAAAAGTGAAGTACAAACTGAAGCAAATAGCCATGCTAAGTCGATGGATTGGTTGCTGTTTTTGTTGTATTGTTTTAATATATAATAAACATTCTCTGTGGTTTCTAAATGACCGTAGAAGAATTATGCAACTCATAACATCTCTAAAATATATTTAGTTTATTGATATTTATGAATGTATTTCTTTCATGTGATCTGAAAGTGTACCTATTATTGTTGGTAATTGACTAAATGTAGATAACCTCTTCATACAAGAGCATATACAAATTTATTAGTGAGACCAAATAAAAATAAAGAAACAGATAAATGATAGGAGCCTATTTACAATGCCAGAGATGAGTTTTCAAATACTGTTTCATGTAGGCTTAAATAGAGAAATGGGACATGATGTGTGCCAAATGTTGGCTCTAAGATGACAAAAGGCAGCAAGAAGCACGTATTATATTATTGAGACACACTTGGTTTAACCTTGGAGTAGTAATGTTCCTTCACGTTACATAGTTGGTTACATAGTTGGTCACATGGTAGACAGTTGTCACACAAAATTATACTACATATTTCAACATACGTTTATAAGTACAAAATATAAAGATAAAACATTTATAATTAAATAAAATAGTGAAACAAAAATACTAAAAAGGTAATTTGCTCAAACATTCTTCAACTGATCTATGGAAATCGACATTTTGTATTTCTGGCACAATTTTTAAGTTGTTTTGTACCGCTGATGTCCACATGCAGGGCAGCGACCTAGGGAGCCCTCTCTTGCAGTTGCTAAGTCTGGTTATGACTGTGGAATACCAAGGACACGTGCCTGCCACCTTAGTTCAGTAGGTAGTTGTGCCACAGTCAATCTTGGTCGTATTTGTGGTTTCACCATCTGCCATGCCAAACTTTCCACGAATTCGTTTCTTCTCACTTCCTTTTGTGAATTCACTTTGAATATGCAAAATCCATTGTTAGCAGAAATGTTTAGAAGATTAAACATAACCACTATTAGCCACCTGCATGTATTTCTTGAAACATCATAATTTTGAATGAGTTGGTCTAGTAAGGAAACACCAATTTTCATCGTATCATCAAAATATTACTATTTCAGGTTTTTTCAACTTGCATGTTTCTTGTTCTATGTTCTCATTATCATGAAAAGATGACACAAGGACGCCTTGATTTTTTCCGGACAAAATGAAACATCATGTTTTCTATAAAACCGAACAGTGATGAATTTATGATATATTCTTTATTTGGCAAGAACTCTTTGGGAATTTCCCTTTTGTTCTTTAATTATTTTAGCGTGTACTAAAGCAAAAGTTTTGATGGCATATTTTGCTGGCTTTTTTGGTAAAAATGTTTGTCTACAGTGGCATTTACCTCTGAATGCTAGTAATTGTTCCTCAACAGTTACGCATTCTCTAGGAATCATATGCTTAGAAATATTATTGTTGGTGATTTCAAATACCTCTCTTACTGTTGCTGATTTTCCAATTTCCTTTTGAGAATCTCTGTCAAAACGTTATCAAAATGGAGTCACCTTAACAGAAATTGAAACATTTGCTCACTCATAGTGAGATAATCCATTTCCCTTTGAGTTTTCTCAGAGTTAATAAACATTATTTTGTGAACATCTGTAACTTCCTATCAATAACAGTCGCCCAAAAAGTGTTCTTATTTCCTTTTCATCTGTATTCCTGACATCTCTCTCTCTCTCTTTCATAACTATTTTTTTATATTTGTACACTTTGCAATAATCCTTTAGACATAGTTATTTATAAATAAATATATAGTAACTGGTATTCGCAATCAATCTTTGGTGTGTGTGTGAGAGAGAGAGAAAAAAAAAGGGGGGGGGGGGAGCACACAAAGCACTACTTTTTCCAGGTTGTGTAATAAGAGTGCTCTCTCAAAAGAGTGTTTTTTCAATTAAAACAGTGCTATAAAACACCTTAATATGGCGTTTGTTTAGGTCATCAGAAAGATGTTGATTTATTAAACTGTATGTTTAAGTTTTTTATACAGCAGTGTAAGTTACAAAGGGAGAATTTTAAATTTTTCATAAAGTTAATGTTGCAGTGTGCAAGAATTACAGTAAAATATAAAAGAATACATGTACTACTGTTAACATACAAATGCCAACAGCAACAACACAGCAAATAAAAAAAAACAATACTGGTCTGGTGCAACTAAATGTTTCACTAAATTCAACAGCGTCTACGGAGAAAACCAAAATCTAAAAGGATGAGTACGTTATTTCAACCAAACTGGCTTTTATGGTGGGAAAAATTATTAAATGCTATCAAGTCATTTAGTGTAATCTTTATTTAACCTAGAAATTATATAAATGAAGGTACATAAATAAATTTATCCTGTATTTATAAGTTACAGGGTCTAAGTTTTTGCACTCAAATTGTTAGGCTGATGCAAAATGTAGCATTCTATCAGAATTTTTACGTCTATCTTTTGCAGAATAGTTATTTTTATCGCTGTATTCTTTTTTAGGAGTTTTTTATTCTGTGTGGGAACCATGCTTGTATGCCTTTGCTTATGTCTTATATGCTCATATCAACTGTTTGTTTTATATGAACACAAAGGTACTGCATATATGAACTGCACTGAATTGGCAATTTTACACTAAAATAATACATTTACATAAAATTAATCACTTCAATGTAATTTTTGTTAACGAAAAATATTGTACACATACTTTTTGTTTGAGAAAAAAAAAAAAAAAAAAAAAAGGTTGCGCAAAATATACAGAAATCACCTCAACAAAACTGACTAAATTATCGAAATATTGGAAGAAAAATATTTTTTCTGAATTACCAATCACCACCATTTATTCTAATTATAAATCTTTATGTGAACAGTGGTCATATGGAAAATGTCACTGTCAAATGTACTCCATTGTATTTATGGCCAACGTGAGAGTTTCTGCATGCGAAACGGCATTCGAAGATACAGGATGCCCATAAAAAGAGTGTATACCTTTGCTTGAAATGATGCTGGGCAGTAAATTTTGGTTATGTATATTGATAATTTGCCATTCTAATAAGTTGTCGGTTGTCACAGCACAATTCCACTGTAATTGGCTTTCACAAAACTTAACAGAGTTGAAATTTTGCTAGGATACCATTTAATTTTTTGTGATTTAAGTACAAAACGTGATTAATATTTTCAATTGTAAACACTTGTTAATTACATAATCCTCCATGTTTTTTATGTTCAATAATGCCAAACTGTTGAGAAAAAACGTGAAGTGTAAGGCCTGCATCTGTTCACCTGCTTATCAAAAAACTGTAACTACAGTCAGTACAGCTCTGGATGCCAGACACAGTGTAGTTGTTGCAGTTGACAGTGAGCAAAGTCATACTGCTTATACTCTTGGTACCTTATCATTTATGATTTATAATTGGCGAGTGCAAGTGTTTTTGAAGTTGTGGAGTGCTCACTGGATGTCTATTAGCTTGCAACTGCTACTGTGAAACACTACTCGTGCAGGCCAGTACCTAGATTAGCAGAGGACAGCAATTTATTTCAGTGTCAATAGTTCTTTAGGAAACATGTCAGTAGTAAATCATATATGAGGGTGCAATTTGATTGTGCTAAATCTATACACCCTGTTTATGTTATGACATAGGTATCCCGACGAATGCATTTGTATGCATCATTTCCATCTCACCATAAATAAATTGTATCTGCCACCCACAAAGGTAACTAAACTAAGAGTGTAATTTTTTATTTCAATTTTGTAGTACTTATACATGTGTATTTCTCATTGGTTTGGGCTGTACATTTTCTGTGGCATTTGAACAGACAATCAACTAGTTCCAGGAAAGTGATCCCATGTAAATCTACCCGACTCTACTTCTCATAGCATGAGCAAAGCAAGCATAGAGGGGTGCACCAATTTATCTGCGTTACTTGTAGCCGGATAATACATGCAAAGTATGTTAATTCTGTGTGGCCCTCCTCGCACTCCCAAAAGCAAAGAGGAACAGATTTGCATGGAATCACTTTTCTGAAGCTATTGCGGACATGGTTAATATTATCATAGTTTTTTTAATTTCTTGTGCCTTTTTTACACTTTTTACAATTTTTATCACACAATTTTCTTGATTTCCATAGCCTTCCCCACTATCACATTTGTTATAAATTACTAGGTAAGCATGCACCTATGCACTTGTATTTCAGAATAAAAAATACTATTTTCAACTATTTGTTTCCAGGAAAAGCTACTAATTTGCATAGTTACCACATGCAAAAAAATATATCTGCCTTGAAATAAAACTTATCTGACTGAATTCAAAACAGCCCATCAGCAGGAGCTATTCAGCAAGGTCTCTAAAACTCCACAAAATGTCACTTATTTCCTCTAATGCAAAGACGCTTAACTTAATTATCTTCACTACAATAGACTAACTACTAAACATGAACTAGTGAAATGACCTACTTACCTATCATCCAAAACTGACACCATCGGCTTTACTCCTGCGGTGTTAACTGTTCTAATGACATCTGCAAACCTTACTGCATCTTCAAGGGTCTCAACAACCTTTTTGCTTCCAAAATTAACTAATGACAGCCGCTGCAATAGATCAATAGTTTCGTGATCAATCTTTGTCTGCGACGGCAGGTTACTATCACCAACTGGTGTCAATACTGGCTGCTTCGGCACTTTGGAGCTCCAGAATCTCGTCCCACAACGTCCCAGAGCGCTCCACGCTTGGACGGACCAGCGTAGCATGTCCTAAAACCAGCAATGCAGTGCATCAAGCAGACACTCCAGACTCCCATACACCACTGGTGCCACTGAAAACAAATATTCACGCAAGGATAAGTTAGGACATTTTAACAATTTTAAAACTAACATCAAAATGACAGTAATAAAGTTTTTGTGGTGCTCACAGATGCATGTGCGTTTCTACACGCATGCACGCACACGCACGCACACACATATATTATAGACATATACACAAACACACACATATACACACTCATATATATATTCACACATACACACACTACCACAATCAATAAGTTTGTGGACTGACTGGCAAGTGTTGGCATCCCTGTGATGTTCAACAAGATTATGAACTGGCACCCTGAATAGAAGCAGCTAACCAATACAGCATCCACAAACTTACTGACTACTCTGCATGTATGTATGTATGTATGTATGTATGTATGTATGTATGTATGTGTATATACAGGGTGGTCTGCCTAATGTGGACACACCCAAAATTTCCGGAATGGTTGCAGATCACATAATCACAGTTTTCGCTAAATGAAATTACATATGGGGCAAGTAATTTGCCGCAAAGTGACTATACGTAATAAGTGTATGAACAGAAATAATTAAACCACATATGATTTTTCCCCTGGAAACATACATTTATTTCAACAAATTCAGTGATATACCACATGCAATGGAAAGTAACACAGAAACGCCAAGAAATAATGTGCAAATATAATTAAGTTAGGTGGACTGGCTGGTAGCATGGGGCAGTGGACCTGTACTCATAGCTGTAAGCAAGCAACATGAGCCGTGACTCATCCTAGCAGAGCCAATTCCTTATAGCAGCGTAGCGCATACCTTAATGGGACAAGGGGAACGGAATGCGATATTGGACAACGGAGAGCACCGCAGTGAAGGGAAGACGGCCAATGTGAGTGCAAAGTCTGATATCAACATATTACATTTTATTCCAATACCAAGTGATTTGTTTCCTAGTCATTAACTGTAATGAGTAACGGGTGCATACAGATGCATAACACATATAGAACAAACCAACCTAAGAATAAATGCAATTACATCTGCAAGCACAGTACAAAAGAGCAGTTATGGTTGAAACACTTCACATTAGGTCTTTTCACAGCATGCGCTCTATGTGTTTACCATCGACAGAAATACAAATCTGTAAACACACATGTAGCGAGCGACGAGGGACCTAAAGAGTTTTTGGCATAATGCCTCTGAAAGCTGCCACAATGCATTCC
Source organism: Dryococelus australis (assembly GCA_029891345.1). Lineage (NCBI taxonomy): Eukaryota > Metazoa > Arthropoda > Insecta > Phasmatodea > Phasmatidae > Dryococelus > Dryococelus australis. The sequence goes on along the minus strand of CM056993.1, from coordinate 200,666,433 downwards.
TGCATGTCTTCTGGTGTCATAGGAACCGTATTGCACACCATATATTTCATGTGTTCTCTACAGGAAAAAAAAACTGAGGTGTAAGAGGTTGGGGGACCGAGGTGGCAATCTTACAACACCACCACGCCCTAACCACCAGTTTGGAAATGTTTCATTTAACACTTGCCTCGCCACCAAAGCAAAATGTGCAGGACAACCATCATGCTGAAACCACATATCACTACGTACGTCAAGCAGTATGTCTTCCAGAAGTGCTGGTAAGGTCTCTCTGAGGAAATGAACATACATACAGCCGGTCATTGTTCCTTCAATGAAGTAGGGCTCTATGATGCAGTCTCTAACAATTTCATTCAACACGTTCACTTTCCATTGTCGTTGGTGCTCCATGTGCCAGACCCAACACAGATTCTGCATCGCCCAGTAGTGCATATTTAGTAAATTTACGCACCCCTAGTTTGTGAATGTCGCTTCATCAGTAAATAGCATGTTCTTCAGAAAATTTCTGTTATCCCTTACAGACATTTGAACAAACCTACAAAACTAAACAGACTGCTGGAAATCACATTCATGTAATGCCTGACGAAGAGCCATGTGATATTGATGGAATTTCTGTTGATGCAATATCCATTACACACTTGATTTACTTATTCGTACAAACCAGGAAAGTTCTCACTTGACACATGTCAACACATCGTGTTGATGCATCTCGCCCTAAGCAGTCTTTTGTCGCACTCGTGTTGTGGAATTCCAATCACTTTGTGACAATGAGAAATGTGCAAATTCTTTGGATTGTTTGCCGTGAGATGGGCATCCGATTAAGATACCTTTCACCATACGTTTGGATGGTTTGCCTGGCATTTCTACCACACTCACCGTAAATAAGTAAAGCGTCCAGTTTTTCCTCATTCGCGAACTTCATTGTATACGTACAGCCACACACTGCAATACCACTTACCGTAACACATTACAGGGACTGGTGCTACGCTGCTATTCGGAAGCAGCCCTGCCAGGATGAGTCACGGCGCATGTAGCTTGCTTACAGCTGTGAGTACAGGTCCCCTGCCCCATGCTACTCCACCTACTTAATTATATTTGCACATTATTTTTTGGTGTTTCTGTGTTGCTTTCCACTGCATATGCTATATCACTGAATTCCCCTTTACGCGTTTTTTAAGATGCCGCTGAAATAAATATATATTTGCGGGGGAAAAATCATATATGGTGTAATTGTTTCTGTCCATACACGTTACAAATAGTCACTTTGCGGCAAATTACTTGCCCTGTGCGTAATTTCATCCACAATAGCCGGATCATCCTGTACGTATGTGTATATATGTATACACATGTATGCATGAATACATGCACAAGTGAACGTGTGTGTATGTAGGTACGTACGTACATATGTATGTATATATGTCAATGTGTTGATTTCCTAATAACATGATTTAAAAGTTAACAGATAAATAGAACATCTTCAGACTCCTTTTCCTTACGTGTGCACATAATTTCTATGTTCCGAAAGAGTGGTTTAGCTAGTTTTTAAATATTTCTGTCCTGTGGAGGGCTGTAAAAATCGTTTTTCTTCATTGAACATTTTACCCACCATTTCCCTAATACATATTTGCAGCCAATCTAACTAGGGAGTTTCTGAGGATGGGTAATGATCGGGCCTAAAAATGTTTGTAAACCTTAAAAATATTGTTCTGGAATTTTTTTCATACTGTGACCAATAAACCTTAAAAATCACATTTTTCTTTAAACCTGTTACCAAGTTTAATTTTAAAATTCTTGCTTGTCTGACCCAAAAACAAAACTTACTATTGGAGTGAAGAGATTTGGATGGCTCTTAACATCGAGGTCTTGAGAGCTGAATGACTCGTGGATCATCACTGTCACTAAAAGACTATAATCAAACTTAACTTGAGAGTGTTAACCAGAGTTCACATGCAGTTACATGTGCTGATCAACATTAAGTCTCACTTGTAGACATCAAAACTACATGTTACAAACATTCCTGTTGACCATACTTTTTTGTTAACAAGTGATGGATATTATGCCATACCCAAGATCTCCTACCAGGCAAAGAGCCCAAACGTTCATGTTAATGTACTGTATCCTAAATGTTCATGTTAAAGTACTGCCAAAGAAATGTTACTTTGGTAACTGTATATCGTATCATGAAAAAATTGCTTCAAATGCTGATTTCTGTGGTAGAATAGTGATGCATGCAACAAGTTTACAAGGTACATAAAAATATGTTGTTGTAACATGCAGATCCTCCATCCTTCCCTGCACCCAGCAAGCATCCATTCTTGGTGAATCAAGGGGGTGGTCCTCTGCAGCCTGGTCACTCCCTGGGCAGACATGCTATGTCGTCAGATGTATGAGGGGAAATTGATGCTAACACAAGCTGGCGCCACCACCCCTTCTGTCCATGCTGAGGCAGTCTGCTGCTGAAGCACGTACTTTCTGAATGTTTTCTCTCTCAGCACAAGCAGACGAATGAAGATTGTTCTCGATTGAGCACCAGCCACTACAAACAGCGCCGCACCCAGGGTGTTAGGAGTCTAGGGTAGCCACCAAATTAAGTGCGGTGAGCGGTGAACAAAGAGGACCAACGACAGAGATGAGAGAGAGACTGGTGTGGGCATGTATGTGTTCAGTGGTGAGTGAAGCGCACAACTGCTGCGAAAAGCGAGTTGCCCAACCAGTAGTGTGTGCATGTGTGAAGGGGTACTTGAGGTAATCTAGAACATTCCAGAAAGGAAATACTGGTGATATCTGGATTGAAATAAGGTGGGACTTGAATGGAAAAGTGATATAGGCTTGTACGTAAATACTGGAACTGTCAGATAGCAAATACATACGTTTAATTTTAATGTTACAATTTGATGTTGTGTTTCCTGTATTTCCCTTAAATATATACAATATCACACTAACAGGATGTTTACTATCTACAAAATCCCAGAAAACAAACACGTGGATAAAGAATACTACACATTCTGTCATATCTCCAACAGTTTTGCCTGACTTCGTACTAAAATAAAATACTCTAGTTCAACAAACATTACTTAGCAAAAAAATTTTATTTTACAAGTCTAAAACACACAAAAAATTAGTCTTCACAAAAAATGTTCCTTCGCCCATTTGCAGTCAATTGTAAATTATTAATCAGCAATCACACAGAAAGTGTTTGTGCATGAAAAAAGGAATTCCAGAAAGACAGACTTTCATACCCAGCACAAAAACAAATTTATAGAAACATTAGGCTGTTGTATGCAAGAAAACATAGTAGGATTTTGGCACTTTCAGTAGGGTGTAACAAAGTAGGTATAAAACATAAAAATAAGTTTTGTCCTACCATACGTTTTAGGCAGTCTGGAGTCCAGACACGTCCTCGCATAGCATTCGGGGATATTGGGAGAGTGTCGTGTACATATGACCCAATTTTTGAACCCTTGTTAATATACACACCAAACTAAACAAAGAATATGGATGTAAACACACAGAAACATAAACACAAAAGTTACTGTAATGATGTCGTCCTACTGTCCCACTCGGGATGCAGCCCACTGCTGCCGTGCTCGTGCACCAGCCACACATGACTGTGCATTCAGTGTATGGGTCACACAAGTCATTCATGCGAAAACAGGTCAGTAAACTGCTCCCTGACCCGCACGACTCGTGTAACAATGAATAAACTCAGCCAAGTTTGTTTACAGTGCTATAATAATTTGTTTCCCTGAAAGCAGAGTCTCAATTACAAAAGGGAAAGTGTTATCTCCCTTGTGCTCCCCTTAAGCCAGGTGTTATTTGCATGTAAGTGCAAAGCCATGTGGTTTACGTAATGTTTGTAACCAAAGACTTGAGATGCTCAAAAATAACAATATATTTTTACAATGTTTGTGTCATGTTTATTTTGTTTAAAATGGGCATCTTGCATTTTATTCTGTTCTGTTAAAATGAAAAGTAAACGATCTCAGCAATTCTGGCATACATTTTGGGTATGTGGCATACATGCCCAAATTAAAATTCTCCAACATAATATTAAATTATTGTTTTAATTTAATATTGTCATTTAAGTGCATATGTATGTGTAAAGTGTCCTGTTTTATTTTAAGTTTTTCTACATGCTCTGCAAGCCTATTCAGGCTTTTTCACATAATTTTTTTTTTCCTGCATGCGTAGCAACAAGAACTGTGGACTTTAAGTAAATGATTTCATATGTCGGAATTATTCTTTCGATTCCTCCAGATCATGTTTTGTGTTTTTGAGTGTTCTGTCATGTATAGTTACTTGTTCAAGTGTATGTGTTGTGTAAATTCCCTCTCGGTGATGGCAGGAAATCGCAGTTAGGTAACGGGATCTCTGAGCCACCATCTTTAGTCTGAAGTTGCGAGCAGAAGATGATAGACGTGTGTTGCGCCCCGCAGGAGCTCTCATCAGTTTGCACCAACCACTTAGCTGCAATAGTAAGTTTTACTTATCGGAATCATTACAAATCGTTTTTTTTGCTCCTCCCACGTATTTATCCTCCCTTCTGTCAGACTCGTGGCCCCAGAGAGTTTAACGCTTTGAGTTTCCATTTGCGTAATAGTACTTTTATCCGTGTTGACCTATGCCAAGTCAAAATGCCATGCCCGCATTAGGCGAGGGTCAGTGTATTTTTTGTGGATGTACTCTCATTCTACAATATATGCTTTCATTGGACTCCCATCTTCATTTCATTTGCAGTTGCACTTAACGTACCTTAGGGATCTACCCCACACAAAAAACCCACGTGCTCAGTTTATGAACAGTGTAACTTGAACTTTTCTCTTAATCTTTTTGTTGCAGTGTGCTGCGAGTGGACCACCACCTGACTGTTGACCTGCTAATGCCCTGAGATACAGTCTCCACGCACTCATTCGTGTCGTAGATGAGCTGGCACCCTGGGAAAACTTTAACATCTTTTCTAAATTTCTAGTCATGAATCAGGGTTTCTCTCAAATCCGCCCCTCACTAGCAGTCAAGCCATGTTAGTACTATATTCAGCAAAATAAACTTCAATTTAAATTCATGTAAAATTTTTTAACTGATGCAAAAGTAGCCGGAATTACATAAAAAATTAAGATTTTTTTTGCTCTTCCAAAAAACTCTCTTGACGGCACAAAAAAAAACATTACAGTGCATACTGATGTTCTCGTGGCTGCTCAATCAGAATCCGTAAACATTTCCTCACTTCCACTTCCCAGTCACAGGTTGAAAGAACGAGTGGATAGTCATCTGCCTGCTACTCTGTTTTTTCACATCTGCACAGTTTCAGCATAGCATCGGATGGTATCCATGACGCCCCTGCGAACCTTTTAATTATGTTTGCAATTAGGGTATTCACTTGCAAACAGTTTATGGGCCTTCTCAACATGTTGGAATGCCTTCGCCACAACTTTAGTTGAAAAATTCTTTTCAGGCATTAACTTCTGCAACAGTGTCTAGATTTTTAGTCAAGTCTTGTTAACTCCTTATTAAATAGTTCAACTGGAGCAGCAAGAAATTCTTTGACACCATCTAATTTGATTTCATCCAACCCAGCCTGCCAAGTGATTATGACAATTTCTTGGTTCACGCTTGGCAAATAGTTTTCAACACCCTTAAAGTCACAAACGATTCTAGTCATATCTTGCACAACACACCGTGCATGCATCCCTCCGACACTTCTGTCCATGCCTTGGAAATGTTCCTGACACCATCAAGGATGTTATTGCCTCACCAGAAATTCTGGATGCTGGGTTTCCCAACACCAACTGTAGCATCCAGGAGTTGGCTAAATGCATGGCGTACATAGTAAGCGTTGAAAGCAGCCATAACACCTTGGTCCGTAGGCTGAATCAAAGCTGTGGTGTTCTTAGTCAAAACAAACTACTTTCACATTTTTGTGAACTGCATCAGCGGTAATGGGATGCAATGGTCATTGTCAACCAGAAGAAGAGTTTTTAAGTCAAGATTCTTCTTTGTAAAGTAAACCTTCCACACAGGTACAGCATAAAGTAACAGCCATTCACTGAACATCACATCCGTAATCCAAGCATTCTTGTTAGCTTTGTAAATTACGGAGAGGTGTTTTTTAGCATGCCCTTTAAAGGCTCGTAGGTTAGTTGACTTTCCAATCACAAGTGGCTTCACTTTACAGTCGCCTGAAGCATTACCACCGACAAGGACCATGACATGATGTTTAGCTGCTTTAAAACCAGGTGCAGTTTTCCCCTCTTGCGAGATAGAGGTCCGAGCAGGTGCAGCCATTTCCAGACAAGGCCTGTTTCATCAACACTGAACACCCGCTTCGTCATAGAGTCTCCTTCAATAATTTTCTGCAATTCAGGAACAAAAGCTGCTGCAGCACCAGCATCAGAACTTGCTGCTTCCCTGGTAATTTTGATGTTGTGTAGGTTTTGACATGTCCTGAAGCAATAAAACCATCTACGACTGGTGTTGTACTGTTGATCCTGGGAACCCTTGCCTTTCTCCTGCAGAGATTGGTACAAAGACAACGCCTTGCTCTGGGTGATAGCTTGATTCACAGGTGTATTCAGCTGGTTCTGGTCTTCTATCCAGAGAACAAGCAGCTTCTCCGTGTTCTCTAGTGTAGAAAACAGAGTGCAAACAACTCTAGAGGCCCTCAATGGCATCACAGATTTACCACACTCTTTAATGCTGCCAGAACTGTCCCCTTCAGCCAAGGGCATGAGTAAATTGCCCTTCTCAAGCCCTGGATAGTTTTTGATTTGCAACAGTTTGGGATTATATGTTTCTGTGCTAGCTGTCATTAGCACTCTAGAACACAGACTGTGTATATTTTTGTGTCAATTCAGTTATATAACCATTTTATATTTAAATAAGAGTTTTATTAACGTTTTGGGATGTTTTTATGGTATTTATGCATTTCACCTTATAATTTCCTCTGGTATCCATAGCCTTTCTTTCTGTCAAGATTCTTTATCTTGTACAGGGAATAGGTTATAGGCCTACTGTGACAATAGGATTATGCTTCTGTATGATATATTCCATTATTTTGTATTGTAAATGTTTCCTTCAGTAAACCAAAGACTGTTCCCGGTAAAGTTAGCACTTTTTAAGGCCCTTAAAATTTTTTCCTTTCACCCAATTTCTATCTTCCTGCTGCTTTTTAATATAAAACTTACAATGTGACCAATAAACACAGTGAATACATTTCACTAATCTCAGGGCGGCCGCGATGGCTGAGCAGTTAGCCTGATCGCCTCCCAACAAGGCAACCTGGGTTCAGTCCCAGGCCGGGTCACTCCAGCTTTTCGCATGTGGGAATTGTACCGAACGCCGTTTGTCGGCGGGTTTTTTCAGGGATCTCCCGTCCTTTCATTCCGGTGCTGCTTCATACTCTCTCAATAACCCTCGTCTGCTCTCAAGTCCTCATGTTAAGAGATGGCCAAATCTATTAACGAACTTACTCACTACTATCAGGATTTATCACCAATAAGATATTTAATAGTGGTTAAAGCCGGGTTGGGACGGCCTTTAAAAGTGCTCACTTTACCGTGAATAGCCTATACCTATTTTCTAAATTTATGGTTCTCTAATTTTGCCAACTCGTATGCAAGGCGTATTTTTCCAATTACCTAAGCAATGTACTTAATTATGTTGCCATTTTTTTAATTGTATTACTACCAATCTTACATTAATTACATTCTAAAAATATTTATAGTATTCAGCATTTCAATAATATATTATAACCTATAAAATTACATATTCAGTAATATCGCTATTGTGCTAATTTGGATCAACAAAATGTGATATTATAAATAAATAAAATAATGAAATAAATAACAATAATGTTACTGATTATGTTTAAGTTTTAACTTATAACAGCAACTCAAATTTTAATTAATTTTATTTATTGCGTAAAAGCAAAACAAATCCCATCTCTCACCAGGCTGAAATACATACCCTATGCAGCCAGAAATACATACAAACTAAAAAAAAAATACAAAAATCGTAAACAAACCGTAGAGCAAAACATTAAAAATTCAAAAATTGAAAGGAAAGGAAATCGGGGACATTCTATTCATCCCATTCACAACACACGAAAAAACAGACGGGTACGAAAATTCACTAGGCAGACCCTAGGTAGGACCCATTATCAGCTACACTCGTGCAGTAGTGCATCAGTGCGCATGGTGCGTCGGTCGTAATGCCTAGTGCAGGTGTCAAAGAGTACAGGAAAAGACTGTGAGTAAAGTGCAGTGAAATAAGTAACGCACTGGACGAGTGGCCACGTGATCCACCGCGCACCTTGCTTAATGCGATACAAATAGTGTTCGCTTATTTATTAAGAGAGGCTAGAGGTAATTTTCTGTGCACCAGAGACACATTCTAAAGGGCCGTTTACACAGAAAAAATTACAGAAACAATGTTAATAACAAAAATTGTTATCAACAAGTTGTGTATAGGCGATATGATTTCTAGCAGTGTTGACGACAAATTTGCTATAGAAATTGTGAATAACACAGGTGTTGCTAACAAAGTTACCAAGTAAGAACTTAAGTTAATAACAATGTTAGTAGAAAATATGTTAATAACAATGTTAGCTACATTCTAGGAAAAATGTCAAAATTATAGTAATGTTAGTAACTATGTGAATAAAATGGTGGAGGGGGGCGTAGAAAAATGAAATAATGGCTTCTGAGGAGAAAGTAGGAATTGCTGCACACAATCAAACATTTTTGCCAGTTCTTTCCATTCATCGCTTAATTTTGTCTGTCTTTGTGTGCTTTTAACTGATAGTTCCACAAACATTCCCTCGACCTAAACACTTCTATAAGTCTACGTGCTTTTTCTCTGTGCCAATCCATTACAATAGGCTACCAAAACATGTATTTTCAATAATATTTCCACTCAACTACAACAAACATAGAGTCAGTGCAAATACGATGTGATGTTCACCTGCTAATAACACTGCTAGCAACATTTGTTACCAACATCTTTTGATGTAGACCACCACAGAATGGGTCGGGAAAATAATGTTAACAACAGTGTTGGTAGAAAAGTTATTAACATGTTTTTAAAATACATAACTTTAGTTGATAGCAGATGTTTTCCACGAAATGTCGAAAACCAAATGGTTCGCTGGGTGAGGGCTCGTCAAGCACGGCCAAAATACATTGCTCAACTCATGGAATGGTTGCAAGAGGAATGGTGACGAATCCCCATGAATGTCCTGCAAATACTCATAGAGAACAGCAAGACAGGATGGCTGATGTTACAGCTGCAAGATATGACCCTAGGAGTTTCTAACGGGGTGACAACCACCGAGCAAACATTGTGGACAGGTGCACAATTACTTTTTGGTAGAAAGTTTATTTATGAGGCATTATCATTTACAGCCAGTAGGATTACTGCCTTGGTCTTTCGCCTGTTCAACACTGGAAGAAGAGTCAGCTCTACCAGAACTTCCTACTATAATTAACACCTGGCTGGTACCTGACGCCCAGGTAATATTACCACTCCAAAACTCCAAAACCTAACCTGATAAATTTTACAGCTCCTCAAAACCCATCAACACCTTTTCATACACTACAAAATATTTTCGATGATTTATTAAAGAAACAACTGAATTAAAACTGTAATAGTTCCCTTTCTAGGTAGTCGCTTACCCTTTACACACCCTAAGGTCTACATATCATTACGGTTTTACTGTGCAGATATTTTAATTTCTCTACACAAGTAATTTGAATAAGTGGAGATTTGTTGAGTACAGCTTTCGGTGGTGAGAATAATTCTTCTCCAGCCAGAGCATCAAAGTTCATTCTGTGTGCTAAACACCACGTACTGACACCACACACCAGACACTTTAATTGCAGAAGTGGAGATGTCATCAGGTTATCTACAGTTGGCAAGTCAGTGTATGTATTGCAGAGTGTGAACCAGCTGGCGAGTGAGGGTTAACGTCAAAACCAATAAAAAGTAGCAGAAACATCCCCCCCCCCCCTTTTTTTCACAAGGTTGTTTACACAACTGTGTGCAATAATTTCGAACTATAATATTTCACTCCGGAGAGTCATCGTTACATTTCAGTGATATTTACTATAAATATTTTGCAAATAAATGAAGGGTTTTTTTAAAGATTTTATTTCCTCTTATTTACTCTCTGAATTACTCAGTAGGCTATTTAAACTTGTGCATACACCTATAGTATTACTTTCAATGAGGCATTTTGAATGAATTATTTTGCCACATTCTGCAATGCAGATAAGTCACTTATAGAGATATGCACACATTTATTTTGCCATGTTAGCCTATTTACACAGTTTTGTTTGCGGTGATCACAGTATTGAAGAAAGTACTTGCAAATTGCATTACAATCACAAGTGCTGTGATTTGAACAGAAAATACCTTAAATTCATGACCAAGATAGGATATTTTCAGTTCAGCTGATTTTGAATTCTGCAACATGTTTTCCAGTCTTCTTGCCATGAAGAACATGGAAATCTGTGGTAAAATTCAGGTTGGTTATTAGAAGTGACTTGTTCATGATGATCTAATGTTATAAAATTTTGGAAATAAGCTTTGTTTTTGAAAGTGAATTACAAAATTAAATGTTCTTAATGCATGCAAACTTGAGAGGTGAAGTAAATAAGCTGAATGGCTTGAGTACATATGTTAGTATGTACTATCAAATATTTTGACCAATTGCATTTTCATCCTAGCACAAGCTGTACTGCAAAAATTCCATTAGTAAATGGTGGGAGATGATTGATTGAAATGTTTAAAGATTGTTATCTAGTTATGTTCTGAAATACTCTCCTTAATACAGTAGACCTTATTTATAATTTGTGTAGTATTTAAATTATTTATCGCATCAATAATCTCTCAAATGTCACTTAAGTGGCATGATATCAGAGGTGATGGTACACTTCCATATTTGGTATAGTCATCCATTATGAAGAGATTAGCTATAAAAAAATCTCGATTATCTGTATTTTGCATTTCACCACACCCATTAATCCTGATTTTCTCTGAATATCTCGATACAATATTAGTCGCCGATTTTGGATGTTTAAGTCACTTATCGGGATTAAACAATAAAATATGAACAAATATTTTAGGAAGTTGATGAGAGGGCAAAGTTATTTCATCGAGAATAAAGAGAAAATGGTTCAGGCAATGTACAATTTAATTTTTAAAGAGGAAAGTGATGACGAGGATTTTATTGTTAGTTACCCCGATTTTTAAATGAAAGAATAAATTATTTTGAAATTTATGATGTAGAGGTGAAAACGAACTTTCGCCGTATGTCAAACACATGATTTTCAAACATACTATATAGTTTTATTATTTTCCTTTACAACTATTCTGCATTAACATTAGGTATAGATGTAAAATAAACCAGTTACTTATGTCAGCCTAATTCAAATCAAGAATGTGACAGACACGAGTAGTGTTTTTAATTGAAAATGTCTGCAAATATACTCAAAAACAGATGTTGTGAACTAAACCACAGCAGATAACACATTAGTTACTTAGTTCTGTCTTTAGTTTTAGGATCTTCAATGTTAAGAGCTCTGTTTGAAGCTTCTTCTGTTTAGTTCTTTCTTGATCCTGTTGTAACTTTATTTGCCGAATCGCTTTCATTGCCTCATTTTCTATTACAAACGTTTTGTTAACTCAATTTTTGCTATATGACGGGCCCTTACCTGAGCCTTTTTTGTTTGAGTGCATTGCTGGTCGTTGTTTACTAGTCCAGGAAGATGTTGCCATACGGTTTCTCACATGGCTGGCAGAGACTGGCCTCCAACCATCGGACCCATTCGAGGCATCGTTATCTGAAGCATTTGCAGGATTACTCATTTGAGCTGTGTTTATGACAACTGATGAGCCTCTACTGGGATGACATTCCGCTGGCTTTACTAGTGGCAGTATACAGTGATCTTGGAGGCTATTTTGAGGGCAAAACACACTGCACCCCTATGGACACTTTCGTCTACATAGGTTTTTCGCGTATGGTTTTATAGGTTATCGCACACCGCCTTCAAGTTGTCTGCAGTCCTGTAGTTATCACAATATGTACAATTGAAACTATATGCAATCTTTCGCCACTGCTCGCTTTATTTTGTTGTGTCACAGCATCAGTTCGTTTGTTTTCAATGTTATTGAAATGCTCTGTAATTAATTCTAACCAACCGTGTTTTTCATGGGATGAAAAAGTTCGGTTTCGCTGTTTCCTTACGACCACAATGCCTTCCCGACTTGCCACACTTTCTCAAAATGATTTCTCTGTACCAGTTAAAAGCAAAATCTTTAATGTTTCCCTAGAGAAAATCGCGATTAAGTCAGAATATCGAGATAATTTTAACGAGATATTTTTTACTGGAATTAAATGTGGTGAAACACGCTGAACATTATCGAGATTAAAATCGAAGTTAAACCTCTCATCTGGATAAAATTATCTCGATATTCTGAAAAGCTAATCTTCGTTGGGAAAACCGGCCCTAAAGCATGCAAAAGCACGTGGCCTCGGATTTAACTGTACAGCCATATAACCACTTAATTCCTAATACAAGAAATGTCGAAACAGCAAAAACATGCGTATTCGCGGCAGAAAGTTATCACAAACTCGTCAAAGCTATGATTCTAAGGTCCATTAAACTCACAGAAAAGTCAAACGGCACAAACACATAGTGACACCGAGATCTCGAAGCCAAGGTTCAAAATACGAACCGTACACGACAGCGGATACCACAGGACATACATAATACAAGGAGTATAGAAGGTACTCTGTGTATTGCCAACTGATGAACTTGCAAACAGTGATAGTAGCGCACAGCGACTCTTTCCCGATTTAACGACGTTGACGCGGGCTATTCAAATGCTTGTAGTGGTGGTATCTTGATAGTGTACTTTCCTCCTCCAACTCCTCCCACCTTATGAATATATGCATATAACATTGTTTCTTTTGAAATTGGAATTGCACGGGGCCTAATAAATATTTATAAAATAATAAAAAAGCATCTACAAATTGAAAATAATTTATGTAAATAATTAAATATAAAATATGTATTAAATTTTGTTGTTTTCAAGTAGTTAATACTTAAAAATTAAAAAAAAAACATAGTTTATTAAGTAAAACAATATTTATTTAACAGAAAACCTGAGAAACTAATAGTTTAAAATAACTAACACATTAAAATAACACTGTTCATTTAGTGTTTGTAGACGGTTGAAAACACCATACTTAGAAGGGCACGACTACTCCACACATTGAAGTTGCTATGCAGCTTACAGTGAATTAACATTAATTACTTGTGTTCATAATACTCTTTCATTGATGGCACACACTCCCTCATTTTAACATACATAAAATTTAGCATGTTGTATTTTGGTTCTTTATAAATAAAAAAACTTATATTCCTAAGAAATTTAAGCTTCAGAACTTGCTTGCAAGGTATGGGATTTTGCTTTCCTGTTTTATAAATAAAAGTTTTATATACTATCTACAAAAAAGTTTTTAAAAATCGATTTTACTAACAGAAACTAAAATTTGTGTGTTTCGATTAACAGAAGTATAACTCATTAACCAGTTACGACAGTACTGTCAGCAACATTCCTTTTGTTACGTGCTTGAAATTTATTACATTTGTAACTACGGATCACTAACTTAGAATTGTTAACTGTTAAGTGTAGCAATTGCTGAATGAGAACGACTTAAAATAAAACTGCTAGGGGCTGTATTATATTTCCAGTCAAAAAAAAGATTTTCTGCAACATGTCTAGCAATACAAATCCCAGTAATGTACGAAAACAAAAACAATCCTGTTTTTGTGCACAGAGAGGCCTAAAATTACACTGCAAATTAAAAGACTTTGTTCACATACCATGGTTAGCTCTCGATCGGCCATTCTCTTGAACACAACACTGTTGCTTTACCAACAAAAATTCTTTAATTGCCCACACTACAGTCTTTGGTAAACAAAAAATTCGCTACAATACTGAATGAAATTGCTCCCAGCATATGGCAGCAGTTAAAATGTCTGGCATACTAAGTGGTTTGTGAAAGCAGGCACACTTACTCTACCTATAATCAAAAGTTTTAGTTGAAGCTTACCTAAAAGAAGTATGCACTAAGCAAGATTAGATTTGTCCAAATTCAATCCACGAGCTGTCAAGAAGGGAAAAATGTGTTTTTACTAAATCCTCAAGTTATTTTTAACTGTGGTTCTTTTTGCATCATATTCAAGAATCATGTGAAACATTAGATAAAAAAATTAAGGGGAATGGATGAACATGGAAGCATGAAAGGGTGAAAATCCCCCCCCCCCCTTTTTTCTAGATATATTATTTCCTTATTTTGGGGATGATTTTGATGCAAGTGGTGTTGGTTCATCTTACATCTCTATTAATTTTACAACCTTTACGTACATTAGTACACTGAATCATTCCACATGACAGTAGAACAATTTGCAACCAAGATAATATCTAGGGTGCCTAAATCGATTCCCACAGTTTATTACATTTCCTAAGCAACAACATATTCAATTAAAGTTTGACGCAGTACATACACAGTAGTTTTAAAATAAAAATACAAGAAATAAGGTAGGGGTAAGGAGTTAAATTTATAACACACAATTGAGACAAATTTTGACTTGTAGCAGTGAAAGTCATGTAAAAAAAATCATATAAATGTATGTTTACTTAACTATTATGTAAATTAAGCTTGAAAGATCGTGCTTGTGAAACTTGTTAACTAGCAGGAAAAAAAACAACACAAAGTATTTGCACCTGTTTATATTCATGGCAAATGTATATGAAACGTCACATTTGTGGTTGTCCAAACAATAATTTGTAATAGTCTATTACACTATGACTGTAACAACTTTGGCAATGCAGTGGAGAACATGCATGCGTGGTGTATTTCATCAATAACATTATCTCTTTATGCAATTATTGCTAAATAACAAGTGTGCCTGATATAGAGGTCTAAAACAATGTCTGGAATTAAAGAAAGATAATTATAGCATTTAAACATTAGTTTTTCTCAAGGATGTATTGTCTTGATATTTGCATATGCCTTGCCTTTTTGTGTACAGTAAGTAGACACAAACTCATGTTATTGAATTTTGACACCACATAACTTACTTTCATTCCCATTTTCATAAAATTAGCTTACAATACACAACTGATAGGCCATTCACAGTTCAGTTAGCACTTTGGAAATCAAACTTTGAACAAACAATAACTGTAATCACTTCTCCACTTGACTGATGCAGCAATAAATTCCATGGTTATATTAAACTTACATATGGTGGAAATATACAAAATGGGAACATGCATACGGCAGTTACAGGATATGACCCAACTAAAGAATTCTTGGTTCACAGAGAAAATTCTTGACTGATTCTAGGATTTCCTGGGTTTTTTTTTTTACAAAATCCCTGGCTAATTCCAGGTTTTTCAGGTTGAGTGGTCACCCTGATTCATTACAATTATGTACATAATACAAAATGGACATTTTTGGTCACTTACGAGGGGCAGGTTGTACAAGATATGCGTACAAAGCCCTCTGAGATGTGGATGGCTTTGGATGAAATTACAATGTCCGCAAGGGCGCCAATTCATCTATGTTCGGATAAGCACGAGGTTCTTGAGATCTCAGGGTTTTTGCGGGTCAAGAGTCAGTGGCTATGTCCCTTAGAAGTGCAACGCCTCAAAATGAATGTCTTAGTCAAGCATTTGACACAGTTAATTAAAGTGTTTGCTGACCATGTGGTTACACTTACTGGAGCGAGCCAGATCCCGGGGTGGAAGTTATGTTAATTAAATACACAAAGAAGACACGAGTCAGGGAAACAAAACTTTATATAATCAAAAAGTACACCGATAATATTCCCGACTAAAAATATTGGCGCGGAGATACCGTTAGCAATGGTCATCTTCCCGCCAGCATCGAGAGGGAATTAATTGAAAAGCACATATACAGAAAACAGACATACCGAATCCAACAAACCAGACAAAACACAAAAATTACTAAAAAGAAAATATACTGAATAAAATCTGCTCTTTGGTAAAGTCTATAGCTGTTGCTAAGCACTTCTTGTAAAGTTCAGTTTTAAGCGCATGCTTATTCAGACATAAAAACACAAGTAGAAATATTACACTTACAAGACATAACTCACAACCCTTTTAAAACACACAAATTAATTTAGTAAAAATTAATGAGCAAGATGTTTTAAATTTAGTGCGGCTCAATTGGCAAAATGGCAGCTGGAAATGCCATGATCATTTAGTGATTTTAATTAACAACAAGAAACACAAAATACCCTTCAGGAAACAAAAACATATATGACACTATACTTGGAAAAATATTTAAAGAATTATGAGCATCTCGGTTTATTGTTACTTGATCACACGTATGCCACATGGGCGAGCACTCTATTCAAAAACACAGCACTTACGGGAAAGCAAGGAGAGATAACATTTCCCTGCGTGCAATTTAGGCTCTACTTTTTGGGGCACGTATCACTTGGCACGAGTAAACACATAGCACTGAGTTTACTCTTGGCGGACGTGTCTTTAACGGTCGTGAACAGGTCACCAGACTCGTTCGTGCATGAATGGCAGTTCATGCATCAAGTGCACCCATGCACCTGGTGCGGTTGACATGCAGTGAGCCGTATCGGTCTGCCCACGAGCGAGCAGAGTGAAGGCGAAGTCAAAATGCCTTGGCAGACTACTACAACAAAATCTTACCACAAGCATATCATTCATGCAATCAGCCTGCTGCTTTATTGGATATAAACAAGTGGCTGGAACTGACATTTTCCCTTTCAACACTCGATTCATGTTGGTAACCCATGCATGAATCATCATCTCAATAACACCTTTAATGGTAAGTGATTTCACATCATGGACAATGCATCTCAAAGAGGGAAAATCAATTTCACCAACAATATCAAACAGGATTCTTGCAACACCTGGCTTATACGAAACTTCAGGAAGCATGTTGAGAACAGTAGCACTACTTGTGTTGCACATGGACATAAAGTTTGTATGCAGTAGACACAAAGCTTTTGGAGAGTATTGCCTAGCAATGATGAATTCATGCTGTGGCATTTCCTTGCATGTCATGAGGTTTTCTTCCAAACCAAACAATTTTTTGACAATGCAAACACTTTCTTTCAACAAAGCCACTTTTATCAGTAGATGTCCCAATAGCAATTCTCGTTTGTGGAACATCTATTACACATGGTGCCATGACTTGAACTACATGCTCTTCATCTTGGGGAATTACCTCTGCCTGTACAAACCCTGTTAGTGTGGCCAGAGCCCCTACTGTCTCATCTTCTTCACAGTTTGAACTGACTGACTAGGAAGACATAAACTTTACAGTTTGAACTAACTGCGATGGAAGACATAAAGTTTGATACAATCAATGACTTGAATGCAGAAATGATGTTGTATTAACATTGCGCACGCCATGGCTTCTTACATTTCCAAAAAAGTTCTCTAGGGGGTCTTGATTGAAGTTGTGAAGTGAAACTAACAGAAAACCATAATCCAAAAGCATTTCTAACAAATTTCTCAAACCTTGGACTGTTGTGATCCAGTGTTTAATGTTTGGCGATGCTGACCTGCACTTTCTTTTGGGACACTGAAAATTCTTGGATCGTAACAGCTTCAACACTTTTGCTCAAAATCCTTGGTGGAGCGAAGTTCTAGTTGCCACACATTGGAGATTCTTTCCTGCTCCTGGTACTGGGCTACTCCCATTGACATTGTCAAATAAATTATCCATGAAGAGAAGGAAATCCGCAGTGTCTTCAGCTGCTGGGTCTAAAAAACTTTCTGGTATTGAATCTGTAACAAAAAAAAAAAAAAAAACAATGCACCAAAACTATTTATATGTACGTTCACGTTCCGTGCATCTTAAGGTGAAGCATATTCTCTGTCTCACGAACGAGTGAACTTTTTGACAGTTCTAACAGCAGTCATGTGGATAGTTATTTCCATCGCACAATATTTTCTGCTGTTATACTGACCAGGTTGACAGTCAACCAAGAGTGCTTTTGTTAACACCATATGCGACAGCGGGATACAACGCTGTAATTATGGAAACAGCTGTGTAGCAGTATTTGCACAATACAAAGAATTTTCAGCACATGATTTTACTGTTGTTAATTTAAGAAACTGCTATATAATATTGAGTAAAGATCACATTAGATATCACAAATTTCCAATTCTCACAGTTAGATATAAGGCCTATTCACAACACATAAAGACAGATGTTACATATAGTACTTCAATTATTATCTTTTAAGATGGTGGCATTTGAACTACTATTAAAAAAAAATGGTATCATGCAGTTAATCGGGGTGTTTTAGCATAGTGGCTTGACAAAATTCATGTGCACTTCCTGTACAAGTGAGAAAAAAGTTAGTACCACACTATCATTACAGAATTTACTACCGAAAAAAAATGTCATAAAAGTAGAATATTTAAATAATGTCACAGTCAATAAAATCGAATAGTTAAAAAAAGAAAACAAAAACAATTTTTATAAGATATAGTGTGACAACTTCAACAAATACAACAAAATGCTCAACAGTTTAAAAGTATGTGAAACACAATGTTCAACACATAAGAATTTTTACTTCCGAATTCAGAATACTTTAAATACTACAGCTGTGCAACAAAAACCAAGTTATGTGATACAGAAAACACCCATATACTCGCAAAGATAACAAATATTTACACTAATATATTTTAATTGAGGATTCTCTGTATAATTCATTCATCTATCAACAGTATCTAATCCAAATAAAAATCATGTAATCTTTTAGTATGGTACTGTGCTTTGCTTAACGTATTATAATAACATCCATTATACGTCCATGAGTAAGCTTGTGAATCCCACAACTTGATACTAATGCTCCGTCCATGTAAATACAACAAAGTTACTCATAGTCATTACAACACACTATGGAGGTAAGGTAATGAAAGCTGCACAGATTTTACCATAAAAAAAACCCAGAACGAAGAAGCATATCAGGAAATTAATAACAGCAAATGTTATAATGGATGCAGCTGAAATAACATGAACAAAAACATTGTTAATAGGCCAATGCTTGCAAGTGTAGTAATTGCAATCTGCATTAAACAACCCAAGACATATTTACAAAATTAAGTTTGTCAACTTGCTAAGCTGCTGTGGATTGGCAATGGTATTGGGCATTTTTATTCATGGTTGTAACAAGCCCCATTGTAAAGAAATGGTTATTTCAATTTAATAAAAGTGTAAAGGTAGGCTACATTCTAATTCACACTTCAAAACAAACATGGTAAAAGTTACTCTTCATTTCACAATTTCACTTACCTGGTAAATTCAGAGTTGGAAGAGAGATCTTTTTCAATTTTTTAGTACCAGCACTCTTGTAGCCATGTGTTAAACTCCTCTGTCTCATACACAGGGAAAGTATTCCGGGCAGTCCCAGGTATGGATTTACAATGAAGTACACAACATTTGCCCCTTCTCGGCATTATGAAGATAAACAATAAGTATGAGACATGATATGATTAGTTTACTGCCATTTTAGAATAGCCTGAAAGTAAACAAACGAAAAAAAAACACGTGCCTCGTGATGTCAAATCGCGACAGTAGCTCTAGGTGTCTCTTTCCCAACTAAAACGAGTAGTTCAGGTTAGGCATATGATGTTTCCACCACCCCCAGGTGGATACTGCACTACTGCTTTTAGCACACTAAAATAAAATGTGGTATGAAAATATCCAAAAAATCATTGCAAAAACATAAAAAATATTACATTGATGTTTCGTATAAACAGAAACACCCGGAGCACATAGATACAAGTGGTTTGCAGTGCTACCTAGTGGCTGGAAGTACCAAACTCTAATCGAGACAGAACTTCCCATTGGCATTGAAAGGGACTGGTGCTGGCATGGGTGTGGCGGATGTGCCGTTGGCGTCGCTGTTCCACAGTCCACTGCAGTATCCAGAGGTGTAGTTGTAGTTGGCTCATTGTTACTTTGATGCACGTTCGGTTGCCGTGCTGCAACTGCGGCCGGAATTCATGGGGCCGGCTGGCTGCGAGATGTGTTGTTTACATACGCAACAGTGACTTGTTGTGGGTTGAATTCAGGCGGTGTGTTCTTGGTGTTAGAGGCCGGTGTTGTGGCTGCCTTAACACGTGATGCTGCTTGCAGGGATTGTTCCTTATTCTGGGGCGATTGGAACCCTGTTGATTTGTTGAATTGTGGCATAGTTGATTATGTTTGATCGTGGTGGCCAGAATGCTTTTGCGGTTGACTGGCTGGTGACCCCACGATTAAATGATGGATTTCACTTTGTGTAAGAATGGGGAATCTTGTGTGCCCATTCTATTGTTTACTGCTCGCTCTTGCTTCTCGCTGAATCGAGAGCGGAGCTATAGTGAAGAGGAATGCGGGTGTGGAATGATTTTCCACAGGAAAGGCAGGTTTCTCGGTGGCCTCACATTTTTTGTACAAAATGTGTCTATTGTATATGACTGTTATTTCCCATTTTTCTTCGATTGAGCAGTCCACATGATACATGTACAAGCACCGTTGACATTATGCGAGTTCCGATCCCTTGGCATCCGATCTTCCTGCAGTAGTTTGGTATTTCATCTGTATGTGGCTGTACTGTGGTTGATGTGGACAATAATGGACAACTGCATGCAGCTTGATACATGGTAAATAGGCACATGTCCACGCGTTTCGGCTTTTTTCAAAGTTGGCACATCACAGCTTGCATGTCGAAATATAATACCATGTTGGTCAGATGTTGGCTTGAACGTGCGGCATGGTAGTGGTATCTGTGCCAGACCACAATTGGCTTATGGTTCTTGGCTGTCATCCACGCGTGCATCCTGGGAGGGAACATCAGCCGTGGACTCGGCCCAAGATGGTGGTGTGGCTGAAGTCGCCTCCTCAACACAAGATGGCGGACTTCCTTGTTCGTGCTAAGCTGTTGGTCCTTTTGGCACCAAGACTTTTCTTCCATCAAATATTGCTCTTTCCTTCGCCACTTTCCATGGTTAGTTGTTCCAAATAACTGAATTTCTTCGTGGGTAATTCGCCAGTAGCGGAAAAGAAGCAACCGAAGCTTAACGGACCTAACACTTGCTTCCACACGTGGTCACACATGCTGCACAAAGGCATGGACAATGACACGGGTTTCAGGACACGAATTTTGAAGTTTGGCCGGAAGATTAGAGGATTTAGTGGAAGAAAGGAAATTCACACTCGTGGGTCTGTTTAAAATAGCCACACAAGTTGGGCAAGCCATTTGACATCAGGAGAGGGATAGGCGAAACAAAGTCCCTAGTTGGGCACAGCCATTTGATGTATGGCTGGTGGAAAAATTGAGGAGAGAGGTTATGTGGACTAGGATGAAAAAGGTATTACCATGAAGAAAACCGGGTGAGCACCAGCATTCTCAGTGGAGAGCACGACGATTGTTGGGGCCGTGTGGCCGATGGCCTTAAGTCCGATATCGTAACTGAAGAATATTGTAGAATTGTAGAGTTTGTGGAACAAATTCTTACAATACCAGAAGACCCTGGGCTAGTGGAGGTTATAGTAGCTAACTCCATACGCTTATGCTCACTCCCGGGACTGTTTTAGGCCACCTTACATCAGAAAAATTATGTCAGTACACTTGCAACTTTTAAGTGATCAAGAGGCGGTCGAGTAAATAAAATATCGAATGCTTTACAACTACATTTATTCACTTATTTCCCATAGTGGGCACATTCATTTAGGGTTACTGTTCAAGAAGGTGAACACTAGCACTGTAAAAATACGGTGCAAAGCCTACATGGATTACGGTAGATTAACGCCCAGCCATGTACAAAATGACCGGGTACAGAGTGGCTCACTCCCCAGACAATGGAAAGAAAAGGTTCCAGTTACATTAACATTACACTATTGATAAGCTACATGATTAATATATAGAAAGATGAAGGTCTGGGGAGGATGTACCACATGCGACCACTCCCTTAGATCATGCCGACTCTACTGAGGCTTTCCTAGTGCACAGCCTATCGATTGCCCTTGTCTCCACAACAATTCACACGACTTGTTGTAGACACATAATTATTTATTTTATAAAAATTAAAGGGATTATGTAGAAGCCGATGAACAGGTGAGGCAGAAAACCTCTATATCAATATCTTGCTAACATTTAGACATATAATATAAAATAAAGAAATATCTGCCGGTGCAGTGTTGCCACACATTTCCTAACCTCACTTTAAGTTGTGCTGGTTTTCGGATAACTGGAGCCCATCAAGAACCTTCCCGCATCAAAATGATTGTACTCATATTATTTTAAAACCCTAACAAAAAAAATTACATACTGTTATTACACAACAAACACACATATTATAAATATGTACATTTGTAGGTTAGCCGGCCACATTATAATCCTCATAGAAAAACATACATGAACATAAACAAACACATGTGGGTGCATCCTTAGTCTTGTTATGATACACTAGTGATATAAAATTACTACAGAAAATAATACCTACGTGGGAATTCTGCTGGGTGCACGGGATACACAAAGTGTACTATGTAGAACACAGCATGAACTTACCTTAGACACTTGACAAATATTACACAACAAGCACAGCAATAAAGAAAATTAAGAATGGCCATGAAACACAAAAACACGATTACACTTTATACACTTGAGCACTGATCCTACCACTTGTAGGATGTGGCACTGTGTGTCGCTACTGCTCGACGATGCTGCTATGTAGATTGACGTGCTGCTAAATAGGCATTGTGAATAGGCTGATGCGCCCTGTACACGTCAAATGCTTACCTCTATTGCAAGCCAACATGGGTAATTCAATGGCACTATGAGTGCACTAATAATACCCATCTCGACATCTATAAGGGACCCGCATATAGTAACCAGGGAAATGAGAAGTAGGGGCGAAGGGGCCTGATGCATCTACCAACCCAGTCCCCACTAACAAAACCTAGTTGACACACCCCATCTATCATATTATTAGGCTCGCTACAGACCAACAAGGCAGCAGAGCAATGGGCCTAGCCACAATTACATTCAGAGTGCTCGATCTAGAAACAATAACCACTGCAATAGTGACCGGAGCAATGTGCACGGATGCTATGCTAAGTGTGCCATGGTTGCAAGAGCGAAGTACCATAGTTGAACCGGCTGCAAGGTGCAAACATTTTGGTTCTAAGGAAATATATGCAGTCTACAATTTAGATGGGAAATTAGCTGAGAGCCTACAGCAGGTTTCGCCAGGAGAGTTTGACCATGAAATCCCACCACAATATAAGGCACAGTTCCAGTATTTACTGGAAGAGCGTAAAGAGGTATTTGCAAAGCATGCATTACACAGTATCACAGTAGCCGAGCATGAAATACCTCTTATGTAGGAGGGACCTTTTATACAAGCCAACACAGTTACATGGCTCACCAAATCAGAATCATACATGGGTAAGTCAGGGAAATGATAGCTGAGGGAGTGATTGAGCCCGTGCCTAGCAAGTACAACTTAGTCATAACATTCGCACCAAAAAAAGACAGTATTGGGACTTTTGTGTGAATTTTTGCCCTGTAAATCAGGTGACCTGCAAAACATTTCCACCACATTTCAGTGTAAAAGATGTGCTTAGTTTGACTGGGTAACGCAAAAATTCTGGCATGCCTTGACCTGATGGCAGGAGATTTCAATTTTGTGCGATTCCTTTTGGGCTAAAGTGTGCATCCGCAATGTTTCACTTAAAGATGGCTCGAGTCCTGGATGGGCTCATTTGCGAGTATACATTAGCATATTTGAACGAAGTTTTTATCTGGTCGGACAGCTGGAAAGACCTCTTGCACCACCTGGCAATGGCACTCGAGAGACTCGCTATAATTGGAATAACACGTGTCATTAACAAGAGCAATATTGGTAAGAGCAAGTTAGATTTCCTAGGGCATGTGGTGGAAGAAAACTACCAGCCAACACCCACTCATAAACAATTACGATTTTTTTTCGACCTTATCACCTGGCTCAAGGAATTCATAGAGGTCTTTGTAATAGTGACCGCAGCATTTACGGATCTATTTTTACCACAGAAGTGGTTCGTGTGGCATGATGCAGAGGAAAATGCGTTCCGAGAAATTAAGTCATGGTTCCGGTCATGCCCGTGCACTTAACTTACCCATTGAGCATTGCTACTGCAAGTCTACGACTTTGTTGTGGTACACATCCCTGGGAAAGAGAACCAGCTGGCAGACACCTTATCATGAGCACAGAATCCCCAAGTCATTGTAACAGACGATGTGGAGTGGGAAGGTATCCTTGCGCCAAGCATGCAGACACTGTTCCAGAAAATTAGTCTTAACCATGTGAATTTTGTTATTAAGGACATTCTTGTGAGTGATTTGTATAAGGAAGTAGAGCAGGCATGGTCAGCTGCGTATTTGCACAATAAAAAAGGTTACAGTGTGCAATGCAAGCAATAGCACAGTGCTGTGTGGTGAATGATCATCTTAAAACCTATTCAGTAACAGATCCAACAAAAATGGCGACTGTTTGTACCTCCCACATGTCGTGAGATTGTGTTTGTGGATGTGCATGCAAGCTGGAAGGCCACCCCAGCACTGAGCAAACCATTAAGAACGTTAAGGAGATTTTTTTTGGCTAGGCCTGTCACACGACATGTGAAAATACGTGCAAAGTTGTGTGAAATGTCAAACATTTAAATCAAGGAGGACGGATGGTGAACGGCAACAACAGCCACGCCTACTCTAGTGGAAGTTCGAGACAGTAAGTCTAGTCCTGATGAGGCTGGACCAGCGAACATCTGGGAGGAAAAATTTCATACTTGGTGACTGACATTTCCCGATGGATGGAGGCGTACACCTTGAGTAATGCAAGAATAGCCAGTATTACGAAAGTGATAGAAAAGGAATACTTTGTATGCTGGGGCATCCCGAAGCAGTTACTTACTGAAAACGATGCACAGTTTACCAGCAGAAGATGTAAGGAAATGTGCACCCAGTAGGGAAAGTACCAATTGAAGATGGTGGCGTATCATGCAAGTGCGAACCACACAGATCGCCACCGGAATTGAAGACAGTTATTCTTTCATGGATCAATCAAAACAGTTTGCTGGTTGTACTGTGTGCTTCTCGGCCAACTCGCTCCCGCGCCATAGCTTTCCTTTAATTGCCTCTCCTTGGCCCCTCCTTTGCCAGCCCCACCTATGTCTATATAAGCCCCTGGATTCCCCTCCCTTTCTACTTCAGCCTCCAGAGATACAAACCAGTTCATGTGTTAGCTAGCCCTGTAGTGCTCGACAGCGCGGCACCTACTAGCATTACCATTGGAGCACCAGAACTGCAACCACCACATGTACAATTTAGAAAGATGAAGATGTGCCGCATGCAAATATTCAGTACATAAGTACCAGGTGCAACATGCAACAATGCAGCAAATTTTTTTTCCGGGTGAACGGCCCGCAGCACCCCGAGATCAGCAGATTCTCCAGATCCAGAAATTTCTGTGCTGCCTTCAGGCAATGCCTGGCACCTAGATGGGTCAATTACTATCCTCATCAGAGTTTCCATAACTTGAAACCTAACAGCCCCTGAAATTCAATTTCACCCTCAGGTGCTCCACCACACTGTGTGAAATGTCGCTCTTCAATGTGGCGTAATTTTGCTTCTCTGAAAATCCTATGCCATCGGAACCAGAAAACCCAACCAAAATTTACCACCCAAAAATTTCCTGTCAAAATTTTCCCTCGATATTTCTCTGTTATAACTCCTGTCTACCCACAACAGGAACATCAAGGACAGCTGCAACAGACCAGCTACAGTTCTACGGCACCTTCCAGGCACCATCCAGACGCCTGGAACATTGTACCCTGTGGCATTGCAAGAAAGCGTGCAAAAACAACAGGGTAGCTGCCACTGAACCAAGATTGGAGGGCATATGCAAGGAGAGTGGCCATCTTGGGGTGGCAGAGTGACATAAGTCCACCCACCACCTTTCCAGAGCTGGACAAAGGGGCAGGTGCATGTCAGCGCCCCATCGCTTGCCTATCACACTGACAACAGCTAGGAGGTATCAATCGCAGGCAGCAGGTCATGTGAGAGGTGTCCAACCCCATCCCCCCAAATACTTCTCTGTCGCTTGGTTAACACCCCTTAATGTCGCACTATAGGGGCTAGCCGCATGAGGGGAAGGCTCTCCCTCCCCTCCAACACCACAACACAAATCCACATGGGACACATGCTCATGTTTGTATAAAATGACTGGCAAGACACATGTGAGTGCATCGGCACCACTTTGCGCTCAATGCTTGCATCCCATCCTACACGATGTTGTAGCCAAATATGAACTTGGCACCCAGCACTGATGTTGCGACTGTAAGCCCAGAATTTCCCTTAACCACACCTTTTTCGACTGCGAGTGGAAGGACAGTGTTATTAAAACAGGAAAACTAAATTAAAATCAACCCGTGCAAGTTTGGGACAGTCACAAAGCAGAATGCCAGTATTTTCCAAATTACTCCCAACCAAACTGGTGTAGCAATTTGTTGTGTAAAGATAAATGGACAAAAACATTTCCTTGCATCCTTTGTCAATTGTCAATAATTGTGAGTACCTAAACTGGATCGAGACTGCCACCATAATGGGACTAACATTCACGTGTGAACGGTGCAGCGCAAATGAGAAACCACAAAACACATCTCAAACGGGATAATTTCTTTGCGGGATTTGGCCAAAAGGTAACAGCATGCAGTAAAAAGGATTGTAAATGAGGCGAGGGCAGTGAAGTCACACAGTGTCGTATTTGTGAAGTGAGAGTGCATGAGCAATATCTGAATAGCAGCAAGAGAATGACAGCACAAAGAGAAGGATTTATGTGTCATAACTCCATAGCAGCTGTCATTCTAAATAAACAGCTGTCATGTGCCCACAGTGCACACATGGGGCAGTATGTCAAAAAAACCATGCAGCTCTCTCAGTCAACACAGTCTCATCCTACCTTGACCACAGCACCTCTCCTGTTCATATCATCTGCTCTCTACTTCCCACAAGTACTGGTCTTGTATCCGACCCCAATGTTTACATCAATCATGCCAACAGTCACAATGCCTTAACCTTCTGTCCAGCCCATGACATAATTCCTACAATGCAGTTACGGGCTTGCAGCTGCCAATAACCATCCGCAAGAGGGCTAAAGACAACTGGAAACCATTCCGACCAACACAACTCAACTGCCAAGACCGACCGCTACAACTACACCGGCAAAATCTCAGATGCTGCCAACATTCACTAGAACACCCAACAAAGATCCAGCCATCTTTTTGAGTGACTGTACATCGTGCTTGAAAACCTACGGCGAGTGTGAGGAGGTGTACGCCAGTTGTGTCGAAACGTGCTCTTTGTGGCAGATCAAAATCAGTACGAATTGCAATAGAAGAATGACGTGGTGTCGTGGTGCCTCAGTGAGTAGGGGTGGGTTTTGAGGATCGGTAAATAATTAAGTTGGAATTTTGGTAGGAATTTGGCATTGTTACCTGCGGTGCCAGGTGCTGGTGATACCATGAAGTTGTGGTAAAGCTGACTCTTCTTTCAGGATAATGCAGGTCGATGACCAAGGTGGTAATCCTATGGCGATATAATAGTAACTCATCAAAATGACTGTAAATATCCCTCCCTTGACATACTGTGGCCTATTCAGGCTGACTATACACCTTTTAAATGCATTAAATTACATCGCAGGTACAAATGAACACTTAAAAATATATGATAAAACACTTGAAGAAAGATTACACCTTTGGCGGGAATGCCGTCGGTCACCTGGTGGCGCAATTTCCAAAACTTTACCGCCAACCCTCTTAACTGCTGGATTGTGATGTCGGGAGGAAAATTGACTTGATGGTTCTCGAGGAGAGCGATGAGCCCTTCCTTATTCAGTAAATAGATAAACAATGTTCCTTCACCAGCCATTCTCGGATTCACATGAAACATACAAAATACACAAATTAACCAGTGTATTAGCAGAGTGAGCTGCAGAATTAATCTTGTGGCGAACTATCGCCGTAAGATCAATGACAAAGTAAATAAGAGATAAAAGTAAAGAGCCGTAACCGTACCTTCAGTTCTTGATCACAGCACTCTGTGGGGTGCACCCTGGGATAGTACATCGCCGTTGTCATGTGGCGTACTCCCCTCCGAGTACACAATTCTCTCCCCTTTTCCCCATGAACTGTGTGCTAGTGTCAGTTGGAGATTTTTGGGAAAACCACACTTTAGGAAAAGTCCTCGTTCAACACGCGCGCTATATTTGTGGCCTGCGTGCTGCTCGCCAGATACTCTTCTACCCACTTAGAATGGTTGAAAGTCATTAGAATGATGAAACTTTACCTCCCGCAATCCTGGAGTATTGTCCCATTAACGTCCAGACACACCATTTCGAAGGGTTTTCTTGGAAAATGTGGCTGTTGTTGTTTACCTTGTCTTGTCATGATTTGAACAGGTTGCACACAGTGCACTTTTGCATGTGTCTGATCAGGCTTGGCCAGAAAATTTGCTCATGTGCATTGCGTACTGTCTGCTACCAGGATGTCCCTCGATGCTGCCACTGTGCAAATAAGCTAACACACAATCCCTCGCACATGTGGAGAAAAACACTTGCAATTTCCAGGTCTTTTGCAGTGAATGTATCTCCAGTTTTCCATCTATAACATGCCACCCCTCCTTATTTTCGCCTCTGTGAGTTGACACTCCTTTTGCGCTTGCATAAACTCGCGGTAAATGTTACTTATCAAGGCGTCACTGTTCACCACATCTATTTGCTGGACATAGACTTGTTACAGGATCTTGTGCATTAGGTGGTAAAATGTCCTCCCATTCAGCATCGTCTTGAAAATTACCTCCACATTGGGAGAGCATGACAATTCATCTGCTAACTGATTTTCCTTGCTTTCCAGGATAAAATCTTACACTTGCAAACGTAATGCCAATCTGGTTAATTTGCTCCTTGCTTTGCTCATGCTATGTAGCCACACTAGGCATCTGTTGTCCATTCTCACGGTGAATCTATGATATTCGAGATAGGGTCGATACCTTTTGACAGCCCAAATGACAGTCAAAAACTTCCGTTCTTTCACGTCATAGTGCTACTCTATCTGGCTGAGCTTTGCACTAGCGAAGTCGATCACATGCTTAGCTCTGCTATCATCGATCTGGTACCACACGGCCCCAGTCATTCTTGGCTTGTGTTAATTTGCAAATAAAAATGACAGCAGGCATTGTATCTTGCAAATGATGCGCAAGACCAGAATTTCTGCTTAATATTAGCAAATGCATTTTTGACTTCCTCTGTCCATTTAAAATGCCGTTCTGGCGAAAACAAGTCGGTTAATGGTGCATTTACTATGGCCAAATTCTCAGTGTGTTCTCTTAACCAATTTATCAAGCTGAAAAATGTTCTTAATTGCTTTCGTGTGTGTGGTTGTGGGTAGTTGTCAATCAAACTCAGCTGTTCCTGGTTTGGTTTGTTCCCCTCCTCATCTACCAGTGACCGAGAAAGTCTATATTGGTATTTCCCATGCGGCATTTCTCTGTAGCACAGGTTAGACTGTTATTTGCAAAGCACTCAAAAACTATCGACAAATAGTGATGGCATTCTTCCCAGCTGTTTGACAAGACTATTACATCATCCAAGTATGCCAATGTATAGTTGCCAATGAGGCTGTCCAACACACGAACCATCATCGATTGTAATGTAGTAGGGGATCACTTCAGCTCAAATGGCATGGCATGCAATTGGAAACATCGTCCATCAGAAGCTGTGAATGGCCTTTTTTCGGTCCTCCAACTTCACTGGTACTTGCCAGTAACCACTTTTTAAATCCAAGGATGTTAGGTTTTTCGCATGGCCAAGTGGATTAAGTGTGTCCTTAACCATTATATATAGTGGAAGCGTGCTGCACGTGACTTGGTTAATTGGTCAGAAATCCATTCAAAATCTCCAAGTCCCGTCATTCTTGGGTACTAGTGTGACTGCCGAGTTGTACAGGCTGTCTGGCAGCTCTGTTACCCCATCATTAAGCATTTCCTGGATCTGGCATTTGATTAAACATGCCTTATGTTGCAGATAACCGTGTGGTTTGGTATAAATTGGCATTTCCCTGTTAGAGGAATTCCATGCTCTATGACTGTGGTATGGTGTAAGGCATCGTGTTTCACAAAAACGTCCCTAGATTCCTTAAGCATATATTAGAATGCAGCCTAGTGTTCTGGCAGAATTTCACTATCAACTTCCCCTAGCAGTATTTCAGGTAGGTTAGACGCCGTACGGCAGTATAGGTTGTATATGGTGTGCCACTCTTTTGCATTTAAATGTATGTGATGTGTGGGGTGCCATTGTTTCCACAATAGTATTCTGCTCGGTTAGCCACAGAACTCCTAGGATAGCATCTTCCCTAATTTCTGGAGTAATAATAACCATAGTTATTGTCTCTCTGTCACACACTCATACTGCCACTGTGGCTTGCCATAGCATGGTACTGCAATGCTTGTTAGTAGCGAGTTGAATCATGTGGTTTGTGTGTGTAACATCTTGTTCATTCACGATGTGGGGACTCAAAAAATTATGTGATGCTGTGGTATCTATCAATGTGTGAGACTATTGACCATTGACTGTGACAAGAATACTGTGGCATATTTACCATCGCAACATTAATTGGACACACACACGTTAAATTTCTGAACTGTATTACATTACCAGGAACACTGAAATATCGCAATATATATGGAAATGTTTGTAAATTAAAAAATACATATTAAAATGGAGTTCCCTGCAGCCCGTAGGACCATTAAAGACGGAATCCAAATAAAACAAATTCAAAACATTTAAACTTTGCTATATTTCTCCAATCTTTAATTTGCTTCTAATAGTGACAAAGTTAAACACACCTCATTATTAAATTAATTACAAATCTTCGAAAGTACAATTAGGCCGAGAAAATAGAGAACTTGAATATATAAAAAAATTTACTTTGAACAGATAAAAACACTTGCATGAATTGGGGCATCCAAACAGACCTATCCAAAACCCGACCCTGCTAAAATTAATGACTTCATAAAGATCTAAAACTATTCTCAAAACCTGAGTTAGTACTGATTAGCTAAAAATAACCACCAAAACACAATTAACTTAAATGGCAAAATATAAGGTATGTTAGAAGCAGAAAACTCCACAAATGAACATGAGCATATGCAGGCCCTTTTAACTAGCCATCAACTTTTCAGGGTACCATATTCACAACACTGTAACATGATTACGATCAAAATACAACATCCCGAAATGTAATAGGGCTCCTCAGTGAACAAGTTACACCAAACGGAGTTTAATTCAAAATATTATCAACTACCGAAACAGTAGAATTTAGAATGTTACTTAAATTCCCTTACAGGCCAATTGCATGTGGTTTGAAAAATACTTTAAATTAAATTAAAACTCTGGAAAACCCTTTTTACACAAGTCCCATCATAACATAAATACTGTCAACGTATTTTTAAAACATTGGGGACAAAACCAAATTCCCCTGGGATGAAATGTAAAGAAACCACAAATATGACTGGTGGACTATGCCGCTGTGCAGTTGGCACTGCTGTCCCAAACAAAACAACATCGCCCTAATAGGAGATTAGCACTCGTCCACACGTACCAAAAAAACACTGTGTTGCGATCGTAAACAAATAACCTGCTTACTTTAATGGGTGGTAAACATAATGTAAACAGAAACCCTTGAACTGCACAACAGCTCGATGCTGTTATGCTACTACTTAGATTACATTAGTGTAACATAAAGCAAAACTATAGCTTGGGTAATCAACTATACAAGCGAGTCCAAGCTCATGCAGAAAAATACCATCTCCAAGGAAACTCTTAACATGATGCACTTAATGTAATTACTAAAC
This sequence comes from Dryococelus australis, assembly GCA_029891345.1. Classification (NCBI taxonomy): domain Eukaryota; kingdom Metazoa; phylum Arthropoda; class Insecta; order Phasmatodea; family Phasmatidae; genus Dryococelus; species Dryococelus australis. The sequence continues at coordinate 200,634,418 of CM056993.1, read as the reverse complement.
ATCGCAACACAAAAACACACTTAAGTTACTAAAAATATTACTTTACCTTGACTGAAGAGGCTACGATGTACTGACACGACACCAAATGAGACAGATATGAGTGTATGGAAAAATATTACACAACAAAATAACTGATTAACCAAATTGTTAGTTATTTTTAACAAAGTTATATTTCCTTCACCAATTCAATCTGTCTTGAATTCATCAAAAATGATTACTTGAAAGTATCATGGTAAACATTAACTTTACCACACAACTAAACTGTGTGCAACATCCCGTACGAAAATTACATGCGAACCACTCTAACAGCTATCAGTTTTTTAACTCAGGTAACAACCACAAAAAAGAAGCCCAAACCAAGCTCTGCTACCATATTTGTATCCCTGCCACTGCATAAATACATCAGCTACCTTATTTACTGTTAAATAAAACTTCAGAATCAAGCATGCTGGAACATAGGCAAGGTACAAAGGATACTGCCAATAACCACAGTTAAATTAAAATAGTTGGTTAAGGAATGTTATATAATATAAATTCTAGTCCAATAATTACTTAGTCAAAATAGTGAACATAAAATGTGGATCGACAAAAAGGTGATTACTAAATAAACAATTGGAGTGAATTGGTACTGGAGGCTGATATGTTTTATAGCTTTTCTTTACAATTTATTTTTAATATCATATTCAATCCATCATCATAATAATCTCAAGTTAAATAGTCTATTTTCCAATTGTTAGAATGTTATATGAATAAGCACAAAATGGGCCCCTGACATGAATTATTCATGTTTATAAAATTAAAACGTCTTGTTTATCAATCTCAACATTTTTTTTTTTTTGTAATTGTGCCACACAAATTTAACACATCTCTTAAAAAGAATTATTTAAAAGAATTCTAATACAAAGTTGCCTTCTTACAAAAAATTACTGCTCATTACCAGAGCCTTTTATACCATTGTTATATTTTTTGTTGTTTTCTATAAAGTTCCTAGATCCTAATTCAACTTGCGCTCAGAGTTTTGCCAGAGGATGGTGCAAGTCCTCAGATTGCATAACCGCAGCCATCGTCACTGTTAATGGACGAGGGGATGCTGAAGCCTGATGGAACTGGACATTATTGCTGAGGGTTTCCCAACGAGTTACAGATGAGATGTTGCCTCACATGACTGGTAACTGAATTACTGGTTTCGGAATTTGAAAACTGACTGATATCGGCGCCGACCTCTACACTGAAAATCGAACGAAACTCGAACCAATTGCAACAACGTGGAGAAATTTCTTTATTAACTCATCCTAACCACACAAAATGGGATAGGGAAGGTTGGAATATAACGCACCCAAATGTAGGGAAGAAGTTGTTACTCGTCGATCATCGCGCCACTAGTTCTCGCTAACCTCACCAAAAAAATTAAAATATGTTGTTTTCTTGATTAACTTGATTACAATGATTTTACAAGGATTCTATTTACAAAACATCTTAGGCGACTATATCCCGTAGCACTTCAGAAAAGCCTGGAGCAGGGTGTTTGCATGACTCTCTCTTCAGTAGCTGGGCAGAGAGTGTTTGTACGTCTTTACACAGCCGCGTGGGTGCGCCCTGGATTGGTGCTCGGTGGCGAGGAAAGGAACTAAACCTTTAGTTATGGATGCACCGCTAGATGGCTCAAATATCGCACTTACGCACGATCTATAAGACATTCTTCCATCGAATCTAGCGCTAGGAACTTGCACTACAGCACGAGATTACCGCTAATGCAGCTGCAATCCGCTAACTACAGCCCGGAGTGACATATCACACCACTACATGACAGAAAGTATGGAGTGCTGCGAAATGCTCTGATAACCGTACAAGACTAACTGGCGGCGACACAGTCGTGTGACAGCTATCTCACCATGTCCGGCCGGACAGGAAAGGAGATGCTGTGATAGAGATGGCAAACTCCACTCGAACAGTCTCGTAGTGAAATAAATGTTAAAAGGCTTCATGACCAAACTATGTCAATTACCACCCATAAAAATTAAGCACTCCAAATAGAAACTGATTAGATATGTACTTTAGCTTAAATCAAAATCAACCCAAAATTGTAATTGGCCAAAAAAAATTTTATAAGTGCCTTTCTAAAATGGCACAGGGTTCAGGTCAGGTGAGCATGGTGGGGTACTTTATGGTGTATGGGGTGTGTTGTAGACGATCCGTTACGCAGTGCGCTTGAGGGCAGTGCCATGTTGGAAATAGAAGTCGTCAGTTTGGCTCAGTTTTTCTGCACTTTCCTAGATAATTTTTTGCAGAATATTTTTGTAGAAACAATTATCTATAATATTATCGTGGAAGAAAAGTTCTCCTACAACGAGAAGCTGCCATTCGTCCCAATACCACAATATCACTAGCTGCATGTTCTACAATAAGTTGACTATTTTCCAGGCCACTTTCTGTATTGTTTCCGCCATACCAGTATCCACCCATCACTCCGAAATATGTTTGACTTATTTTCGCCGGAAAATAATAGCTTCGTCAAGCATTCAAAGAGTCCTTGGACTTATACGAATTTGCAAACTGAAAATATTTCTGTGTGTTAACCTTACATACATATGGTTTCTTTCTTAGCATATGTGCACAGTATTCATTGTTACTAAATCTCAAAATGGTTCAGGTTTGTACTTTTTTCCATGGTGTTCGTGCAATTCAGCAGATTTTTGTGTTGCCGTAATCTTGAAATTCCCTTTCATGATTCCCATTATTTTTATTTGATCCCTACTGTCTAGTTCAGATGGTCGCCCAGTTCTAACCTTTTTAAGCAACAGCTTATATTTTCAAAGTTCTCAATAATAGTCAGAACCGTGTATCGTCATATTAATTAATTAATTTGTTTTTACTATGCAAATCGCTGATGATGTGTCTTGCTCCAAGTGCACCTCTTTTCTTGACTCACCAATGCTTGCAGTCTTTATGAACCTGTATGCATGCGAACTACAACATTAAAACAAATACTAACTTGTAATTGAAGCTGAGAGTAAGTAGTGTAATTTGTTAGGTTCTGGATCAGGTTCCAGGTGCTGGCTGCGGCTCCGACCGGACAGCACTCAGGAGGCATCTTTGTTTCAAATATTTTGTTATTGTACTTCATGCTCTATCATTCCATTTATGTGACTTCCATCTTTTATTCAGCCATTTTGTTTTTGCAATTCATGCTCTATCATTCCAATCATGTGACTGCCATCTTTCATTCACACACTTCCTGTTCTATCATTGTCATAATACGACCACCAAGTTGGAGTCACAGACTTCCTGCTCTATCATTCGTCATACGACCACCATCTCGGATGACCAGAAATCCTGTTGTCATTCAATTAATGCGACTGTAATCTTTGATTCACAGACTTCCTGCTCTATCATTCCAGTCATGTGACCACCATTTTGGATTCAGACATTTTGTATTCTACCATCTTGTATTCAGCCATCTTGTTACTTACATTCATTCAATTGGTCGCCTTTGCTTCGCCGCCCTTTTGTGCTTGAAATTCATGCTCTGTCATTTCATGTTGCCTCTCTTGCATTCCAAGGGTTTTCTCCGAGTGCTCCATTTTTTCTCTCTTGCATTCTTTCTCTTTCTTTAATTTCTTACTTTATCTTTCTCTTTCCTCTCACCTTTGTTCAATTAGTCACTCCACCATCTTGTAAATTTACCACTAAAAAAATTCCAGTGATGCCATATTGGATTTACATTAATTCTGCTAGCTAACTTTGTATTCATTTTTTCTGCTCCACCACATTCGCCCAACTCTTTATCGATGGGCCATGCAGGTTTGGATAGATTCGTCATGGTGTAGGTCGTCACTACTACTTGATGTCACAAAACCATACATGTTTATCAGTGTGCAGGTTCGGAAACGTTCGTCACGACCCAGACTTACTGTCGCCACATTGCCTATCACGCCTCGCATGTCTCTCTGTACACCTCTTGGTACAAGCCCATATTATATTTGTTCAAGAAATATTTAAAATTAAACAGGATGCTTATAAGGGTGTTTTTTTCCCAAAACTTCAGAGGTCGTAAATGCGTTCTTAATGTGTATTGAAAGTTTTTAATATCAACCAAAGTGCTTTTAAAGAGTATCAAAAGTTTTTAATAGCAACTTTACTCATTTTTTAAAATATAAACCTCATTTAAAAAACATTGATGTCATTATTTTAAAATCAAAATTCTTCAAACAATATATTATTTAAATTTATATTGTAATAAAATATTCTCAAACAAAATATATTTTAAAACCAAGATCATCAACATATATATATATATATATATATATATATATATATATATATATATATATATATATATATATATATATATATATATATATATATATATGTTCCGGTCGGCCTTATTATGTACACATCATAGGATCTACAACAATATAATAAAACATGAAGTATAAGGGTAACAAAAATGTTTTAATTGTAAGTAAATTACAAACACATGTCTTGCTGCGGGACATGTCCACCACATATAATATTATTAACAAAACAGCACATGTCTTTAATGTTTATTTTGTATCTTTAATGTAGCAAGGGTCTCATGCAGCTCACATAGCTCCTGTAGAACACCATCCATCATAGTAGCTTACTCTTCCATCACATGTGTCACCTAACATATTTATGGGCTGGACTTCTTGGTGTTGACAGGAGTGGTGATTCCCACGTATCGCATACAGCACTGAAGATGATGTCATTGGTGACTCTGCTGCGAACCACTTGGCTTAGGAACTGAGTTAACTCTCCATCAAAAACCTCGTCTTGTTACGAACACAAGAATGAGGTTGTGAAATAACTGCTCCAGCTACCTTAACACCTCTCCCTCCGGCGAAAATCAGCACAAAGGTCAAACTTAAATCTACTTGTTCCTTATGTTTCTCATATCTACCCAGCTGTCTTTAGATTTAACCATCTTGCCTGTATTTGTTCCTTTCTTGCGATGTAAGACCTTCTCAACCAAATACATATCAGGCAATTTCGTGACCTTTGTTTCTTCCGAGTAGAAGGCTCCACATATAGGCACATGATCGATATCTTCCAAATAATATGTGCGAGGATAGTAATGTTGTATGTGAACAACATTAAAGAGCTCCTTAGAGAAATACCCTGCATATCCCTTGGTAAATATGCCTTTATGTCTGTTTATGTGCCCAACATAACCAAATTTTGCTTTTGGTTTGTGAGGATTCAAAACTTTTTCAACTTTATACACTGTTTTAGCAGTGAGTTGTCTTTCATATCATTGGGTCTCATGCCTATAATTTGATGAATACAGGAATTATAGTCAGCCACCAGTGTGTGTATATATTTATATATTCACATATTTCATACAACAAACATAAAAACAGAAACCTTAAATTTCCCCAGTACCAAGAAAATTTATGTTTGCCTCCATATTTGGTAACATACGCCCCTATTGGCGGATTTCAATTAAAGAAAAAAATTTATGTTCTGTTATTGGGGAATGAATTGTATTCACTCCTCTAAAATTTAATTGAGATGGTTTTGTATTTATACCTGTTGAAAATGTTCAGCCGAGGTCAGATGATCGGCCTCGAGGGAGCATTCACATAAGTTATGTGTTGGTAACTATACAACCTTAAAATGGCAGGATCTTACAGTAAAGAAAGATCATGACATCACTTTGCGGTAAGAATAGGTGTCTGAAATGGCTTAATTTTCTAAGTTTCAATTATTTCGCAAGTACTCTTTTCTAATAGGAATCTGGAAAAAACTACTTATGTTTTGAAAATGTTATCTTAGTAGTCATTTTGAGCAGGAACCTGATAGTTATTAAAATAGAAATTCTCCTCGGATGTTAAGGCTCACTATTTGTGAGCAGTTGCCTTGTGTCAGTGGGACTTGAGAAAAAATTAAAATTCATTTGAAATGCACCATTTTTGGAGACAGGCATATCAACCCAGCATGGAGGTACAATTTTAATAAAGTTTTTACTCTTGCCATACATAGAAATCTCATGATATTCAATGGCACATTTAATTGTAAAATAAAATGGCAATTTTAATTGAGGGACTTCTGCTCGAAATATGTGTGCGTTAACCAAGAGAAATGTTTCAACTTGAAATTTCATTTATAATGAAAAGAGTTTTTCGCATGGCTTTGGATTGCCTGTTAGCCAGAAGTTAGAAATTTTGTCAAGTTAAAAATATACCTCATGTTTCAACTAAGAATTTCAGTTTTTAGCATGGCCTTTGGATGGCCTGTCAGCCAGAAGTTAAAGGTTTTATCAAGCAAAATACACCACATCATTAAATATTTTATGGAAGTTGCATGGTTTAATATTCTGGTGGGTAATGTAGTCATAAAAGTACCTGAAGTGTTTCTGGAGTATTAGTGGAAACATTATAGTTCTGTATTAAATTAGCTGTGTGTGGTAGTAAATATTGTGTGTAATACTCTAGATTTTCCTTGTAAAGATATTCCTCATAAGGAAACATATACTAAATATTATATTTCTGTTTAAAAATATTTTACATTTTGAGAATCTTCTCTAAAAATGTGTTATTTTCTGGAACAATAATATTATAATTCCAATTGTAACTAAGCAATGTTGAATGGCTGATGCCACATTCTTAAAGTAAATTGAAAAAGGGAAGAACCTAGATATTGCATTCAGGTCATGGGGTTTGAAGAACTTTCTGACACTACCAGCATCAGAAAAAGTTGTATGGAATGTGAAATCAAGTTTTTCGAACCAAATGCAGAGATATGTCGTGATACGTTTTCAAACAAACCACCAAAACAATTTAAAAGTGGACAGATTATTATTCGATCAATGCAATATGAAGAATATTAAACTTTACTTATCTCTATATGAATTTCAATACAAACTTTGGAAATGGGGAATTTATTATTTGCTACAATATGTAGAGGCTGTTCTACAAAACATCTTACAACAAAATCAGCTCACCAATATTAGAACCCAATGCATTTAGAACTAGAGGAGCGATATTTTTTATTTGATGTAAGCAAACAAAATGACAGCTTTAGCAATAATGTGATTGATTCACAAATTTAAATAATTGCAGACACCCATTCCACCAAATACTCAATCTTAGACATTGATCATACATGACAGATTGGCAAGCTCTAATGTAAGAGATAAGTTGGCGAATATAATGACTTGAGTCAGTAGATGATGATAACTGTTGCAATGATATGTTCTGCAATGTACAAGATTTTCAAACTCTAGATAGATTTATCATAAAAGAATTGGCTATTATGGATATGGAAGAACATAAAATGTACTTCAGCTTCAAGCTGCCATTCGATTGGAAATACCTAAGTCCAAAATATCACAAGACCAATAAATGGATTACCAAAAATCTCAACGGTTTAACAAAGGAGAGTGGATGTATTGACTATGAGAATATAGAAGATATTTACAAGAACTACTTAAATAAATGTGAGATATTTGTGTGGGACTCCATCAAAAATGGATTCTAGAATGTGTGAAATGGAAAATTAACAGCTATTCAAGAAGATTACAAATACCCTTCATTCAAACGGTTATGTAAAACACATGGATATAAATTGCCATTTTCTCTGCAGGTGAAAACTCGAAAATAATGTTAACTTGGACATTGAGAACTGATTGGGGTTAAGTGGAGGATGATAGACCTCCAGAGTCCCCAGTGGAAGTTATACTATTAATATGGCACTCTCTGGGATGATATAAGTTTGTGGAGTAACAAGTGTAATTTACTATATGAAAGTAATTGGTTTGTGCAAACCTATACTGTTTAAAGATGAAACAAGATGAAAACGAAGTCACATGCTCGTGCATACAGAAATCAAAGTGTAAATCGAATATTAGCAATTTCATTGCATGCTGGAGTAAACCGTTTAGAGCTTGTTTGGGAAAGTAATAGTCTTAGTATCACTTTGGCATTCCTATTGTAAACATGTCTTTCTTCCATCCAGCTAATTTTTATGCTTCTGTCACCCTAGGAAACTCAAGTATGAATTACTCTTGTAGGTCTAGCAGAATATTACATTAATTTGCATAAACATGCGATGGATTGTTTCATTAAAAAAATATCCAATGTCCATTAGAGGGTGAAAAAGGAATAATTTAATATCTTGTCCAGATCTGAAAACATGTCCTGTATACCATATGTGCCCGAGCACAAGTTTTCCAGCGACAATCGAAGAAGAGTATTCACACTTTTATGAAACTTTTTCTGATTTACCAGAAAGTATAATATTACACGCACCCAAATACACAAAAAATGTCAGCAATCAAACAGATGAGAAGACTACAAGTGTGTGTATTGCCAAGGAGAGAATGGGGAATAAATGATGCAATGTAACAAAAAATGTAGCAAAATAAAGGGTTTGAAAGTACTTTAGTGTTTTGCTTATTTCCCTAATGCATGTATTGCAATTAAACTGTGATTTAAAGTATATGTTTTCACATATAAATAATACCGACAATGAAATTATTTTTTTAATGTAATGTTACATAAACTTTGCTCATGTGCATTTAATAATCAAATCTAAATGTGTTTGCCCATGAATGTTAAAGGTTTGTGTGCAGGATATTGATTAAATAAAACATTATTAATTTGAAAGTGATGTAATACATAAAACTCTGTAAACATATACATTCTAGGAATCAGATTATTGCGTTTAAAAACTAATAATGTAATCGAATTGGTCCCTATTGATCGTGTTTGCAATTCTTAGAATTGCCTATCGCTGACTATGTAAGGTGTACAGCATTAAGTTCATTTGTCAGTTGTCTTCCTACCTCGGTACAGTTTGTGATCGACCATGACCATCTGGCCGGGGACATCAAAGGCTCTGCACATAAAAGCAATTTGGATTTCAGACTGTCCAAGAAACAACTTGTAGCTGTATTTCATAATCTGCTAAATTATGATGCTTAATTTCTCATACAGCCTTTGGCTGAATGTCACATAACTCAACCCGATGTAACTGTGGTAATCGAAAACCCAGGTATGCTCAAGGTGATAGAATGACCTTAGAAAAATATAAATCCATTACCAAGCATTTTCCCTAAGGGATCAATTAGAAAGGAAATGCACAACACTTGAAATTGTGCTTTATTGATTCATTCCAGTTCATGAGCGCATCTCTGGAAACTTTGGTAGGTAATTTGCAACTTGCACAATTGAGTATCACTTGCTTGATGTTTCCAGACAATACCCTATTTTAATTGGCAAAACAGAAGGGAGTTTTTACTTATGACTTTGTTAAGTCGACATCCAGTCTGATGTGCACGTCACTCGCAATAAAGGACACATTTCATAATGGGATGAAAGCAAATGCATTAGCGATGAGGATTACACTAATGCCCAAGCCGCATGGGATGCTTTCAATTGTGTGAATTTGTTGTCGTATACCATACAATATTTATGCGTGAACACTTGTTTGCTGGCAGAGGTTTCTGAGAATGTCAGGACTGTATGTTTGGCTCATTATGGTCTTAACCCCGCCATATAAGTCACAGCTCTGTCTCTTTCATTGGATGCCTTATTGTCAAAGACACGGTCGCAGCTAGAGTTGTTAACAGATCCGGACATGTATCTTTTTGTAGAATGTGGAAATAGGGATGGCATTACCCATGTTTCCAGAATGCATGCAGAAGCCAATAATATTTACATGGGTGAAGATTACGATCACAGTGTGGCTTCAAAAACATATGTTATTTCGACGTAAATGGACTGTAAAGTCACATGATGAAATGCTAGTTTCCCAATGGTAATTTTGAGGGGATTGAGTCTGATGTGACTTCATTGTGGGATTTCGCAAACATGGTGAATGATGGTGACACTTGCTTTTTCGCGGAAATGGATTTTTATTTTCTGGACGAATGCCACCATGCTATAGCAGATTTTCCTTCGGTCCCAGTAACTGGCATGCCTCCGAACGGCTCGCATGAAAAACTATTTTGACACTTGCACCACTGTAAAAATATGTTATACATCGTGAAACACTGAGGCAGTATTTGATGTGCAGGACCGACCTTAATTCTGTTCATCGCATTCTGCGCTTTGAGCAGAAGGAATGGATGGCTCCGTACATCGAATTTAACATTGACAAGTGTGTCCAGGCTGCGAATGTATTTGAGAAATTGTTTCTTTAGCTGATGAATTATCCACCAGGATAGGGACATAAGAGTCGTTTTGAGGTACGACAAAATTTTCACAGCTGCAGAACTAATAGGTCGTCCTGCATTTAAGGTGTGGAAATCCTTGATGAAAATCTTGTGCTTATCGCGATGTCAAAAAAGAGTTGTGTTATGTTTAACACGCCTTTGTACACTTGTGTTGCCATTCTCACGTTTCCAAATTGATCCTGTATGAGTTTCATTATCAGTACATACATACAAAATTTTCCTCCACCAGCTTTGCACCTCTTATATTGCGACAACCGATTCTTTGATCTATTCTATTGCTTATGATGATGTATCTAATTACATGTTCGATAATCCACAATAATTCTTCCACAAGAACAAAGGAATTATAGGAGATATAAAGGATGAATATGCCAGCCGCACCATTACACACTGTGTACGTTTACGTCCCATACTTTATGCATACATTGTTGTGAATGTGCAGTGTATATTGTTGTAGTGCCTAGCCAAGTGTACAACCTATCTATATTCTTGCATTACCACATTGCCTCAATGCCCTCAACAAAGTACCAGGATCGACTAGATTAACTCTTCTAAATTACTACCACCAGTTGCTTTATTAATATCAAACTTCATTACATAAACAAAACTAAACTCGATTACAAATTACACAGATACAATAAACACTACATTTATTAACTCCTTTTCACTTTAGTTATAATACAGATCTCAACTATCTTACTTTTATGACTTTAGTTATTGCATTAATTTCCTATCTCTTAGTCTATAACTATTAATTCTTCATTATTCAATAATTACTTTAGATGACATTAATCGCTCTAACCCGACTCGTATCGCACCCTGATCACCTTTGCACTCTACTCAAGATAACCTACCACTGACAGCCTCGAATCGCCGGAGCTCCTCCGTCGGCTCGTGTAGTGGAAATGTGATGAAGAAGGATGGTTTGTGCAAGCCTGGTCTCGACCCAACTCCTGGATCACCATGGTACTGGCTTTTCTCGATGCTGCTCCAGCATCGGCAGACTCGCTGATCGGGGATCGCTCCAGCCTTGCTGAATGACCAACCTCCGACATGCACAAGGTTACCAATCTTTGAAAAAAGGGGGGGGGGGTTGTTTGCCATATTAACGTTTGTGGCCTACTGGCCAGATCCTCGTCAGCGCCTACCCCGCTGTCCCCTAGTCACTATCTCCTGCGGGGCGTCGCCCTCGACCATGGGCAGACGTCAACCTCGTGAACAGCTCTCCTCTCACTTGTGCCCCCAGAAATATGTAAGGCTAAGGGTGTAACATCTAATGTGTTGCAATAACTCCATTATGATGATTATCGGGATTGCCTCGATCATTGCACTAGGGTTTTCGGGACCCAATATCAGTTTCGTTTTCCTAGTCACAAAGTCTATACCACACAAATGACCAAAGTGGTGTTATCAGGGTTGGATGATAAGAGCTTCATTGAATCGGATAGTGTGTCGACTCTACCTCGGGGTCACTATAAAATTGCAAAGAAAATGTTTTCCCACCCATTACCCACCCACTAGTGAGCTAGTTAACTGACACAATGCCATCTGTGAGCCAGTCAAACTTCCACCTGCATTACGAGTGAACTAATCAACTGAGAGCTAATGCCTCACAACAACATAGATGTAATGTGAAAGTCTAACAGTTAGCGAACCAATGCTTCATCTTCTACCATCCTCTGCGAATATTAACTTCTCACAGATTTGAGAGTATCGAGTTCGTCTCCCTGCGACACCAACTACATGTCATCACCATCATCCCTCAGGTGTGAGACTAACATCTTACTGTGCCATCAACTATATGTCATCAAACATGCAAAGTGTACAGCATGAATGTATATTTAAATGAATAAAGAACTTTGTGTTCCAGATATATAAAGAACATTGATTGGTTTTGTATATGTAAATATTTTAAGAATGTGTGTATATATATATATATATATATATATATATATATATATATATATATATATATATATATACATACAAAAAACACATTCTTATATATATATATATATATATATATATATATATATATATATGTGTGTGTGTGTTTGTGTTTGTGTGTGTGTGTGTAAATTTTGTGGTTGTTAGAAAAAATGGGATATATTAAAATGTATTTCAAACTGAATGTTTATTTCATTAACGTCCAATCAGAGTGTTGATCTAGAATTTTAGAAAACATATTTCTTAGAGAAATGAGTGAGTGAGTCAATGTTTATGCAAAAAAAAAATTGTATTACTTTATCAACCGGGGGTCATAACTTTACACAGTGTTTGTATGAAGAACTTGTAATTATTTGTGGGTGTAGCCTTTTTACAGATATATCTTGAAAAATGCATATTAACATAACAAAATAAAAAATATCTGGTTAATTGATATGTTTTCAGTGAACAGAAATATTTGGGTTTGGACAAACCAGGATTGAACATGAAATTTTCATTCACTCGGTTTAACGAGTGTGCTCGCAACAACTGGCATATCATTTTGTCCGACCGCATTCCATATCAGCCACCAATACTATCTCGCTGTGAAGTCAGTTTGCATGAATATCAACTATAACAGCGAAATCGTTAACATTTAACACAGTAAAGACTCGTGTTTATGGAGAATCGCAACAGAGCAAATAATTTTACCTTATTTGTGCCTGCAGAAAACAAGGCGAAATAAAAATATAAATAAATAAATTACTGTTATTATATGTGGTTTAAAGACACACACATGACATGTAATTAATGAGTTGTATAAAACGCAGACGGTTTCACGGGATATTTAAAACATATAGAAATATAATTTACTCTATATCTGCACTTATCATGAAAATCAGCTAATTTAGTGTTTAATCAGAAAGCAAACGTGTTTGACGCTGGCTTGTGTGAAACTTGCAGGCTTCCTACAGTTAAGAGTGTATTGGCCTAGGGTGTGTTCAAGAGCATTGAGTCTTGAGTATACGATCCACCAGCGGTACCAACCAACCCCTTATCCGGAGCAAGCCACTCCTGCTGGTCGCCTGAAGACAGCTCCACAGCCTTTCACGGTGCTATGGACCAACCTGCCATACTCAGGTCATCGCCCCTCCACCAGTATTCTGCTTCAGGGCTGAAGAGAGAAGGTGGCAGATAGACAGAATATGGCCGAGCGAGACAAAGCAGGGCATCACTCTCAGCCTGGCTGCTAATGGGACCATTTTAGTCGTTTTTAGATGCTCGGCCTTGCTGAATGTTGGAGAGAGCTCTGGAGATCAATCATACTTATCCTTCATAAACTTTCCTTCGTAACATACAATGCAATAGGAGACAAATAATAGTTACACGTGTTCATATAATAAATTCAATTCGTGATTTTTTTTATAAACGTGCAATACAGCGAGTTACTTGTGAAGTGAGTCTGAGTTACTGCGGACCATCGGCATACGATGCGCGATGAGCTGTCATTTGCTTAAGGGCAGTATGCTTAAATTGTTCTTGTGTGTGGATAATAATTTGAATGTGTGGTTGTGTGCTTAGCATGCAAATGTGTTTATGAGGTTTTTGTTTATGATACGAGTGAGTTAATTATTTTTAAAAATTAATTTTTTCTAAGAACAAGTGCTATGCAGGGCTGGAAAGAAAAATTGCGTGTGGAAATTTTGTATTGAATTTAAAGCGTGTAGATAGATTTTTCGTGCAAATGTGGTAAGTTGTTTGGTAGTTAGTTTCATGTACTTTTGTGTGCCATTATGTGAATTGACTTGTTTGCTTGGCAAATGTTTAGTTAATTTGTATTTCTTTGTGTGTGTAATTGTGTTAACTTGTCCGTGCCTGTGTGGGATGTTTCGATTTTACTAAAGAGTTGTTATGACACTTATATTGCTGGGCTGTAAAGTGATTTTTCTGTGTTTAATTTAATGTGCATGTGATTTATTGCAATTCGATGAGTGATTTTTGTAAGCAGTTGATTCGTGTAATATACTACGGCTGTTTGGCATAAATATAGTTAGTAGGGAAATAGTTTTGTGAGTCCTTAATATTTTGAACGTAGAATCATCTGGTGTGCTTCGTAGATGTTTGTGTATTCAATCATTTCGTTGCTTGAGGCTTTAAGTGAATTGCGGTTTTTTTTTTTTTTTTTTTTTTTTTTTGGACGTGTGTGTTTTTCGGATCATTTTCAGTAAGTCATCTGGTCTTTCGTTTCATTCCTAAATTTTTATGACATGAGTGAGTTAATTATTTTTTATATTCATAGGCTATAAACTGCTTTTTTACTTGGTTAAAAACGTCATTACTTTGTTGCATTGTAGATATAATTGTATTAAGTCATTCATGTGTTTAAATTAATGTGTCTGGTAAGTGTGCATAATTAGAACGTGTGCGTTTCAATCAATATTAGTGTGTTTGATTAATTTACATTTAATATGCATACGGTTAGGTGATTCATGGAGTTGGGATTATTCGTTCCTTTTATTTGGTTAGTATTTCATCTAGTATTTCATTACATGTGTGTGAATCATAAGTAGGGTAAAATATTTAATTAATATGTGAAGTGGTTCAACACATATTTTTTAATTTGTTGCGAGTTTAGTATTAACTTGGTCCTTTTGTGGAAGTCGGTGAGTGATTACGTCAGGTAGTTGATTCGTACAATTTTGCATTTCGATAGTAATAATATTTCATTGTGGTTAGCTAGTAATTTGTTACGTGCATCTGCATTTTAAATATAATTCAGAGTATGTCATTTAAATTGGGTTTGTAAACTACATTTGTCGTGCGTGTGTGATTAAGTCAATATTTGTTGTGTGTAATTCATGGAAAATTTTATTCATATCTCTTTGCATTTGATTGGTTTTGAATCAAATATGTCATCTTTCACTATGTATCTAAATTGCGTATTTGCTAATAATTTGATCTTTAGGGATAAATTAATTCCTATACTTCGGTAATTTAAAACAGTTATTTCTAATTAAATGTTTCCGACTATAGAAATTTCACATATGTAGAGCTCAGTATACTGTCTGACACCGGCCAAGGCGGACGTGCCTTGGTGCTCCCGACACCCCCTCCACCTCCTCAATCGCCTGCCAGATGGCAAATGGGAAGGAACTCCTACGCCCTGCTCCCGACACACACTCCTCCCCCCTCACCCATCTCAATACGATATTTAACACAAAAAAAATAGAAATTATAACACTATTACATAGTACACACATGCCCATAATAACATACCTCATACCTCAATCGACTGCCAGCCATCCAAGAGTGAAAATCGATGCTGCTGCTCTCCAAAATGAAATAAATACCCATGACCGTTATGGCATTCTTGCACATACATATCCAATATAAAATCATAAAAATTAGAAAAAATTCATCAAAGAAATTTAATCAAAATTATTGCATCGAACTTCTTTCATCAAACTTATTTTATAGAATTTCCGATCAATTTCATCGGATTAATTTAATTCACGTGCCGCAATCCGATCATTGGTTGGATTAATTAAACAGATCAATAATCCCATTAATCTAATCAAAAATCCAATTAATCAAAAGTGGTCTAGAACTCGTGCGTCCCTACTAGTCTATAGGGTGATGTTACATGGTTTTGGACTAGAAATTCAGAATAAAGAGCCATATAGGAGGCCGGAGAGCGTAGCGCCTTTTGTTTATAGTACGACTTTGTGATTGGGGTTATCATTGAAAATTGTCCAGGACATTGTCCCTCGCCTAGTGTTTTGAAACCATAATGCGTGTTCTACTGATTGTCGCTACTCGTTTGAAGGACTTGGATTAATAACATATAAACATATTTTTAAAAAATCTGAATAGTAAATTTAGGCCTATACAACAGTCTAAAGTGTGAATACTTTACAGATTCTGACAGAGTAATAATTTTAATTCAAGAAAGAAGACTTGAAATGTAACTGAATAACAGGTGTTTGCTTGATTATGTAATACTCTGTAAACAATTTCGGTACAAATTTAAAAAAATAATAATAAATGGCTTTAATTAAAATAATTTTCAAAATTGGTTAGTTAATACAGATTTACAATTTAGCATACTCTACGCTTATAAAACGAACATGGCCATCAACTCCTATAAATAGACATATACACTTGAAGAGTTAGTGCTCGTGACTGCCAAGCACCTTCAGTTATGCTCGACAATCCCGAGTCGAAGGCTTCCGAGCACCCTCCCGAGACGAGCAGAAAATTGCCAAGCTCGCCAGAATCTAGCCAACGCCGCACAACTCTTAATTAAAACATTAAAATTACTTTATGCCAAACTCGCTTGGCATGAATAGTTAAGAGCCTTACACAAGATATGTGTTTACTACGCTTACTCAAATAACGTATACGTTTATATTGCGAATAGTTAAAAGCCTTGGGCATGATATTTGATTACTATGCTGATGCAAATGAGTTTTATGTCCTATATGTGAATAGTTAAGAGCCTTATGCAAGATATGTGCTTACTACGCCTATGCTAATAAGGTATACATTATGTAAGGCGCCAAGCTTTTATAAACTAAATAAGAATGGATATCAAAATATTAATTTGTAGTAAAGTTAATTACGGCTGTTCGTCCGCGTCTTATAATTATTACACATGATGTAACTACTACTATAATTATATTTCTCTTTCTAGTGAGTTTATAAAAAAATATTGGTTTTAAAGAGTTTTTTACAGTTAATTTATTTTTAACTTTTTAGTCTTGCCAATTTTTTTAATTATCCTAAATGTAGAATATTTATTCATTTACGGACTCGTACGTCTTCGGTATCGCTTGCAATCCAGATGACAGGTGAGTCTGTGAATGTATAAATAGGCTAGCAATTTAATAATAAAATAAATATAGTTAATGAAACTAAAAAGACTAAAAATGTGCAGTTAAACACAAATGGCACCTTCTACACTTCGGGCTTCAACCTGACGAACAGTGATGCAAAAAAAAAAGTGAGACTAAAAAGACTAAAAAATTATCAGTATACCTAAATACATTCTGTTGGGTTCATTAAATGCATTTGTTTTTATTACTATTACTGTCTCTATGTTACACTGATGGTAAATTTTTAATGTATTTTACACGTTATATATTTCACAAGTCACTCCTATAAGGATCATTTTAACTATCTTATTAACGGTTTTTATAAAAGTTCATTCTTCTTTGTTATTGTAACACATAAACTTGATAAAATTGTATTTCTTACAATAATGCACATTTTCCTTAAACTAAACTTCTTATCTCTATGAAATACTTACCACCATTTTCGCATAAATACAAAGATTATTGTTGGACACAAGAGCCCCACACCCTCTGGAAGTGGGGGGGGGGGTGTCATTACCCTAACTCGCCCCTTTCCACAAGAGGCACTATCGATTCTCTATTAGGCCCGTACCCACCCTCCTGATCATTTTCGCGTTAAAAACGAACCATAATTTTGGGCACAACCCCCCACTGAAATGAGCGTTGGAGAAGGGGGTGGGGGTGGGGGGAAATTTCGGCTACCCTAACTCGCCCCTTTCCCCAATGGGAAACATGATACCCTCTAGACCCATTCCCACCCTCCTCACTGTTTTCACCTAAACATGAACCTCAATTTCGGGCACCCCTACCCCAGGAAGTTGATTGGAGGTGGTCCGCTACCCTAACTCGCGCCTTTCCCCCAGAGGGACTATCGACCCCCCCCCCCCGCCGCCCGCGGCTCGTTCCAACCCTCCTCGCCGTTTAAGCATAAACTGTTAGACAAGGCAAATGGTAAGCGTCGGACAGACACCATACACACAAATCCGGACAGACACCTAAGTCAAGTTAAATTAAAGCTTGTAAAAATACAGCTATGGGGATTCTACCTTTCCTTGCAATAGTTTCACATTTCTATCCTAATTTGGTGCCCATGTAAAACTACCATATTTTTCGACAGCTGTTAATGACTTATAACCAACTTATGGAACAGCTGCATTATTTACTTTCCGTATTTTCACTGTATCATAAAATCTTAAAACTTGTTTTGCTTGTCAAAAGCAGTATGACATATCTCTATGTATATCATGACACTTGAAACATAACTGTTGATCTGTCTACAGTATGGGTGGAAAAGTTTATCTTATCTGTACCTTCACATCTACACAGATAATAACTGCCAGTCAACAAAAAAACTGTTTGTAAAAATAATGTGACAAGTTAATGCAACTATTTCCAATGTTTTCTTTTACATTCCACTGTAAAGCGAGATACTTAACGTAGATGTCACATTTCTAGTGCGCATTACCAAATTAAGGTTGCTCACAAATGGGTTTGTTAAGCTTATTTCTAATATCTGTAGGTTTACTGGATCTGCTATCATGTGGACTATGCTTTCGCATGCCTTCAGGTAAGTTCTGGCTTTCTCTGCCACATCAGGACTTTTAAAAAATATTTATACCTCGAGATTTTCAAAGGACAGTAAGGTGTAGAAGTAGTCTCAAAATAACATTTATGTTTTATGAGCATGGCAAGCAAATTATTTAACAAAGAGTACTGAACGAAAAGTTTATTTAACTTCATACAGATAAATTTTTTTGGGATAAAACCAGCAAGAGTTTCAGTTTTATTTCATTCAAAATTCCCTCCATATTCTAAGCGCTCACTGTACATAATGTTTCCACTTAGAGTGTATCAGTTATAAGAAATGTCATTTCATACAGTTCATCGCAGGGGCGGATCTAAAAGGGGATTACTGAGGACATAACCCCCCCCC
The DNA here is from genome assembly GCA_029891345.1 of Dryococelus australis. Taxonomy (NCBI): domain Eukaryota; kingdom Metazoa; phylum Arthropoda; class Insecta; order Phasmatodea; family Phasmatidae; genus Dryococelus; species Dryococelus australis. Next base: position 200,615,508 of record CM056993.1, on the reverse strand, counting down.
CCCCCCTCTTTTCTTCTTTGCATTTATAAAACTGTCGTCAGAATGTTATAAAACTGAAATGAAATAATATCACAAATGTACAAGTATACTGATTCATTTAATGTTGTTTCCATAAACTATGATGAGACATTGCCCCCTCCCATACCACGACTCAAAAATTATGCATACACCTGCACAATAAGGAAGTGCCGGCCCACCCCCTTTCCATTCTCAAACCGAAAGTCTGGATCTTCTCCTGGTGTCTCGGTATTTTAAAAGGATGAATAATTCTGTAATCAATTGAATAGTCAAATATTATTCTAATATTATCAATAAATTACAACAACAATAATTCTTAATGTAAATATAGGATTGTCTGATGTTACTATAACACATTTCAACCTTTTATCACCAAGAAACACGGCAATCAAAATCTATAAGAGAAATTTGTCTATTTTTAACAATAATTTTTAGTCATATATATTTTATTGTACGTAAATTACTTATATAAAATATATATAAGAATAATTAAGAAAAGGAAAAACTTTTATTAACAGGGATATCAAATTATATCAAGTTATCACAAATATTTAAAATATGTCTTCTGTAATTTGAAGGAAATACTTACCAGTCAAAACTTTCTATATTTTAAATCTTAAGTAATACCTAATAATGTATAAAATCTTTTATTTATATCAATTAACAATTAAAATAATAATACATGCTGATAAGTTCCTAGAGTTAAATTACTTAACTGAAATTTGAGATTATAAGATGACTAAACCTGTTTCATCAAAACTAAAAAAAAAAAAAAACATCAACAACATTTAGTAGAGGTCTGAACCATTTGCTGAAAAAATTCAGTTTTCGTCTTTTTTATATTGAAATTAATAAATTTTACATTTAAAATTGATTAGAACTGCTCATTTCTATTTTCCTAAAAGAACACATTAAACTTAATTCAGAATCATGTCTATGAATTCGAAAAATATTAATTTTTATTCAATTTTAAATAAAAATTTATTAAAATCAATTAATATATCAAGAAAATTACTGACAAAATAATCAATATAAAAAGAAAATAAATATATAATTTTTATATATTTATGCAAACAAACAAATGAATATAACAAACTAATTATAATACAATATGTCAATCAAAAATAGAAATAAAAATAAAATACAAGAATATTAGCAATTAAAATGAAGTGATCTCTCTACAATACATTGTTCATTGTTTATTTCTTTTACATCTTTATATGTAAGTAAAATATATGTCCTATTTAACTGTTTCAAAGTATTATTATCCATTAACTATATATAACGATCTGATAACATGATTTTATACTTATCTAGGATATAATTTTTTTCCATAATTGCAAACTATAATTAGAAAATTCGTAGCATTATAGTTTCTATTGATCCCTATCTCTTGTTAACTAATTTGAATTATTCAGCTTATTGCACAGTGCATCCTTTTTGTAGTTTACTATTGTGAAAAAAAAATTTAAATAAAGATCCATGTAATATATTGAAGCAAACAAATATTTATAAATAAGAATATAAAAACGAAAACAAAAAAATTTTTTTAAAAATTCTAAAATTGTGATGGATCAAAAGAAATAGATTGTTTCCACTCACATAAAAAAAAGTAAGATAAAGACATTAATAATTGTAAAACATTTTTAAACCAACAGTTTTAAGATTCTTATAACAAAAATACATTCCCATCTATATAAACAATATCGATGTGAATATACAAGACATTAGAGTAGAAATGCTACAAGCTTTAATTAAATAAAATATTTAATATTTTATTTAAATTTAAAATAGAAACATGATTTAATTTTTTTTATAAATAATGCAAAATATATGGCAACTCAAATATAACAAAAGTTAAAAATGTTAATTCAATAGGGGCAAAATATATTTAGTAAAAATATTAATAGCAAAATAACTATAATTGATACTTCTCTGAATAAATTACTTACCACTTAAGACTTATATGCTTATGAAGTGGTGGCCTATTCGGGCTGGCGCACATGCCCCAAATTATTGAAATAATTATGCAGTGATGTATGAAACACTTGAAGAAACCCAGAAAGACTAAATGGAACAACTTGTACTTTTGGGGAAATGGTGAGGGCCCATGCCTTTAAGTGCCAGAAGGCATGATGGAAATAAAAACAACCGAGGTTCAGTTCAATGTAATTTTACTCATTGTAACTTTAAAGCGCTTCTCTAGGGAGGCCACTTACAAGGGTGCCGGGCTTGGCCTGCTAGCAAAGACTACGAAGAAAAATGGCATGAAGCTGTGTGAAATTTTTACATAAACATTTTCGCTTCCCCAGGCAATGCAAGTCCTCAGGAAGTGAGGGGCAGTGTCTCTGGCCGGCTAAAACCAAACAAGGTTCCAAAAATTAAAGACTATCAAAAACTAAATGACTGGATAAACAAATGTTGCTGGCCACCTGGAGCGCAGCGACACGGACACTATGCATGCAACTGACCCCTCGAAGTATCTAGCGTATACTGACTTACCTCTGTTAGTGCGCTGGTCGTCTTGGCAGGCAACGTGTCACAAGTGACTATTTCCCTACCCAAAATTTCAGGAATAATTGCTAAACACATCAGACTTGCAAATAAACTCTAACATAAAATATCTAGTATGATAAAATGAACTAATAAGCACTTGCAAACCAAACACATGCAATCAACACTTTTAATGAAACAACATTTAATAAGGGCTCTTCTCAGGACGTCTCTTTAGTCCTACATTTAGGGGTTTGTCCGACAACTGCCGTAAAACCATTTTAATTACAGACTACTTTCACTTGTTGCACTGGTGACTCACTAGGTTGTGCAAACCTGCACTGCACTGTCGCACAAGAGTCATGCACCCCATGCACTGCACGAATGCACCGATGCACTAAACCACACACACTACGTAGAGTGTAGATGTGTGCTGTGCTGTGAGGTTGGTGTGCAGCGGGCATAAAAACCCCCTTCCCTTGTGAGACCATTTGAAGCCGTATGCCTTTAGTTACAGCAAGGGAAAATTCCTCCATGCCCACTGCCTTTGAAGCAAAACATAGGACTTCCTGTTGTACCCCCACATCGTCAAAACTTCCGCTGCGGTTTCGGGTAGCTTTTCCTGGTGCAGGATGCTGTGGCGTCCCTGCATGTGACACACACCTGAGGCGAGTGTGGCCACCTTATTGACCACCACAGGCAAAGTGAGATGGCTGACCCACTACCTTCGCTGTCTCCCTCTCTGCTACTGCTCCTGCTCGTGCTGTTGCCCTTGTTGCCGCATCTCCAACCTTGCTGCCACAGGGAGCAGCCTGGTCAGGCTGTAAAAGGGGGGTGGGGGAAGTTGATATGTCACCCAAACTCGCTGTGACAGACTTGCTGATAGACCACTAATGCTGGCCTCCCTGCCGGGTGTTGGCACCACAATGGCTGGTGTCTTAGCATCCACTAGAGTGGCTTCCTCCAGTAATACCTGTGCTGGTTGTGGTGCAGGTATTTGAATGTTGACACTTGTAAGTGCCGCGCCATCGAGCAATGCGATGCTGACTTTTGGATGCGCCCCCTCTGGTACTAGTGCGGCGGGCGATGTTGGGCCTTGGGTAACTGCTGGTAGCTCTCCTGGGGAGGGTGCTGCTGCATATTCCTCTGCTGCAGCTCCTGCGTGACACTTCACAGTGATGTCTCTGTCGTGGGTGGGGGCTGCAGTTCCTCTTGCATGCTGTTCTGTGCTTGTGATGAATTTTGCTGTCCAAATGCAGTATCTGGCAACACAGTGTCATCACTAACACTCTGACCGGGTCACAGCGACTCCTGGGGGAGATGTGGATGTCCAACATCGGCTACTTTTTAGCCACATTTGAGAACCCCCTCGAGGGAGGTGCAGGTTCACCTTCCTCCCATTCTTCTTACTGTCAGGGCTCGGCAGGCATTTTCCTGTAGTGAGGTGCTTGGACACGTCGTGCCGCTTCGCCGGTGATGTGCCTCGGTGAAAGCAGTATATCATTGCGGTATTTTTACCCACTCTGATAATGTATGTTGTTTGTCCGACGCCCCTCAAAACCTTGTGTTGTCTGCTCAACTTGGCAGCTAGCCCCACGCAAAAATTACGAGCCGTAGACTGCTGGTCTGTACAGAGGTACACCTCCTGTCCTGCTGGGAGCACTGGGGGTGGCCGAGTGGTGGTCGGCACCCAGCTCGCTGCATACTCCTGTTAATTTTTCCTCTGCTTCTGAAATCGGCGACAGTACCTCTCTCTGCATGCACTTCTGGTTTATGTGCCCCTACTTGCTCTTGCTGATGGGCAGTTGTTTACCGCTGGCAGTATTAGGTTGCATTCTAACAGGAAATCGGTGGGCGATCTGCCTTTGGCAGCATTGACACCCCGGGAGACGGTGAAGATGGCGATTGACAGGTGTTCGGCCCAGGTGTTGTGCTGTTAACCCAAATGGAACCATTGCTGAGTTTTCAGCTCTTGGCTGCGGCACTACATGGGGTTTGTGTGGAGATGGTACACCACAGTCTTCAAGTGGTGCACCCCCCCCCCCTTTTTCCAGGGACAAATCTCATGCCATTTCCTGCCAGTGAATTGTGTACTGTTATCTGTTTACAAGTTTTTTGGGTAGCCCCATCTTGTAAAAAACTCGCTTTGCAGCACTTTGACAATACTTTGCACTCTTGCACTACTCATCGTGTAGGCCTCCACCCAGCGGATAAAAACATAATCACCACAACTATGAACCTTTTCCCCCCTGCTGACTTTGGGTATGGTCCATTAGGTCTAGTGAGATAATTTCGAAAGGCCAACTGGGTAGCCCCGGCTGCTGCTCTTGTGCACCATCTGTCCTGCATGATTTAAACGTGTTACATTGCTCGCACTTCTGTACATATTTAGGCAAGGCCAGGCCAGAAAAAGAGCTCTTTCACATTTCTTATTGTATGATCCGTTACTGGGTGACTTCCTGTGCTACTCCCATGGGAATGCACAAGTAACTGTTCCCTGCAGTTATGTGGCACAAATAACCTCCACGTGTGCGGGTAGCTCAGTGAACAGGTTTCTAGCTGGTTATTCATTATGTCCCACAGTTCTGTTGATTGCATGGCACATTTCTCCTTCTGCCCCTGCACAAATGCGCAGTTCGTTTGCGCATTCTCTACCTCACGGTATAAGGCCTCCTGCATGTCTGGAGGTAGGATCTTATCCCATTCTGCTTCATCATGCACAAAGATGTCAGCACATGGTGCTCTGGACAATGCATCTGCGAGTTGTTTTCTTTTTCTGGCGACGTGCTCCATGATAAAGTCATAGGCTTGGATGAGCAATGCTCACCAGGTTAGTGCTGCGTGCCTCTCACATGCTAAGCAGCCAAACAAGGCAACGGTTGTGTGTGCACAGAGTGGACATCTGATACTCGAGGTAGTCTGGTATTTTGTATGGCCCACACAACGGCCAAACCCTCAGGCTCATTTACATCATACCTGGGCTCCATTTGCCCTAGTTTTGCACTTGCAAAATCTATCACTTGGCATGCACTGTCATCATTGCATTGGTAGAGGAGCGCACCCAGCCTCTCCTGGCTGGTATCGATCTGCAAATATAGGTGGTTGCTCGGATCGTACCTAGCCAAGGTCTGGCACGACCACAAACGGTTCTTAATTTCCTGGAACGCATCTACTGCTGTGCTACCCCACAAGAACCACTGTTGTGGTGATAACAGGTCAGTAAGTGGTGACATGATCACTGCAAAGTTCTCTATATGCTCGTGCAGCCAATTGATTAATTTTGGCAAAATTTGTGCAACTGCTTGTGTGTGAGTGGTGGTTGGTATTCGTCAATTAGGCATAGCCGTTCAGGGTTCGGCTTGCTTCCTGTCTCTACTACGACATGCAGAACTGAAAGCGCCCCCCTTCGGGGGTCATGGTGATGGTTTTCTCATGGTCCTCCAGCTTGACCGGGATCTGCCAATATCTGCTTTTAAAGTCAAGGGATGACAATATTTTTGCCTTTCCTAGCGAACTTAGTCCATACTTGACACTAATGTAGGATGGTGAGGGGCCACATGTCACCTGATAGACGGGGCGGAAGTCAACATAGAACCTCCACATGCGGTCCTCTTTCGGTGTTAACGTAATTGCTGAATTAAAGCCACTGCACATAGGTTCAATTACTTCATTGGCTAGCTTTTCTTATATCTGCTGTCATATTACTTTCGCTTGGTGTGTCGTGGTGGTGTGTAGATAGGCCTTCCTTGCAGCAAATTAAGTTCATGCTCTGCTACAGTGGTACATTGCAGGACGTCATGTTTTACAAACACTTCCATATGCTCGTCTAAAAATCTCTGAAATGCTATTTGGTGTTCTAGCTGTCTGTTATGATAAAATTCTTTGAGCAAAATTTTGGGCGCATTGTCAGCTGATCGATCATCAAAATTATATACAGTGCGCCTCTCCTTCGCGTCAAAATGAAGTGTCTTGCCGTGGATTCTACAATTGTGTTTTGTTCGGATAACCAAGGCACTCATAATATTGCATCCTCGCAAATGTCTACTGTTGTTATTGCAGTTGTAATTGTCTCTAAATCGCGCACTCTACTGTGTTAACTAGTAGCGAGCCCGATCACATTATTGGTCAGTGTTACATCACTGTTGCTTACAAACTGAGGTTGGAGGAAATTGTGGGAGGCCGCAGTATCAATGAGGACATGCCAAGGCTGCATGTTTACTGACACAATAATGCGGATAAATTGTGCTTGATTACCACTAACCTGTTGTACAAGGGCTTGCTGTGGTGTCAAGTTCGTTTCATGCTTTGGGACTGGGGTAAAGGGCAACAGGCCCATTTACCCCCACTTCCCATTTCCCTGGTTGCTGGTCGCAAGTTTCTTTCTGGTTTTGTTGATGTGTGCATTGTTTGGGCAATCCCTGTGTCAATGGAAAACCTTTTCTTGCTGTAGCGGCAAGCCATTTGTGGCAGCTTGTTCTTATCACACTTCACGGACGGTTTCACTTCACTTTTATCCGCACCATCATTCTTGCCACTGTTTACATTTTTACGTGCACTGTTGTGGTTTGATCCTGAGGCAGAATTTGTGTCTGGTTTTGGGCAGAAATAGTTGGTTATGTAATTATTTGTCAGTTCAGAAAGTTTACTGTCATTGCCACTCTGCTGCTCGTGCCGCCATCATGCAACACCCGAGTCATGATGCAGTTGACACAAGTTACGCTCCAGGATAATCTCTGCTATAATCAGCTCCTCCAAGCTGCCTTTAATTAGCGGGATTAACGAAGTATGTTATTCCAGTCGGACAGTTTAAGCTACCACTTCTAGGTATTCCAATTCCGGGAACAGCGAGTGGAAACATCACACGAGGTGGTCTTTCCACATAATGAATGGAGTCAGCTGTTCTCCAGGCTATTGTTCGTGTAGGTTAAGTTTACATTGTGCTCATAATGACGTAAACTCTCCCTTGAACCTGCATAGGGAGGATTGTCGGAATTCCTCCCGTGCTAAGCCATAGTGCTTTAACAAACTCCACCAAGCCTTTGTGTCACCTTGAAGCTGGTTCCCCATGCAGCTTGCCCAAAACTGTACCTTTCTAAGTGAGGTCGGGGTTGACTTCTTGGTGGTTTCTAGGTCATGCATGGTGGATGTTGCTATGAGTTCTTGCTGCCTCTCGGTTGCTTGCAGCCAGCTGTGGGCTGGTGTCTGCCCATAGCTGCCTGTTGGAAACTGTGTCATCAGTTGTAATGGCAGGAAATGAAGCAGGCATGGTTGGTTGCTGGTTGCAATTTCTGTTCAAACATGGGTGTAGAATAAAATGTATGTATATACGGTAAATATTGAGCGGATGGTATGAGTATGAGGGGTGCTTTAGGTAGGGTTGACAGGTAGGGTGTTTACTGGGTGCTCGACATAGGTTTGTTTACATCCACCATATATATGCTTTGGGTGTGTGACAGCTGCTTACTGACATTTGACGTGGCTACACAGTCGTGACACATGTACTGCACTCACTGTGCTGACAGACCCTCATTTTCGGTTAAACATCTCTGTGTACCATCAAATTACAAACACAGCACTGCTAGTTAGCATTGCCACCTTCTCCTTTGAATCCTGCTTTGTGACAAGTGGTGACTTGCCATTGTAATTCTGTGAAAAATTATCCCAGTAAATGGCGTGTTCTGTGGTTTCAGGTTTTCATTGCACTGCTAGCACACAAAATGAAGTCATGTTATGGTTGCAGTTTAGCACATGTCAAGTCATATATGTGGTGTTGTACTTGGAATTGGGTGCAGCTAAGAATGAGTGTTCAATGACCTGCACATAAAATGTTATTGCACCAGCTCGGCTGGTTGTAATTTGAAAAATTTTGCATTGCTTTATTGTCCCAGACATTGGTGGGTTTACTAGTGTTAGTGTTTTCATGTATCGCATCATTGTCCGTTTTGCAGTTGTTCGCGGCACAGCTGTTTGTTGGGTTAGACTTATGGTCACAGCGACAGTATTTTGTGCCTGCCTCATATCTTGCCACTAAATTCTGAGGTATTCTGAGGTATAATAATTATTTAAAAAAAACCTGATGTATCGCTGCCTAAACGCACATAAAAATGTACAAAATTTGTGAAAAAGAAGTAGAAAAAATGGGTGAAATGTATTCTAATATTGAGCCAATCAAACCACTAACCAATAAAACATATTACAAATAAATAAATTGTACTATTTGTTGGTGTGAGTATACAAAAAATATATATAAGTACTCTATTACTATTACTTAACTGGTAATTTCATTAATCTGGCATGTAATAATTGAAATCTAAAACTAAAATTACCCAATCTTGTCCCAATTTATTTTCACAATTTAGCTTGTGTTATCCCACTATAACGTTCATCGATCCACTGTGATTCACCTATCGTGAAGTTAGGTACAATTTTGTTAGGTCTTCTACATTTTATATGGCTGGTGGCAGCAGTACGTAATTTGGAATGGAATAGAATGTTTTGAATGGCAGGCGAGCGCCAAACCAAGAAGGGCGTATCTGTTACATAAAGCAGCCCACCGTGTATACTCTACATTTATCTGAATAATGCTCTGGATTATTGACCTTGTTTCTCTCAGTGTGAATTGGAGCGCATTGAACTATCCGAATGTTCAGGGCGACTGATATAAAAGTGCTACAAGAACAAATATGTACATTTAGGTACTGGTAATAAAAACACAAATGATATTGCAAGCAACGAAGAAAATATATTTATCTTGGAAAACAAATTAATTAATTAAATATGGAATTTCTTCATACAAATTAATTTTAGCTACTAGTTAAGTTATATTAGTGTCTGATTTAAATAAACACCAATTGAATCATTCAAAAATTATTCTCAGCAGATGTAATAGGTTTAATTATTACGAAGGAAATATATCCTTATGATTACAAGGATAGTTGGGGTAATTTTAAAGAATATAAATTTCCGTGAAAAAGAGTATTATAGGAAAATTAAAAATGTTATTTAAAATATAAATGTTACTAATATCCAAAAATAATATGAAACCAATCTAATATAAAAATCTAAGAGAATATAACGATATATATATTTAAAAACAATAGTTCTATTATTAAAAGAATTATTCGAAAATTTTTGAGAAACATGTATAAAAGCTCATGATTTAGTTCTGTCTTGTTATTATACTGCACTAGGTTTATCTTGGGATGGAATGTTAGAATTAACTAAACAAACACTCAAATTTTTATACGATTATAAAACAATTCTAATTACAGGAAAAGTATAAGAGGTGGCATATCTCAATGTTGTAAACGATATGTTAAAGTAAATCAATATTTAGAAGATTGTAATAATATTAGGGAAAATAATTATTTTATAAATATATAGATGAAAATAATTAATATGGTTAGGTAATGTCTCAATATTTACCATATGGTGGTTTTAAATGTAAAAATTATCTGCCAGAAAATAAAATAATACCAAGAACATAAGAATTGAAATTAATAAAATTAAATCATAAAAATAAATATCTACCACATTATCGTAATTTAAAACAATGTTTATCTAATGGATTAAAACCAGAAAAAAATACATAGAATATTGAAGTTCTACGTATCTAATTGGTTAGAAAATATTTATTTATTTACATACTTAAATGAGAACTAATAAAAATGATTCAGAAAAAATTTAAATACATAAATAGATTAATAATTCCATGTTTGGTTCAGCAATGTAAAATACATTAAACATAGAAGATATAAGATTTGTATCAGATAAATATAAGTGTAACATTTTATTGCTTAACCAAACTTTTTAAAGTATAACCATATTTAAAATATACTTAGCAGCTATACATATAAATAGAACGATTGTAAAATTTATTAAATATATATTTATGTTGGTATGTCAATATTATATTTGTCCAAAGAATTAATGTATAATTTTCATTATAATATAAGGAAAAATATTAAGAATATACGGAATTGTGTTATTAAAATGTTGATTGTTATATATCGTTTCGCATTCGTTTACTACGACCTCTACTACACGAGCGAGCAGAAGAGGGTAGAGAGTCGTGATATGATACCGAGCGACAAGTGAATGGAATGTTTTGAATGGCAGGTGAGCGCCAAACCAAGAAGGGCGTATCTGTTACACAAAGCAGCCCACCATGCATACTCTGCGTTTATCTGAATAATGCTCTGGATTATTGACCTTGTTTCTCTCAGTGTGAATTGGAGTGCATTGAACTATCCGAATGGTCAGGGCGACTGATATAAAAGTGCTACATGCTCCCGAGCAGAGAGTTTATGTGAGTCGGGAGTGTGAGCGACTGTGCAACGAGCTAGAAGAGCAAATAATAGCGCCGGAAGTGACTAACAGGAGGCGAATCTATGACTGCGAGTATCAGGGCAGTAAAGGTGCGACTGGCTGGCCTAACTATCGGACTGGGTATGTGCGTGAAAGACATTACAAATGATGGCAACAGACAAACTGAACGAGTGTTAATAATGAGTATGAGTTAATTGATTATAACAGAACAGAGACAATTGAAGTTGAAATAGACTTCAAATACTGCACTCGCTGAAAAATAAAAAGAGAAAATAGTGGAGATAGATAATTTAATTATTTAAATAATGGTTGTATAAATAAATTAAAATCAGATTTAGTTATTTTGTTTATTAAGAACTCTGTCCCTCATGAACTCATATATGCCCCTCGGGCATCTTGTATCAATATTTATAGTACAGGAAGTACTCATAGAAATGTCACACAAGTAAATGGCTTTAACACGGGAGTCAGTCTATGTATTTAAATTCATTTGCTACAGAATATTCACAAAGGATGGAATTTTTGTCACACGACTTCCACATGTGCACTTTTTGTAGCTCGGATGTCTAACCGATAATCAATTTCCACCCAAGTGCGCTGTAGCATATCAGGTGTTATTGTGGCAATGGCATCTGTGATTCTGTGCCGAAGCTCTTGAAGATTCAATACAGGTGTCGCATAGACAATGTCATTTACGTAACGCCACATAAAGAAGTCAAGTGGTGTCTGATCGGGCGACCGTGGAGACTATGGGATGGGACCATCCCAACCTATCCAACGGCCGGGAAAATGTATGTCCAGAAGTTCGCGCACAAGAAGTGCCCAGTGCGGAGGAGCTCCATCCTGTTGGAGCATGATTAGTGGCTGCAGTTCCTGTAGCTGCGGGAGAGCAAACTGTCCCAACATGTCTGGGTACACAATGGAAGTGACGGTGTTCTCCGCAAAGAAAAGCAGGCCAACTATGCGGTCATGCAGAAGCTCACACCACACATTCAGTTTGGGACTGTTCTCTCATGTTGCCTGATGACATGTGGCTGTTCCAATCCCCGTATCCTGACATTGTGACGATTTACATGCCCAGACACATGAAATGCAGCCTTATCAGAAAACAGAATGCATTGCAGAAATGTGTTGTCGTCGACTAGTCTATCCAGCATATCCATTGCGAACCGCAAACGGCTTGGTTTGTCTGTGTACTTTGCACTTCGCATGTGTACAGTTTCAAGCATTTGCGTGTCACTTTGTGGATTGTTCTGTGTGATATCTTCAGCTCCCTTGGGGCACGGCGTGTGGATTTTCTGGGACTCCGAAGGAAAGTCGCACGGATCGTCTCGCCCTTTGTCCTCAGCAACCCTGGCTCGTCCTGGTGGAGGGAGTTCTGCCACACTGCCAGTTTGCATGAATATCTCATACCACTGTTTGTCTCGTCGTGATGGTTCTTCACGCCTTCCATACACACTCCTAAAATTTCACTGCACCTGAGTCGGTGATTTTGTCTCTATGTAGCACTCCACACAACGAGCTTTCTCACGTGTGGTAGCCGATATACAGCAATTTCCTTTACATTTCTATATGTACACTCTGTATAAAAGTCAAAACGTTTTATGAAGGTATGAAAACTGTTATAGATTACTTATACAAGCGATTATTCTAATGATAATATTTGTCAAATATGACAAATTAATAAAAAATAATAAGTAAGATGAAACATAAATTTAATGGTAAGATAAAAAAAATGCTGGTTTGACACTAAAAAATTATGCCAATATAGTTGGTGAAAGAATAGGTAAAAATTAAAAATATATTAAGAAAATTGTTTAAAATACGCTAAATTTTATGATTATGATAAATTTTTATTTAATGAAAAAGAAGAATATTCTAAAATGCAGTGGAGAGATTTGGGCGGCTCTTAAAAGCGAGGTCTTGAGAGCTGATAAAAGAAGAATGTAGAACAGTGAATTTAATGAGAAGCAAAAAAGTCATTTATATTTGATTTGATTTCACTGAGCCATCGCGTTAGCAAAATAAATATTTTATAAAATAAAATTGATACTAAATCATATCTGTACAAAGAAATTTAAATATCATGTTTGGAAAATAATTTCAAAATCAGCATCATTAAAACCAATTAATTTATAATTTCCATCTCTAATAACAAAAACTATATTATAGTTAAAAATTTCGCGTTCTATTTTAAAAAATAATGGACAAGTAGGCTTGTAAACAATCGAATCACGGAAAACCAAAGGTAATTACTATCTTCTTTTGAAAATAAAAAAACTCCCGGAATATGGTATAAATCGACATTACATATCACACAGAATATCAATTTACTAGGGGCAACACGATATTCGCATTGCATACTACCAAATTCGATAGTGGGGAGGGCTATGAAGATAAGGGAAATTGTGGAGTGAATCGCGTAAAATTCATTTAAGTTACATGTGTATTGGGTTCCTTAACCACGTTAAATGCAATCAGACCTAACCGAACTTCACAATATGTGATTATGGGGGGGGGGGGGGGGTGGGGAGAGAAATTGTCAACGAGATAGTGAGTTAGAAAAAGTATAATAAGTAAACTCGCATCGGTTCATCGATCCACTGTGATTCACCTATCGTGAAGTTAGGTACAATTTTGTTAGGTCTTCTACATTTTATATGGCTGGTGGCAGCAGTACGTAAGCCCTTCACTTCCCACAGCCACATGCAACACTACACAGTACAATTAACAACAGTAAGTACAATTTCCATGCTAAAAATCTACAATTATGTACGTTACTCACCCATGTAAGTGGCGAATATAGTTCCTTTGTGATGTTTTGCGGATAACACATACATACGACACATAAATATCTATAGAATTAGTGTAAATCCCACAAGCCGCAAACACTCGTTTTACCGCACAGTAATTATATTATAACATTTCCCATTGAAACAATAAAAAAAAAAAAGTCATATTTCCTCACAATACATTGATTTAACATGTCACATGGAGATAACCGCAAAAAAAAAAGCGAGATTGCATTCACAAATCACAAGCTGTCACTGCACGGTTAAATTCACACAGTACACTGCATGTTCTGATCCACACACTATATAAATAAATGCGTATGGGAGGTGGACCCCAGGGCGAGGCTACACCCTCCGAGTGACGGACTTTCCAGCTGGGACCCGTAGGTGCCCGTCGTCCCTGAACATGACATGAAATGAGACCCTAGGGTGGAGCGTCGCTGGAATGCTGGGGCGGGGGAAGCGGGAGTCCTTCACATGCGGAAATTCGGGAACGAAACTGTTGGGGATCGAGCCCGGATCGCCTAGGTGGGAGGCGGTTATGCTAGCCACTGCACCACCGCTGCCCCTTTCCACACACTATCAGCATACAACTGTGACATGAAATAGATAAAAATTTAACCAGAAGACCAAAATCGTTGTGCATTTGTTTTCTGTCTCCGTGCATTGTTGTAGAAAAAAATTATCATGGCAATACACATCAACTACAAGTAAACAACAGTTGGAAATATTTGTGTTCAACTTCTTATAGTACACTTCTATGTACTTCTTATATACTTCTTATGTACTACTTCTCGTAGTACAATCTTCTCGTGAACATAGACAAGGTAAGCCTTGACAACAACAACAGAATATTCCAACACTGCTTGATTATCGTGGTTTATAGCTGAATAACTTTGGCACGTAGGCATAAACATACCCCGTGACTTACATTTTATAAAATAAGCTTTCGTTTCCAGAGGCATTCTCTCATTTAACACGACTCAGCGACCCGATAGAAATATATTTCAAATAAATTTTGTGTGTTTTACCGCATAAACATCCCGATCTTAATAGCCCTCTTCACCATTTCATTTTATAGTATATATTGCATATTATGTGAAGCCCCAATAAAATTGCTATTAAGAGTGATTAGTTACGACAATATATAAAATTTGCTAGTATTATTTTGGTTTATTTTGGTAAAAGTTACTATTCTGAATAATTACCTAACCAAACACTGTTTTTGGTTAACAACTAGCAATAGTATCAGTGTTATGCTGATCTGGGGGCAAGGGTTGGAGATTGAGGCCCTGAGGCATCGTCCGCAACCTTGGTAGGCATGGCCAGTGGCCATCTTGAGAGGCATGGCCAGCGGCCATCTTGGTAGGCATGTCCATCGGCCATCTTGGTAGGAGTGGTGACAGCGATGTTGGTTGGTGCAGTCCGCAATCTTGATAGGCGTCACAACCACCATCTGCCGTCTTGGGCCACATTCCATTTGGTACTGAAAGCACTCACCAGTACCAACGAACGTTACTTTTGGTAATCATTCTGCTGATTAGTAATGGAGGAATAGTGTAGTGGCATCTGGGTTGGAGGCTATACTTCCGGCTAAAACTCCTGACGTGCAGAAGTTCATGCAATCTCAGTAAAAGCAGACGACACAACATGGCGGCGATGGATAACGAGCAAGTTACGTTGTCATTATATGCAGAAGATGCAGGTGGAAAGTATATTTTCACAATTTTCGATCTCATCATCAATAGACGAGTCTGAATCAGACGAAAATGACAAGAAAAAATATCCATCCCTGTTTACAACATTTTTAAGCCTACCAATGCTTCATTACGTACAGCAGACGCCATTATTCCTGTTGAAAACTGCTGACCAGTGTCCCACCTAGTTCCAATACTGAGTGCTACTGGAGTGCGAATTTTTACTGATGGCATTCCTTTTGGCATGTTACTGCTTTCAGTGCCAAGTGGAATGTGGCCTTGGTAGGCATCACAGCCGATGGCCGCCATTTTTGTTTACATTAGTTCGTTCATCACCTGCTACACGCCCTTGTGTCATTCTCGCTCAGCCACCATGGTAGTAGGCATAACAGCCACTATCCACCATCTTGGTAGGTGTGGTTGGCAGCCATGTTGGTTCTTGAGTATGCTGCTAGGGATGCTGCTTTTTTATTTCGAAGCTCAAAATATCATTTCGAGGAGGGTGTGATCGAACTGCCAAATCGTGGGTCGGCATGCAAACACTTTAGACCACTCGGTTATCGGGGCATGTGCTGTGACAAAGGTTTAAAGGAAGAGTATGTAATATCATGTGTACGGGGGAAAATTATATTTAAGAAAAATTAAGTTATGGTGGTTATTATTATTCCAGAATAATAACATTTTTAGTCACTTTTCTTAAATATATTTTCTCATTAAATATTATGAAAATGTGTATTTAAAATAATATATAATTTTTTAAAATTCATTTATGTTACTTTAGTCGAGTTTGCGAGCATGCATGGACAGGCAGAGCAGCTAGCTGACCATGTCAAAGTTTTAAAAAAGTATTTGTGCTTGCATGGCAAGATCAGTGTTAGAATTTTCACAGGCCTGCACCTGCACTGTGTCGGGTAACTGGAGTGCACATGCATGTTCTTCCATGTCGTTTTCACAATCTCCATGGTGTCAGATAACCAAAGTCAACATGGGTGGGAATAGCTGTGTTAGCATTTTCACATGCCTGCAGCTGCAGGGTGTCAGGTAATTGTACACGTGCAAGTGTACATGCTTTCAAGATGTTTTCGCACCTACATGGTGTCGGATAACTATGAAGTCTGCACATAGCAATTTTAGCATTTTCACAGATCTGCACCTGCAAAGAGCTAGCTATCTCCAACGTATAATTTTGTATGAAGACGATCAAGAATAAAATGAATGCAAACTAAGGTAAACACACATATATTTCAAAACAATAGGTGTTCATTACAATGTATATTGACGCATGCTGTGTTCCCACTTCCTTAGACCATTTTCCCAATGCACAACGTTCCTCAGCCCAGCTCGCAACCACCCTCTACTATGCGTGTGCACCATAGTGCGATGGCGCGTAATGTGTAACCTCAGTGTAAACCAGTGTAGTGCAGATCAGTGTAACCTAGTGCTAGTGCAACGAGTGAAAGTGGGGCGTATTACATAGGGTTTTACGGCAGATGCCACATAAACCCTACTTCAGGGGACTAGGAAGTCCTGAGAAAAAGCCTAATTTAGTGTTATTTCTATTAAGTGTTTCTTGCAAGTGTGCCCGACCAAGATATCCACCTCGGGTCCATGCTCTAGTGTTCGTCTTCGTTTTCATGCAAACAGCAAATCCATCAGATTCATCGCTAGTGATGCCTCCTTTCG
This sequence comes from Dryococelus australis, assembly GCA_029891345.1. Classification (NCBI taxonomy): domain Eukaryota; kingdom Metazoa; phylum Arthropoda; class Insecta; order Phasmatodea; family Phasmatidae; genus Dryococelus; species Dryococelus australis. The sequence goes on along the minus strand of CM056993.1, from coordinate 200,598,497 downwards.
ATTCCGGGTTGTTCCAGACTTTTTTTCCATTAATATGATCGGGTTGGTCCTTCCACCTTAATTTCGTATTTGATATCCACCAGAGGCAAAGCTTCCTCTTGGCGTTTTCGACCAAGGATTCGTCGAGATGGCTGGTTAATGTTGTACGCCTCTTCCCTTCGATTCTGGAGAGTCAGTCTGTAACTTTTCGCGAGTAGATATGTCACATGAACAGATTCAATGGTATGCTGCAGCTTTGTAATCAGTTCGGTTCGGTCCACCATCATTCATAGAATGGAATAAACACACAACAACACAGGTATATATACATATTCACACTCCAGTTGAGGAAAGTGAATTTTCGATCCTTTCGAAAGTCAGTCGATGCATGCATCCAGCACTGTCATGCTCTGCCTTGCAACATCGGTTTTGGCAGCCAGTTTGGACATTAATATATTTTGAAGGGTCTTCAGTTTTTCCTGTCACTGCTTATTCGATAAATTGATCAGGTATATTATCTGTGCCTCTGTACCCCCTATGTGCTAGGCAATGGGCACCAAATCTTCCACCACTTCATTTTTCATGCTCTTGGTCTTTTAGCCAAGAAGCGACTGGCCTCTGTGAACAATGGTGAGGCGAACTCACATTAGCTAATTTCTATCATCATTGGAGCGTTGACCATGTCCAAACTTGAAAATGACATCGGAACTCAAGGTCGGTGTCTTACTATAAACTGATCCTGTACCTTCCATTATGTACCAGCGAATTCTTATCTATCTCCAATATACTAGGAGACTAGGACAAGAACTGGGCACCAGACATTTGTTGTGCCACATGTTACGTTAAACTTATAAACAGGTGGAATGGTAAAGGTAACTCCATGTTGTTTGTAGTACCGATGTCTTGGAGGGAACCAAAAGATGATGTAACAGATTGTTATTTTTGTATAACAAATGTTCAAGGATTTACAAATAGGAAATCAAAGAAACATATAGTGTACCCAAACTTGCTTTCTGCAATCAGATCAGTGCCACACTCTATCAAGACCAGCCAAGACTCTGCCTTCAAGACCAGCACATGAAGAAATTGAAACAGATAGTGAAGACAATGTTGGTGAAGAATTTCCATCTTCTGAAAAAACTGATCCCACATATCAGGTCAAAGGTACTTCATCTCCATATTTCTTAACTCAGACATATCTAAATGATTTAGTTCGTGGCTTAGGTCTAAGTAAACAAAAGTCAGAACTAGTAGGATCCAGGCTGCAAGACTGTAATCTTCTTCACCCAGATACAAATGTTACATTTTACAGGCAGAGAGAAAGCACTTTTCTTCCATAGTATACGTTTGACAACTCACTGACATTTTGCAACTATGTATGTGGGTTACTGAGGGTTCTGGATCCACAGGACTGGAGACTTTTTATATATGCCTCCAAAACTAGTTTGAAGGCAATTATACTCCACAATGGAAACATCCTGCCTTCTGTACCTGTTGCCTATGCTAGTATGGCCAAAGAGTCCTATGAAATTTTGGAAAAAAAATCTCAAATATATTCAATACAATGAACACAAATATAAGGTATGCCGTGATTTGAAGATTATAGCAATGATTTTGGGTATGCAACAAGGCTACACAAAGTATGGATGTTTCCTTTGTGAGTGGGATAGTCGTCACAGAAATTCTCATTACATAAAACAAGAATGGCCTCGACGAAAATGGCAAGTAGAAGAGAAAAATATTAAACATGAGAAACTGGTAGCTAGTGAAGATGTGCTGATTCCTCCACTCCACACTAAGTTGGGACTCACTAAGCAATTTGTAAAGGCAATGGACAAAGCTGGAAGAGGAATTATGAATCTTTCAAACGAATTTCCTCGTCTTTTACCAGCAAAGATATAGGACGGTGTGTTTGTTGGCCCACAGATTAGGGAACTTCAGAAAGACCCAAATTTCGAAGTATGTCTCTCACCGAAAGAAAAATAAGCTTGGATGTGTTTCACAAATATCACGTAAAACTTTCTGGGGAAACAAAGAGCTGCAAACTACAGAGAACTGGTAAATGAGATTATTGTCACATATAGAAATTTAGGGTGCAACATGTCCTTGAAGGTGCATTTCCTGCACTCACACCTGGGTTCCTTCTTTGGTAACTGCAGTGATGTGTCTGATGAACATGGTGAAGGTTCCATAAGGACATAATGACTATAGAGAAGTGGTGTAAAGGAAAATGGATGCCTAACATGATAGCTGATTACTGCTGGAATTTTATTCGAGGCTGCAAAGAAACAACACAAAAGAAACAAATAAAATAGACATATTCATATAATTGTTACGCGGAACTTTTTATATTCTGTAAGCTCTACATGAAATACGCAACATGTATAGATGTTTCTTTAGTGACAACCGTAATAAATATGTTTATGTTGGGATATATATTGTATATATTATATTATATATTATATTATATACATTATATATAATATTATATACATTATATATATAATATTATATATTATATTATATACATTATATATATTATGTTATATTATATTATATATTATATCATATTATATATAATATTATATGATATATTATATTATATTATATATTATATCATATTGTATATAATATTATATATTATATTATATTATATTATATTTATATTATATTGTATTATATATATTATATATAGTATTATATATAGTATTATATATATTGTAATTATATTTTGTTAATGTTTTATTTCTTATATATATTTAACAAAATATAATTACAAAAAATTATTTAAAATTTATTTAACAAGTCTCCCAAAATCTCCAGGGAGCTGTCCCCCACATCCATCCCGAGTGGGGGCGTGGTCGACCTCTTTCGTCCAGTGCCCCCTCCCCTTTACCATCCACATGGCATGACCACGTGCATTGTTCCCCGGACGTTAGGCCCATGGACTATGCAGTACGTTTGCTAGCACTTTTTTGGAGACATTATATAAAGTAATTCGAATAAATCAAATTTTAATTTTATTTTGTCCAGTGATGTGTGACAGTACTACGTAGGCAGGGTTGAAAGCAACCCACGTAAAAAAGAGGAAATGGATAAGCCAACCGTACATCTGACAGGTAGAGTATACCTCTCGCACGGGCTACAGCATGCCACCACACAATTTGTTAGTAAGAATTTACATTGGTTATATAAGGAAGAGAAATAACTCCCATAAACTAATTACTGCAGAATTCGCTTACACTGGATGCCGGCAAGTATCGCAGGAATATATAAAATGCGGTTCATGGCAGTGAAAGGGAGGCAAGAAAACATGTGACAGAATGTTGTGACTGCGAGGATAAAACAAGTGCTTCGACATACGTATTAGTGAAGTGAAGTGCGGTGAAGTGAAGAAATTTGGGCTACTCTTGACATCGAGGTCTCAACAGCCGAGGAGGGTGAAGTGAGGTGAGTATGAAGCAGCGCCGAATGCAAAGGCGGGGGAAATGGGAGACCCTCAAGTAAACCCACCTACTAGTGACATCCCCTGGCACGATTCCCATATGCGAAAATCCAGGAGCGAACCCGCCTGGAGTCGAATGTGGTTCGCCTAGGTGGGATGTGAGTAGTCTGACCCCTACATCACTGTGGCCCCATCAGCAACGTAACTGAAGCGAAGCGAACTACACCGGTCACAGTCGAAGGTCTGCCGTAACGATAAGGAGACAATGTAAAGAGTACCCAAAGTAATAACGAAGTAATCTTGACATCGCATGTAAAATGTAGGCCTAGTGGTAATATAAACTTTTGTAAAACACTTTATTTCATCCTGTATTTGCTGTTGCCGAGATCTGACATCTACTAGACATAATTTGTAATCTGAAAGTGAATATGAGGCATTCTACATACCAAGAAGTATTTGGCATATCCGAGACCCAGAAGCGTGGGAGCACTAAGGCCGATCCAGACACTCATATGGCATGGCTCAGCGTCTCTATACACAAGGAACTGAACTAGTGTGCAGTTCATCCTTCAGCAACTCGCCCCTGCTCGACAGTTTTAAATAATTTAATAAAATATTTGTAACATATTTCCAATTACGAAAAAATAACTAAATTCAACAGTATCTAGTTTTTTGTCCTGCATTTACATCAGAATTTTGTTTTCAAATAACGAACAAAACAGGACTGTCGTAAAATCAGCTTTCAACTGTACACCAAAACTGTAATATAGAATATCTGCTTACATGTTGTAATGCTTATGGCCACATTATTTATTTTAATTTATTGCGAAAGGTTGTATCGGGCCGGCACCTTCACCAATGTAATGGTCTTTTAGGGAGACCATTCAAAGTATGTGGGGAAACGTATCTCAGAAGGAGAACAAAATATTATGTCACTATGTCATATAATTAAAATATATACTTGTACAACATTTACAATATATAATACAACACTTTACAATATGTTAACTACCTTCAGTTACGTCCGGGGAGCTCAATATGTTAGTTAGTATTTAGCTCCAAGTATTTATATATTAGATAATAAAGTATTGCCACGTGCCTCTAGTGCCTCTTTTAGCTCTACTGCAACTACCAGAACGGCTTTACTTCATGATGCCGAAGGCTGAACTTTATAGCGGCTACGACGGACGAGACCCCTGTCGTTCGTCCATGTTGACTCGTCGTCGACTGGATGTTGTAAGATCGCCACTCGACTCCCCGCAGGCCTTAAATATGACGCCTGTTTGATAAACTCTCTGCTTGTCGCCCAAACTCCAGCGGCTTGTGTCCTCGTTCTCTTTAGAGATGGGCTGGCACGCTCAGGCAAGCAACGTAGCTAGGACTTTCCCACGCCATAACATTGAGGACAACTGTGTTTGGCGTAAACAGTGTAAATGTAAACCATACCTTAGTGTGAAATAATCAAACAGAAACCTTGTGAAATGTTTTTGTTTAAAAGCGTGTATGACCGTATTACTAATGGTGCCCTCTGCAGGCAGCGCCTCGGTAGTGTTCAGTTCAAGTGCCACGATGTCTGGCGCGAACCGTACACTGTATGTCTATGGCCGTGTTCCAGATAGCAATAAATGCGCACGCTCATGCACTCGCACTCCGCAATGACGTCAGCGAGTGCTGTTCCAAATGTCCATCGAGAGCGAGTGTTTGTTTACGAGTGTTTGCACATCCATGCTCTATCCGTGCTCGTTAAACCGACATTCTTTTGTTTGTTTTCTAACATCAGGAAAAATATATAAACTGTTTTAATTTCGTTCTCCTTCGTGTGACCTTCGTAAACAAATATATTATAGACCTACTTTGGGTTACGCATTGCAATTTACGAATTCATAAAGCAATACTACTACTGAAAACAGTGGAATAGCACAGGAACAAATATACTTTCACTTTAAAGTATGTGACATACCACAAGAATTTTCACAAAAATCCAAGTTCAACTATTTTTATTGGGCTTCACACAACTCTTCAATCAAAAACAATTTACCATAAATATCGATTTAAAACATATAATATAAAGTTTACTTCGCTTTAAAAAGATATATAAACCTTGGGCGAACACAATTAACATTCCACAATGGAATGCTTTAAAAATCTCGTAACTTATAAGGGCTAATTCTTTTAACCAACCAGTACTAAAGGTTATCAGAAGATATATACACAATAGGGAAAATACAATTGCACTACTGGATTTTAAATAATTTAGATTAAAAGAAGCTCATAACATTTAAACTGCCATTCTCTTATTAATACTGAAATTCATTACTGACATTCACCAGAGCGCCGTGACGGCATATCAAAAATTATAAAAAAAAAAAAAAAAAAAAAACCATAGTATTGAAAACAATCCAAAAAAAAAGTATTATAGAAATTAAATTATTAAAAATTATTTAAAAATTATTAAATACTATTTTAAAAACATATCAATTATTTTTTAAACTTACATTTCCCAGCACCACCATTAATCATGTTCGTCCCATCGCCAGCAGACGACTGACTCCCTCGCACCCACTCCTCTCACCTATACTCATTCCGCCATCTTGATTCTTTTTTCGTTTGTCATTTGTTTATGCATTACTAGAGACCGTCATCTTGGCAGGTAAGCACCATATTGGTATACATTACTTGTCTGCCATCTTGGAAGCCAATGCCCATTAGTAATTGAACTTTATCCTGTGAGCCATGACCCCTAACCCTGACATTGACCCCATGACCATGAATGACCTTTAAAACAAAAACTCGAGAAAAATACATATAAGTCAGCAAGAATAATTCATTAAATACTACCACCGCCATATAAGATGCAGTCTATCTCGACCTTGACCACATTACCTTGAATGATCTTGAAAACAAAAAACTCGAGAAAAAGTACATAAAATTCAACACGCATAATACAGTACAGACTACCACCACCATATTAGATGCAGACTACATCAATCATGACCTCACGAACTTAAATTACCTTGAAAATAAAAACTCGAGAAAATGCATAAAAGTCAACAGGCATATTACATTACAATCTGCAATGTCCATATTAGATGCAGACTACCATGACCTTGACCCCATGACCTTGAATGACCTTGAAAACAAAAGCTCGAGAAAAAGTGAATAAAAGTCAGCAAACATGTTATGGTACAGGCCACTACCACCATATTAGATGCAGGTGACCACGACATTGTATGTTTATGTGACTAAACCAGACCCAACATACTAATAGCGACCAAATGCACGAGTATGTTATAATCATGGTATGGATCAGCATTTTTATAGGCTTAATTAGTGTTAAATTTAAATGTCTGTACTGCCATGTCCCTGGAGTCTTGTAATGTACGAGGGCAACTAGGGCGATAATCATTCATGCTCTTCTCAGACACCAAGCCACCACCAATCCACCACCACCAATCTGACACCACCAATCCCCCACCATCCTCCTCAATCCTCACCAACCCTCCACAATACTCACCATTCCTCTTCAGTCTCTAGACATCAATGGTCTTGACGTGTGCCTCTACCTATACATATAAGAAAAAAGATTCACCTGCTGTCTCCAAAATTTTACATATCGGCAGAATTAATGTTTGTGTATCCTATCGACTATCCGTACATTTTTATACTAAAGTCTTTATTATATTTATATTTACACTTCTTGAAATTTATAAGAGAGAGCTCATAGCACCACTTTAAAATTGTGAGGGATAAAAGGACACAACACGCGAAAAAATTAAGGAAAAATCATATATTTAATAACAGTTTATTATTATTTGGTAATTAAATTTATGGAAGAAAGCAGTTCATCACATCATCTGATATAACCCCGATCCTTAAGTTCTATTATGATCGAAACCACCTCTTTCATGGAAGAGTAATCCCCACGTTGTTGCCTATCAAGCAAATATTTAATTCTGTCTACAAGTTTGTTGGGGTCTCCGGTAAACATATCTTTATTATACTCGATGTCTTCTGCCTTCTTCACATCACTTGTCGAAGGAAACTTGTTGGGTAAGTGTGTAGGACCGTCGAGGGAATAATCATCGTTTTCACTACTATCGCTGTCGCCTAGTCATCATCAATGCTATCTTCATGATCGTCTTCGCTTCCTGCTGCATCCTCAATATCAAGTTTACTTTTCTGTGTAGCAGGAGTTGTATGTTCATCAGTATTTAGAGCTGATGATCGTTTATTTTGAAGTTCGTCAACTTCACTTCGACATCTTGTAGGTGTACGTTCTGCACAAACCGGCTGTACTGTACTCATTCCGACTAAACATTAACTGTGGCGTCATTATCGTCTTCGGGAAAGGGTACCCAACGATGTAGGAGAAGGTATTGATGGCATCACTTGCTGGCTCCCAGTAGACGAAACCTTGCAGATTTGACTATCTTTCTGCAGTGTATAATCTTGCAAAAGCTGCATGTGGCCATTGTCGTAATGCTTCATCGTACGAAAGGTCTCTTCGTACAGGCCGTTATCTCATGTCGTCGCGCATTTTGACCATTGGTGAATACTCAATTGCAGAATTGACACTGGATACAACCAGTTAGCGATGGTACACTTCGTGGTTCCATTTGAATTGAGGCCAATGGCAAACCTTCGTTTTCGCAATTCATCAACCACGATATGTGGTGGTAGTCTTTAATGTATTATATTTGCCGACTTTTATGTATATTATTTCGAGTTTTTGTTTTCAAGGTCATTCAAAATCATGGGGTCAAGGTCGAGATAGTCTGCATCTAATATGGCGGTGGTAGTCTTTAATGTATTATGCTTGCTGACTTTTATGTATTCCTTCTCGAGTTTTTCCCAGGTCATTCAAAGTCATGGGGTCAAGGTCAAGGTTAGAGGTCATGGGTCACAGGTTAAAGTTCAATTACTAGTGGGCATTGGTTTCCAAGATGGCAGACAAGTAATGTATACCAATATGGTGATCACCTACCAAGATGGTGGCCTCCAGTAACGTATAAACAAATGACGAACCAAAATCAAGATGGTGGAATGAGTATAGGTGAGGGGAGTGGATGCGAGGGAGCTAGTCGTCTGCTGGTGATGGAAAGAATGTGATTATTGGTGGTAAGGGAAATGTAAGTTTAAAAATTAGTTTATATGTTTTAAAATAGTTTTTAATAATTTTTTAATAGTTCTTAAATTTTAATTTTAACAGTACACTTTTTAGGATTTTTTTGTAATATTTTGGGATTTTTTTGGAATTTTTTGCGAATTTTTCGGTCTCCTGTCTAGCTCGGAGTCACTGATCTCTGGTACCGGAGTCGCTGATTCCTGACCCTGGAGTTACTGATCCCTCTCACCTACTTTGGAAATAAAGAGAATTTTTTAGGGAAAAATGGGAAATTGTTAGAGAAAAAGCGGAACTTTAGGGTCATTTGGTCTATTTTGAGGAAAAAAGGGAAATTTTGAAGGAAAAGAGGGAAAAAAGTTGGCGGACGGGTGACGTAACAAGATGGCGGCTCCCCGGCTCCGGCTCCAGTGCCAGCACCGATGTCGCCAAACCTGCATATCCCTACTACTCATGTGACCTTTGACATTAACCATGATCCAGTGACCCTTTGACCTCAAAAACAATTTTAAAGAACCTTTAAAAGTTCCAAAAACTCCTCAAAAAATTCTAAAAAAATTCAAAAAATATATATATTATTAAAAATTATTATTACAATTTAATTTGAAAAATTATTAGAAGGGTCCACAGAAGCGACCCTTTTTTCATAAATGCTGACAGGGATCAGCGACCCAGGATCAGACCCAGGTGACAAGGAGACGGGGATCACTACCTATGACCTTTGACATTTGACCTTGAAGTTTCATGTTGAAAATTAATAAATCCAAAATATCACAAGAAATGTAAAAATTCCAACAAATTAAAAAAATATAAAAAATATTATTTAAAAATTTAATTGAAATCGTTTAAAAATTTCAAAAATCGTTTAAAAATTTATTTTTATAAAATTTTATTTTAAAAATTTCTTAATGAAAAAGTTTTTAACCCCCGCGACAATTTTCCCCTTTTCTTCTCTAAATTTCCCTTTTTCCCTAAAAAATTTCCCTTCAAAAATTTCATAAAAAATTTAATAAAAATTGTACATTTGCGAATTTCTTCCCCAGCACAACCAATTACTCACCTCTGTTCGACTCCAGCAGACTAGTGACATCTTCGCACCCACTCCCCTTAACTATACTCATTCCGCCATCTTAATTTTTTGTTCGTAATTTGTTTACATGCTATTAGAGGCAGCATTCTTTGTTTAAATGTTACTGGAGGCTGCTATATTGGTTTTTCATTTGTCATTTGTTTATACATTACTGGAGGCCACCATCTTGGTAGGTGACCAATATCTTAGTAGGTAACTACCATCTTGGTTGGTGACCACCATCTTGGTATACATCACCCATCCACCATATTGGAAACCAATAACCTTGACCCCGTGACCTTGAAAATTATACCTCAAGAAAAGTACATAAAAGTCAACAAGTTAAATACATTAAAGACTACCACCACCATATTAGATACAGGCTAACTCGACCTCGGTCCCATGACCTCGAGTGACCTTGAAAACCAAAACTCGATAAAATACATAAAAGTCAACAAGCATAATACATTAAAGACTACCACTACAATATTAAATGCAAAATACCTCGACTGTGACCTCATGGACTTAAATGACCTTGAAAACAAAAACTCGAGAAATAATTAATAAAAGTCAGCAAGCACAATATATTAAAGACTACCATGGCCATATTAGACACAGACTACCTATAACTTGACCCCATGACCTTGAATGACCTTAAAAATCAAAACTCGAGAAAAAATACATAACAGTCAACAGGTATGATATATCAAAGACTACCCCCACCATATTAGATGCAGACTATTTCGACCTTGACTGCATGACCTTGAATGATCTTGGAAACGAAAAAACTCGAGAAAAAGTACATAAAATGCAACAAGCATAATACATTACAGACTACCACAACCCTATTAGATACAGACTACCTTGACCTTAACCCCATGACCTTGAATGAGATAAAAAAACGAAAAAATCGAGAAAATCTATGTGAAGAGGCAGAAGCTAGTCGAGACTATCCACCTTCGGCGCAGCTTCTGTCACACTAAACATCTCAGCTTACCTCTCTACTGCTTAGAATATACAAGTGTACAAGCCCTATGGCATCATATTGACTTTGAACCAATTGTATGTACTGCACCATTTATACATTGTACAGACACCAACTAGCCAATCACCAAGTTACATCATGATTGCAGCTGACCAATCACTTGCAGGTATTGAGAGATCACACACACAGGCAGGTAGACAGGCTTTAGATGCTAGTTCCTTGATCACATTACCATGCAGTTATATCTTATACAGTTTCTTCCAGACGAGTTTGCTTCTATCACCTATAAATCATGGTTACACTTAAAGTAGACAACTGATACCTGTTGTCGGGCCGACCCCTCAGAAGTCTGACCCCAACGAACACATCGCCCCAAACGACCCCATTGGGTCAATGTGGTAGATGACATCGACGCCATCGATCCCATCTACCCCATCGACCCCATTGACTCCATTGACCCCATCGACACCATCGACTATATCGACCCTATCGACCTCATTGACCTCATCGACCCTATCGATTCCATTGAGCGCATTCATCCCTAATGATCCCTGATTGTGGCGGTGGTGTCCGCGGTGACAGTGGCGGGGGTATTGGCAGTGGTGGTGGTGATTGCTAAAGATTGGGATTGCGAGTGGGATTGGTGTACGTGAGTTGCATCTTTATGAGTCGTGAGGTTGATGGAAAGATGGCGATTGCGACTGATGGTAAGACTGACTCCAGCAGACTGAAAGTACGAAAAGGACTCATTGTACAAACCGTTGTCTCATGCCAGCATGCATTTTTTGAACATAGGTGAAAACTCGACCACAGAATATTAACTAGCAACGACCAGTTGGCGATGGAGCAGGTCGAGATTCCGTGATCGTCGAGGGTTAAAGAAATGGCACTTCATTATCGCAAGTCATCTTCGTGGTATTGGAGTACTCTGAGAAAACCCAAATACTTGTTCGCCCCGGAAAACACACAGGTGCTTACATAACAATATGTTATGTAAATATGTTTGCAGGCATTTGCTATACATAATTATGAATACGAATTGAAAATAATTTTAAATTTCAATATTTGTATGTACATTCATATATATATATATATATATATATTCTATTCCCCATTGGAAGTAACTTTCTCGGAGCCCTGCTAAATATCTACTTGCAGGCCCATTTCTTATCCTTCGGCAAAATGTAAACAAACATTGCCATGTGACTGCCATGTAGCATCTATCAAAATAAATGTTTACATTCCATTCTGTGTGTACATATGGTCGTATACTTTCACTACACCTAAAAATAAACATTAAAATATGACTTCTACTTTTATGCCTGTCAAATGTGTTGTTTACTGTTTACAGCTTTTCAAAGAATTCTGTCATATTCCAAAAACCATTCCGTATGAATATTCACAGTTTAGGCCTCTAACATTATTTAGGTCAGTTTTATGACGTTTTAAAAATGCCTGAATCGAAGACAGTTCTTATGGTTATTTTACATTAACATATTTGTTTTCCACGACGTAGCTCAATACATGTAATGCACGTTAGTATTTTGCCGCGACTGTGTTTAACACTGGTACAACTGCCAGGTAAAATGCTGTACTAATTATCCTTTTTGTTATTGATATTTGTTGGGTTATTGCTTCAAAAGGACGGCCTCAGTTGGAATAAATATTAAAACGAAGGAACAATCAGTCAAACGAAAAAGGCACATTGAATTCAGGCACGCAACTCGTGTTGCTCATTTTTGTCATACAAACTTTAAAAGATAGCGGTAAACATGCACACAAATAAGCCTAAAGTTACTTTTATTCCGCTCATATTTCTATGTATTGCTACTTACTGTTCATTAGGTTTATTGAAATTTATCGGCCTGGGCTTGGTATTTTTCTTCTGGGATTGTGGCAAATTACGTTACACGAATGTGTTTCAAACCGCTTAGGGCAACTTTACAACGTTGTGATAAATAAACAGACGTGGATGTAAATAATTAATTTCATCATAAAAACAGCTCACAGTTAAAACTTATAAATAGTGCAAATCAGATATTTGAAATCACGCACACACAGGGCCAGTGTATCGACTACGATGCACAAAGGCACGCCATTTCACAGACGCAATGATTAATGAAACACACGTCACAGTATATGTATTGCTGCTGTGGAAACAGAGATTTATCATAACATCGTAACTTGCCTAGGTAGGTTTAAAGAAACACACTGTCTACAAACGTGATGTGGTAATTTGAAGTATTTTTCGGAGTAAGAATAATTTACGTTTCATTTGGCAAAAAGTAACACGCCATGTCATGGCTCGCCACGTCTGCCAACTTCACTTGGCAACTGCCCCGCCATCATATCTAAATATATTAAAATAAGTATTCAAACATTAAGATCACTTTTCAGTTGTAAATTACAAATTCAAAAATCATTATTTTACTGTAATAAGTATGAAAAATGCTATAATTGAAAACATGTATAAATGTTCTTGCTTACTAGAGAAGTGAAATTTCCCGAGTGTGAAAGTGATGAAGAAAGAGAAAGAGGGCGACAAGCCTCGCCGGCAGACAGTTTTTTTCAAATGCTTTCTCGCTCAATAAAACAATACCGTACCATTACGGCCTACTCACGATATTTTCTGCTGTTATTTTAAACTGTAAAAGTGAGATATGTTGCTATCGGGGCTCATTAAATATTTAAATATTTCGATAGGCACCGTTTAATTTACAAATAGTATACTAAAAAAAGAGGTTAAAATAATATTTTTACTGTTAACTATTTCTTACCGGTCGTTGCCAACATGTCGCTGGACTCGCTGTTAATTAATATTTAAAAATGAAATAAATATTACAAGTTATAGAAAATATTAAGGTAAAGGTTCATTTATTCAATAATACAGTACCCTGAAGTTAATCACAGTGTTATATATTAGTGGAATACAGGTTATTGAAAAAACAGGTTGACATGTTATGCCTAGAGTGTTTTTTTCCGAGGTTGATTTTCATAAGTCGATTCCTATCGGGAATGGACTATAGACATTTAAATTAATTTTATAATTTCATATTTAATTGCACATTCTTATACATTGATATTTAAATTAATTTTATGTTCCAATATTTATATGTACATATATATAATTATTTATTTATATGTGCATACATATGTATGGATATTTAAATTAATTTTATATTCCCATATTAATATGTACATACTTATATGTAGATATTTAATTAAATTTTATATTTACATAGTTATATATCTATAAATATATTAAATAAAATAATTTTATATTTACATAGTTATATATCTATAAATATATTAAATAAAATAATTTTATATTTACATAGTTATATACTTATACCCATGAATATAAATTAAATTGAAAGTAATTCTATATTCACATAGTTATATACCTATACTTTGGTATATATAAATAAAATTGAAAATAATTTTATATTTACATACTTATATAACTATATATATTTATAATAAAATAAATAGAAAATACTCATATATTTACATACTCATATTTCTATATGTATACATAGTTACTTATATATACCTATACATAATTATGTATAAAATAAATAGAAAATAAATTTATATTAACATATTTATATATTCATACAAAAAATTTTATATTACTATTGTATATAAATACCTAGTTATATACAGTCCTATCATATATATGAACATATGTATAATAGTACCTGCAAATTTTCTTCCGGGGTGAATGAGAATTTGGGTTTTCTCACAGTGCTCCATTACCACGACGATGACTTGCGAATATGAAGTGTTGTCTTTTTACCTCGACGATCACGGAGCCTCGACCTGCATCATCGCTTACTGGTTGTTTGCTAGTTAATATTTTGTGATCGAGTTTTAACCTATGTTCAAGAAATTCATGCTGGCACGAAATAACGGTTTGTACAAAGAGTCCTTTTCGTACGTTCAGTCTGCTGGAGTCAGTCTTTCCATCAGTCGCAATTGCCACCTTTCTATCAACCTCACAACCCATAATGTTGCAACACACACATACCCATCCCAATCTCAATACCAATCTTTAGCAATCATCATCACTGCCGTCGCCGCTGCTGCCACTAACATCACTGCCGCCACCATCGCTGCCACTGCCACCGTCAATGCCGTCGCAATCAGGGGTCATTAGGGGCCAATGAGGTCAGTGGGGTTGATGGGGTCGATAGGTCCGATGGAGTGGATGTGGTCGATGGGGACGATGGGGTCGCCGGGGTCAGTCTTGTGAGGGTCGGTCCGACAACAGGTGTCAGTTGTCTACTTTAAGTGTAACCATGATTTATAGGAGAGAGAAAAAAACTGGTCTGGGAGAAACTGTTTAAGATATATCTGCATGGTAATGAGATCAAGGAACAAGCATCTAAAGCCTGCCTACCTGCCTGTGTGTGTGTGATGTCTCAATACCGGCAAGTGATTGGTCAGCTGCAATCATGATGTAATTTGGTGATTGGCTGGTCGATGTCAGTACAATGTATAAATGGTGCAGTACAATTGGTTCAAAGTCAATATGATGTCATAGGGCTTGTACACTTATATATTGTAGGCAGTAGAGAGGTAAGCTGAGAAGTGTAGTGTAACAGCAGCTTCACCGAAGGTGGATCGTCTCGACTAGCTTCAGCCACTTCACATAGATTTTCTCGAGTTGTTTGTTTTGTAGGTCATTCAAGGTCATGAGGTTAAGGCCGAGGTAGTCTGTATCTAATAATGTGGTGGTAGTCTGTATCTAATAATGTGGTGGTAGTCTGTAATGTATTATGCTTGTTGACTTGTATGCATTTTCCTAAGTTTTTTGTTTTCAATGTCTTTCAAGGTCATGGGGTCAAGGTCAAGGTAGTCTGTATTTAATATGATGATGGTAGTCTTTAATGTATTATGATTTCTGACTTTTATGTATTTTCTCGCGTTTTGTTTTCAAGGTCATTCAAGGTTATGGGGTCAACGTCGAGGTAGTCTGCATATAATATGATGGTGGTAGTCTTTAACCTATTTTGCTTGTTGGCTTTTATGTATTTTTCTCGAGTTTTAGTTTTCAAGGCCACGGGTCAAGCTCAAGGTTATTGGTTTCCAATATGGTGGATGGGTGATGTATATGGTGGTCACCTACCAAGATGTTGGTCGCCTACCAAGATGGTGGCCTCCAGTATTGTATAAACAAATGACAAACGAAAAACCAATATGGCATCCCCCTGTAAGGTATAAATAAAGATTGCTGCCTCCAATAGCATGTAAACAAATTACGAACGAAAAATCAAGATTGCGGAATGATGATAGGTTAGGGGAGTGGGTTGCGAACGAGTCAGTTGTCTGCTGGAGTGAACAGAGGTTTGTTTGTAAAGGTTTGTTTGTAAAATTTTTTGTAAATTTTTAAGGAAATGTTTTTAGGCAAAAAGGGAAATTCCGAAGGGAAAAAGGGGGAAATGGTCGCCGGGGTTAAAGACATTTAATTCAAATTTAAAAGAAAATTATCAAGGTTAATTTCAAAGTGATTTTTTAAATTCTTAAACGATATTTTACTAAAAGTTATTAATAATATTCTTTTTATTTTTAATCGATTTTTATACGTTGTGAGTTTTTTACAACTTTTTTGTGATTTTTGTGATTTTTTATTTTCTAGGTCAGAGGTCAAGGTCAAAGGTCAAATGTAATATGTACTAATCCCGGTTTTCTTGTCACCTGGGTCGCTGATCCCTGGCACCTGGGTCGCTGATCCCTGGCACCTGGGTCGCTGATCCCTGTCAGCATTTCTGAACGAAAAAAGAACGAGTCACTTCTGTAGAGCCCTTTAATAATTTTTTAAATAATTTTTTAATAGTTTGTAATCATTTTCATAATTTTTAAATTTTTTTTTTTAAATATTTCTATGAGTTTTTGGGATTTTTAAAGGTTTTTTTAAAAGTATTTCTTGAGATCAAAGATCCACGGGGTCAAAGTCAAGGTCAAAGGTCATATGGGTCGGGGGTGATAAGTCAATTACATCCAAGATGGCGGTTGGGTGACGTCACAAGATGGTGACTCCCCGGCTCCGGCCCCGACGCACCCCGCCATTGCCCCAGACTTCCAGTAATCATGCTACTTACTTGGAACACACCCTTAATGCAATAAGGACTGTTCAAGGTATTGTGAAAGTACGGGGCGAAGCTATGTATCTTTTGTGCCCCTTATCTGGCCTAACACTATGAGTACTTTGAATATTACTTACGTTCTTTATACTACTTCACCGGTAGAAAACGTGTCGCTTGTAAACTGGTTAACTAATTGATTTCAAGCTAATAAATATATGTTTTTAAAAGTAAACTAGTATCCGGTTCTCTCAAAACTATCGGGAATAACTATAAATATGTAGTTGCACTGCCAATAAATTGTTGCGAAATGTTTGATTAAATTCCACATTTTTCCGACGTGCGTCGCTTACGATTATTCTATAAAAGAAGAAAAGTTTTCGCAATAATAAATTAAATGTAACTGGTATTGAATGCTTTGTGGCTGTTGAAACCGTCCTTAATAACCGATAGTGATAAGAACATCACTGGTGAGCTCGAAGGTGGTGCATATGTTTCCATATCGAGCATACCACTGTCACCCACCACCTCTTATCCAGTGCCTTTCGTAGTATTGCGATGGCACTCGGATATCCCGCGCGCAGTTTAATATTGCAGTCAGATCGGCCGCAGTTTGCTACCTAGTGGATTTCGAGAAGGAGGGTCGGTCTTGCACCAAGCCATCGAGTTTCTTGTTTTAAACGAACTCGCGTCACTATATTCGCGCAGTCTATTGTTCTGCGTACTTAATTGTATTCTTAACTGTACACTTTATACTATAAGGGAGTTTTGCGTCGTTTTAAGACAGTGGCAGTAAATTATCAGTGCTCACTTTATCGTGAACAGGCTATAGTTGTATAGCGCGGGAGTGGCACTAATTGCTGAGGTGCCTGTAAATGAGGGGATGGGGGACTCGCACCAGCTCGCCGCATGGTAACGATGCCCTTTTCATTAGTTTCCAGAGAACTACCTGCTATTAGAACTTAGCAGAACATTTCTCAAATGCAGTAACAATTATTTCTCATAAGACTCCAAACTTATGTATTACATAGGCCCTACAGCTTATTTTAACAATAGTTAAATACGCGCACAGCCACCCAAAACACTTCTGTTGCTTTCACGAAGAACACTGCTTTCTTTCTTTCATTTCATAGTATTTAAAATGCAATGTCCTTAACTTCCGTAGTGGAAAATGATTAACAACCGATTAAAAACTTTATTCATTTAGCTATAAATTTCTCTGCAAAGAACGTAAATAAGTGATTTTAACGATCGCATCCAGCAAAAGCAGGCAAATAATTCTTGACAAGTTTCAGTTTGATGAAGTCTCTTTCCTCAGATGCGACAGAAATCGGTGCCGGAAGAAATATACGCAACTAAATACAGACTTGGGGAAAGAAACATTCTAAACTATTTAGTTAAAAACCATACAGTACTTCTAACGTAGAAGCCACACTACGAGGTGCAATTTGAACAGAGTCTTCTCTAATTCCGTAGAAATGCTACACATTCTCCTGTAGATTTCTGCTGGTCAGATCATAATGACAAAAAAAGGGGGGGGGGCAGAGAGCTGCTCTGAAAAAACATGCTATCTCTTCTTTGTCGTTGTTAAGAGCCGCCCATATATATATATATATATATATATATCTTATTTGCGTGCGTTTGGCGGAGAACTGATCTCTGGTATGGAATTATGACAAATCTTCTGAACATGTTCAAGCAAGTTTCTTAAATCAAGCAGAAGCTTAACCATTGCTGAAATAAAAAATTTCAGCTTTAAATATAAGGTTAACTGCTATATTTTGGCTCAGAGTAAAATTTTTGCATCTTCCTGTTTCTGAAAATTTTAATATTTTGATCTCACAAAAAACCTTTTGTTATTATTTTGGTCTCATAAGTTAACTTTTCCTAAGTATATTTAAGGCGCTCGATTCCTACTAACAAAATCTTCAGGTTACAAGCAGCTTCTTCCAGATATTCTATTATTAACGATTATCAATTCAACACAAAATTCTAATCCGCATAGTTGATAAAAGCACAAACTCGAAAAATTGCAACCACGCAGTCAAACCTGCCACATGTGCTCGATCTTCTGCTGGCAAGTCTAACTAATCATCTGTCTGATTTAGTGCAACCAGAATTCCTTCGAAACTCTTAATTCCCGAACAGCATCCATACGAGCGCTCTAACTTGTAGTAGATAGGTGTTGTACTTTCCTGCAAAACTTTCCATCTAGCAAAGCTACACACAAGAACACAAACCTTAATTATCGGGCACAACCCTTCTCCCTCCCAGTTTGCGGGGAAGGGGTCGGTTACCCTAACTTTCCCCTTTCCCCAAGGGGTACTTTCGATCCCTCTTAGGCCCG
The DNA here is from genome assembly GCA_029891345.1 of Dryococelus australis. NCBI lineage: Eukaryota > Metazoa > Arthropoda > Insecta > Phasmatodea > Phasmatidae > Dryococelus > Dryococelus australis. The sequence continues at coordinate 200,579,464 of CM056993.1, read as the reverse complement.
TTCCCATCCTCCTCGCCGTTTTTGCGCAGTGTGTTAGACAAGGAAAACGGTAAACGCCGGACATAAACCATACACACAAATCCGGACACACGTCTAAGTCAAGTTAAATAAACGTTTGTAATAACATCAAGGTTCTCCTTTAAAATGCTTATTTTACACCAATATTTTTCCAGTTATGCTTGCGGCGCTATCATGACTTTGACCCCTGCAGTTTTATTAACATATTCTTTTATGCAATGAAGTTTTTTATTTCTTCATGATGCAGCATATATTTTCTTTTCCTAAAATTCAAATAAATGCTTATAAACAGTCCAGCATCTATATTTCTCATGCACCTCCCTTAAAGTCAACACTAACTATTCAGTCTCGTAGATGTCAGTAGTGCCAGCAACCCTTATTCAAAAGTACAAATAATTCTTTATTTCGTCAAATTAACATTTCCACTTTTTTTGTCACATGCCTTAAGAAATTCATTTTGCCTGCGCCACGATATGTACTGGACCTGCATGATTTCCTCAACTTCTCGATTATTGGACATCTTTTCCTTATCATGCTTTGCAATCAATTTTGTGAAGGACATGGACAATGCTCAGTCTTCATGATCGGGGTAGAATGAGAACCTCGGAATAGTGTGAAATCAATGATGCTGCGAAACATCTTGCACCAATTTCCTACTTCATAACGCACGCTGTTGCACCACCTGTTCCTATCAGACTTCTAGAAATATATTTTCACTTCTTGTACATTACTTAGTTTCTTAGATTGTCTAAGGGCCAAAATGGACATTTCTTACTTTATTCCACACAAGCCAGTCTCTTTTTATGTTTTCCATTCTTCACAAACAATATTCCACTTGTCCAATAACAACTATGAGAGAGTAAGTGAAGAGATTTGGGCGGCTCTTAACAGCGAGAACATGAGAGTCGATGTGGTTGATTGAGGTGAGCATGGAGCAGTGCTGGAATGAAAGGGCGGAAAAAATGGGAGATCCCCGAGAAAACTCGCCAACCAGCAGCATCGTCTGGCACGATTCCTTCATGTAAAATTCCGGGAATGACCCTGCCGGGAATCGAACCCGGTTCACCTTGATGATAGGCGAGCAGGCTAACCGCTCAGCCACCACGGCCCTTCCAATAGAATTATATCTAACAACTTTCATTCATACTTGACAGAAACAATTACTGTCATCTACTAGAACCAGCAACTTAAATGTCCACAAAGCAATATGTGTTTCGTGTCCCAATCCGGCCGTCCTGAGAGAAGCATCGCATGGTTTCCAATATCACTCCAGGCGGATGCTCAGATATTTTCTTACTACATTTCATAGTCTTGCTTATGCACCATGTATTTTTGACCAAAAAAAGTGATTGTTTTAACAACGCAACACATTTTCCTGCTCTAGTGTATTCGCAGGTCACTGTAACTTGTTTCATTGCGTCGAAGACCAAACACCAGGATTTATTTTTGAGTATCGACTGGCACTCAATTTGCTAAGGGTCCACTTTGACATGTGCAGGATATCACTTGTTGTTATTGCATTGTCAAATATGAAACAAGCTGAGATTCTGAAAGATACGTTAAGGTCGTTTGGTGCTGTAGGAGAATATTCCAGGAATAGGATGCGATTAAGATACCAGTTGACCTGTGTTGAAGCTTGTGATGATGACGTGGCAGAGTCATCACAGTCAGTTAGTAGAGCGTTAGTTGTGTCGTCGATGGCCCATCGGGGCTGCTTCCACCTGTTACGTCATCGTGCTGCTGACTTACCATCACCAGGATGGAGTTGTTCCATGTCTCTCCAATGCCTACGTCACTGTAACGGAACTGCTTGAGACCACTCCATACTCTTTGAGTTCCGTGATGATGCCAGTGAAGTCAGAGAAAAGGTGAAATGCCTGAGAGGAAGGCTCAGAGCCCGAAGCAGGTGCACAATGGTCGAGTGAGTAACAAAACATGGTTAGCAGTCGTCTATTGTGTATTTACTCACACGTGAAGCAATCATAAGCTTGCAGTAGCTGATCCTGCTTCTCTAGTTTGTTAGTGACTAGCACTGTAACACGACATTGGGTGGTAAACACTGCGGTGCATGCATCTGACAGGAAGTTGGAGCTACTTTACCGGATTGTGAACAAACGCAATCAAACAGGTTCCAATAACTTAGAGGAACCGACTTGGCAAGCATGCCATGTTGCAGGCTGAATATCATGGTGGGAGCCTGGGCTAAGATGATGGGATGAGGCCAAAAATCTTGGAAATCCGATTACATCTTACAAAGGAAAACAAATGACAGAAACTCTGAAACATAACAAGATCACTAACAAAAAATGCATTGCATCAAACCCTTGTTACAAGTCATTACTTATGAAATGTGGGCAAAAGATGTGGTATTACACAAAAACTTACATTTGCTAGCAAATGTCTTTCCCAGTCTTCTGGTTTATGCTTTAAGAAAAACACAAGAACTCTATCAATAATTAAAACTGAACAAATTAAACTCACACATATTTATTTGTAGGATGTTCGTCAGTTTCGCGTTAGGCGAGTTCATTGTGGTCTGAAACCGGCAAATAATGACGAAACCCTATTTATATTTTAATGAATGTAAGTATTTTTCACTGATGAGACAAGGCATGTCCTGGGGAGTTTCATGTAGCATTGACACCTGCTTCTTTAAATAAAGCACCAATCACACACAGCAGGCCTGCGGACATGGCTGACAGGGGAGACTAAGCACATCTCGGCGCTGTGCCCTGGCCCAACAGCATGAGCCTTCTGGTGGTGGGCACGCGGGTCCGAATAAGTGATGTCAACCAAAGTTGTATCTTGGGGATATGAACTCAGGGCGGGTACTAGATGTTTGTGGTTTCCGGTTGGATGGTAGCTTGCGACGTCACACCCGCCGGCAGGTAGGTAACGAGCCTGTTCGAAGTGCGGGATAAATGTTGCACAGTGCAGGTGTAAGTGTGGCAGAGGGACGAATGGTTGCGAGAGCATGCGACATGTGCCAACTTGAATCACATATACATGATACCATCCGGCTTTTACATGCAAAAGCATACTTTAATTCCCAGAGTTAGTTCAGAAATTATAGTAGCTAATAAAAAACATCGTGTAACTGAGAGCTTATGAATATTGGTTTGGATATAGGAAGTGGAATGTCAGAATGACAGGATCAGTGAAGTTATAGAATCACACAATAGCACAATGGGAATGTGGACATGATAGGTTGTATGTGGTGCAGAGTCCTTGTATGTATACTGTGAAGCGGACACTTTGTGGTGTGGCAGGATGTGAGGTGCGGGTCAACAGTGAACTGCCGGAGCCACAACCACTTCTGCTGGTGCCAGGGGGCAGCCAAGACGGGTTCGGCTTCAAGCTGCCGACTCGGCCCTATGACATAATCCGCTTCAGCCACGCGGAGCGCATCAGGCTGGTCTGTCCAGGCTCCAGCAACTTCCTGTCCTCGCTGGGCACTGACATGCAAGACACAGACGCCACCTGCGTGGACGGAACTGTGTTCAGTGTGGGCGGCCGACTTTACGAGTTCTCGCATCTGTCCTGCCAGTAAGTGGCCTGCTGCCCTCCAGCTGTTCAGTTGACAGTTGAGAGATTTGGGACGCTGTTAACAACGAAAACTTGAGAGCCGATGGGGGTCGAATGAAGTGCGTATGGAGCAGCGCTGGAATGCAAGGGTGAAGGAAACTGGAGATACCCGAGAAAACCCACCGACCAGTGGCGTCGTCTGTCATGATTCCCACTTGCGAAAATCCGCGAGTGACCTAGCCAGGGATTGAACCCAGTTCGCCTTGGTGGGAGTCAAGCAGTCTAACCGCTCAGCCACTTTGGCCCTTTACCAGCTGTGCAGTACTCTTACATTTGGAAAGAGGCCTGCAAACCACCATTTTACCTGTAACTGCCCACAGAGTCGTCGGTTTATGTTCATACTAAGGTGTTACGGACTTATCTTACGAGTAACGAGTGGGTGCCCAGTGTTTTATACCTAACTGTAATTTGAATATTCAACCATTTTTAACAGTTCTGTTCCTTACCTTGTGTCGAAAAACCCAAATTTAATATTACTATCCTCCTCCGTAACTTATAGACTGCTACTAAATAATTAGAGGTATTTTTTTTAATGAAATAATTAAAATGATAAGAATTTTTAAGAATTTTTAAAAACTTATTTACACTTTCCCGGCACTTCACCGATGCTATAAATTATATAATTCGCAAACATAATGCAGGACATGCAATGAAATATTAAACACACATAATTGCAGTTTTATAATATTATAAGAACCAATTGCATTCAATCATTTAAATACAAAACACCGAATTTAGCAATACACTGTATTACTACGCAGTACTTTACCAAAAAAATATTTTGTATGCCATTTTAGACATTTGAATTCAAATTAGATACTCTTTATAAAAATTAAAATTAAAAACTGTTCATAATAATATTCCAAACAAAATAATAATAATTCTCCACTATAATACCTAAGTTATGAAGAAACCATCGACATAAAAAACAAAACGAACTTGAAAAAATGTGTCCATTTTAATAAACCTGCTGGTACACAAACAGTTTGTAAATTTTGTTACAATAATATTTAAATCTTTAAATATAATATTTTTATGAAAAGGATAACTAAATATTATACGTACACATATATACTTTCAGATGTCATTGAAATAAGTGTAGGTTTCAGGGGTAAAATAATATGTGGTTTAATTATTTCTGTCTACACACGTGTTAGAACAGATTACTTTCCGTGTACATAATTTCATTTACCGAAAACCGCATTTCGTGACCTCCAACCGTTTCAGATATTTTGGGGGTGTTCACATTAGGCACACCATCCTGTGTGAGCATATTATATATATATATATATATATATATATATATATATATATATATATATATATATATATATATATATATATATATATATATGTACATATATAATTATTTATTAATTTATATATTTATATCTTAACCCAGGGAAAGAATTCTTTGAAGTAGTTAATTCCATATGCAAAATGCAAAATTAAATAGAAAACATAAGACAATTTAAAACACAAAGCAATTATTAATGGAAGTATGTGCCCTGAATTTCGATGTTTTAAATAAGGAATTAAATTTTAATAGCAACTTCTTGTATCGAGAGCATAAATCTCTGCAATGCTGATGGGCAATATTACTACCTCTCGTCGAGAATATTTCAAGTATTATGATATAATGATATCACGGAAATTGAAAAATTCTGGGTTGAACTCAAACATTTGTAACAAGCACAGATTATACTTATAACTAGCAATATTTTGCCTTAAAAACTCTCAGGCAAAAAAGTTTTTATGGGTGAAAACAGCTTCAGTGTTTACAATGGTGCAGCTTATTGCCTTTTAGCTATGCAACCTGTAGTCAGTGTTGTATTTTGTTATTGAAAGAGGGTGGTGTTATCCACCAAATTTTCTCAAATATATTTTCATTTAAATAAATTTCCATTCAAGAGATTGATGGTTTACCACAAACAGTTTGAAAGTATTTTGAAATGAATTTACTTATAAAATTTATTTCCAAGGACGTATTCATCACTTAATCATTGTATAGGTTGTAGATTTCCGTTCTCACTTTGCTTAGCAGTCACCTCACATTATCACATTGAGCTCAAAATACTCACTAATATTATCTAATTAACATAATTACACTTCATAATCTACTTAAAAATTTAATATAATAGGCATTTATACACCACAGATTTGTTACCTCTATACATTTAGAGATTTAAGGATGTAGGAAATATCGTCAGAAAAAAATTATACAAGGTGAATTAACTCAATGCACAATAAATGTATCATATTATCGATGTGTGTGAAGTCATCTTTATTATTTTGTTACACATTTAACTACTTTTTAATAGTTGCTATAACTTTCCAATCCGTGCCCGAGAATTTTATGTGTGAAGTAGACGTAAATGGTGGTTTTATGGATATTTTTGACAAACCAGTCATTATCTCAGTGGAGCGAAAATGTATAAGCAAAGCTAGAAGGTGGTTTATGTATTCATGGTACCATTTTCGCTTTTATATGCCGAATTTTCATCTGTATATCTTAAAGTCGCGGTTCATTCCTTGGATGACGCAATTTCTTAATTTATTATATTAATTCGCTACCTCTAGGAGCAGTGTATTGCCAAAAATTAAAATGCAACGAAAGCGAAATTATATACAATAGTATTGCGAGCAGACTTTAAAAAAAAAAAAAAAAAAAATTCAAAATAAATACATGTCTGATGTTCGATGGTTTACGATTTAAAGGCCTTCCGATGTTCTGGTGCAATTTATAATTGCAATGCATCATGCTATTCATCACGCAGTGTGCCATTGGGCCCCATAATCAGGGTCACCCTAACAGCAGGACCTAATTCCTTGTGGTCAAACCTGTGTGGAGTGCCTGACTGACAGCAAAGAATTATTATGCACTCAACTAGTGCAGGCACCTCCAACTTATGCAACATTTAAACAGGCACAGACTCCAAGGCTGACGATGTAAATATTTCTGACCTTCCTAATAGTGAGATCTACCCATGATCCGGCCGAGACTATACCCTTTCCTCTACTGCCTGTCTAAGAGAGTATCGGAGCTATGTCGCTATTCACTGTGTCGACCCATCAATATATGGGGAACCCTCATGGTCTCCTTTAGCACCAGTTCAGCCTCAGTGGACTGGCCAACAGATAAACTCTCTGGTGGGTTCTACCGACTGCCTCATACTCCTTCCTACTTAAGTTTCCATGGCAATTTTATGTTTTACACCGGAATGTTCATTACAATAACCAGTGGAATATCTTCATGTTGAAATTCAAGCTTTATTCCTCAGTGGCCTGAGCGATCAGTGTTCCACTGTACTGCCTAATGGTTGTAAATAGGTGCTACCTATTAACTCAAGCCAACGAATCAGATACCTTCTCACCCGGTAGCGGAGGTCCCGCATGGCACTAGACAATATCCAGCATAGCTCACATTTTCTTAAACTCAAGGGGTGGTAGGTCTACCTTTCAACTTTTAGGGGCTGTAACTCCTCCCCTAGCTGCATTGCATAATTGCAGATAACTCTAATTCAAACACCCCTGTTCAAATAACTGCAGTCTTGCCTGTGTTCTAACACTGATATGCACTCTAAAAATAGCACGTGGATGTCAACCTTTAGCTTGAATGCACCCTTGCCTACGCTGCATTGTTGATTGTGTTACATGTTCAAAACCCCAGGGAGTCACAGTTCTGTTGCCAACCTTGTTACAGATGCGAGAGTGAACCAATGTCCATAATTGTGGATTATGATTAGGGTAGCATGCAGAACAAGCAGTTTACTAAATACAGCCCATCTACAAGTGCAAGAACCATTCAAACAGATAGGTTTACTGAAGTGGGAGGCATTGTGCATGAATTATGTCATTGGTTGTAATTGGCTTAACATTCATATTACATATAGGGCCCCCACTAAGTTTTCACATGCAGTTCCTAACTAGACATTACTAGTTAGTATTTGCTTGTGGTTATAATTGTCCAGTGGCATGCAGATTCTCAGCACTCTAGTGATGAGATCTGTGTAATTTGAACAGTCCATCCCTAATGAAGCTTGCCGAAACTGCGAACAAAACAGATATTCAAAATCATTGATTGCTTCCACACATGTGTAGCAAATCATTCGGGGTGGAAGTCAACATTAGCAAGATTTTGCACTCTTAATGAGCTACGGCAAAGCCTTTGTTCCTGTGATATTTCCCAAAACATTTGGGTTCTCACACTTCCTAATATCTTTATCTGTACAGTGGTTTCACCAGAAAGCTCATTATTGTGAAAACATTCTCTTATATCAATATACTCACTTCGTATAATAAATCTAGTGAATAAGCCATTGTATTTTGACAACTTGTCTATTCTCCAAACTATCTTCATTCAGGCAAACAGTGATTCGGAAAGAGTTTCGTGTACTGTCATCTGGCTATCACCACATTGCACTCGGCCAGTGTGTACATTGATGTACCTTATTTCACAACTTTCATCCATTCATGGTCACAGGCTTCGTATTAGCTTCAGATAGTAGCCCTGAAATAGTGTGTGACTGATAAGTATTATGGATGTCATTAGTGGAAAAACTGATTAATGCATGCTCCAAATTCGCATTTACTGGACGTTTTGCATAGAAATGTGTTCACCGACTACCAGCAGCAGACACATTGAAATGAACTGATAACATTACCACTGCACCTATAAAATGTTAATACATAGGCATTTTTATTGTTTTAACGTAAACTGTTTACAGTCTGGTCACTCCCACAAACAAATATACCATATTGTGTTGGAAATCCCATCACTGCACGTCTGTAAATAATTTACACCTTGCAAATAAGTAAAACCACTCTAAAAATAAATAAGTGGGTCGGACCACGTTCCCATTTCCCTCGGAAAAAAGTACTTACTGTGTCTACTTGGCAACTTGTTGAATTGTACAGCGTACGATCCGTTATGCACGAACTTTCACACACGTAGTTTTCAGGTTTAAAATTTTTCGATGTAGTTTAAAACACTAATTAAAATTAACTGTGATATTTTTGTCAGCTCCACGTCACTATAAAACACTTTATAAATATCTGAGGTGCCGGAAAATAACTGAATATGTCCGTACCTAGTTTTCACATGCAGCAACATCGAGACCTGGCAAAGGAGTGTGCACCAGACTGATGTTTCAGTGATTTTTCGCACGAGCGCAGCACAGTCAGTGACCATCTTGGTAAATAGCTTGGGACGATGTGTGCGGCAACAAAAACGTGACATTTTCGTTACGTTACTTCCGGCACCTTGGTTAAGAGGACGGAAGTGGAGAGTGCACTATAATCTTATTGGGTATTTTAAAAATTCATTGTATCAGACCCCCTTAAGGGAAATTGGTGTTTGCTGCGCCGATCACCATAAATGGTAATAATTGGTAAAATCAACAGTCATTGGCTGCGCATTGCTTGTACCCTCCAAGGAGTAACTGAACACCCCTCGATTTCTTATAAAAACTGCTTTTTTAAGGGAGGATTAAATTGATTGGTAGCAGAAGTGGGAGGCACAGTGTATTTAATGCTGGCCCGCGCTGCTCTCTTGGTCAGTTCAGCGACCTCGAGGAGGCAAGCTTCTATCATGAGATAAGTATTGCTTTAATTGCAATCACCAATGTATATTCCTAAAACAAACAGGTTACTTACACCACTTTGATGTTAGGCAGGGGCCATGATGGCTGTAAAATAATTTAAAGTATTTTTCAATTTTGCGAAATGTTGGCCTTTTAGCCAAAATCCGATAGTGTTACTTTTGTAACCAAGTTTAAGTGGTTATGTCGTCACCAAGACACAAAATGGTAGTGACCACTAGGAACGATGGGTAAACTTTTGCGACCAGTTGTAAAAAATTTTCAAATATCTGTATACTATTGTAAAGTTTGGTGAACATTTGTAAAAACTTGCCAATAATCGTTGATTATGGTCACAACCTCTTGTATTAAGTGGAGCTATGAGAAACTCCTTGATTTTATGACTTTTTAAGAGAAACTTCACAAAGTTTGGGACTTGTTCCAAAAATTCACTTTACTCGTGGAGTTAAGGCTGGCGTTGCTTAGCAGTTGCTCCCATCCACTTGGGGTTGCGAGTAAATTAAAACTTAATTATAGTTTATGGCCAGTAATGTGTTACCAAAAATGGGGTCTTTCCTAGTGTAGAAATGTAACATGCTGTAATAATGTCAATGGTAAATGTAGGTGCAACAGAAATATAACAGCCATTTGTAACAATGGTAAATTAGAGTCACCTCCTCAATATATTTTGTGATGGCCTTTTGCATTTTGTATTAACTGATTAATATGGCCAGTAAATTTAACTTGTATAAGTATTAGTTGAAAATCAGCGAAAGTATTGGTACCTGAATTAGGTTCCATTTTATCTATATTTTGGGCACCTGGATTTTATGTGAATGTTTTTAAATATAAATTTGTTATACATGGGAAAGTAAAATTATAATGTTACCCTTTCAATATGAAATGTAAGATAACCAAGAATGTATTCCGTGTGTAATATTTGAAAAGAAATGTTAATGAAAAGAAAAAATTAAAATACATATTTAAAAAAAAAACATGACCACACTTCTTTGTTTCTATTATAGATCGTTGCAAACATTTAACTACCCTTTAAACTGCACAGAAAATTGGTTTTTGCATGGCTTTTGCCATTCTTGTGTTTTGGTTGGTTTTTGCTAGGGTTTATGCAAAACCTGCCTTGCCACACCCTTGGTTTAGGATGCAGCAAGGTCAGAAAGGCTGTTCGTGCTCTGCTTTTGGTGCAGCAGAATATAAATACTTGATAGCAAATATTGTCATCCACACGAATCTTGAAGGTATACAAAAGTTTATATAGGGCTAGCAATACAATTGATATTTCGATGAAAAAGTTTTTGTTTTGTAACAAAAACTGTCCTTTAAATGTAATGTTATTTCAGGGTGCAGCCTGTACCCACAGCCCGCAGGACAGGAACTACTTGCTACAATGAGAGAGCATCGCAGATAGAAATTGGGTTCCATGCCAGCAATGACTTCTACCGAATCATGGACATCTGCTTTGACGACCAGTTGCTGAGCCCACTCTATGCTAGGTATGATCTAGTGGCTGAGATCGCTGGTTACCAGACGAACTTCCCCAGGCCTAGCTGGCTTCGAGGATCCTTCTATCCGGACGTGTCGCCTAATGCTCTGTACAGCAGGAACCAGCAGATAGCGACGCTGAGGCTTATACTACGTGACCCCACACTCGGAGATAACTACATTTCTAACAGGACCAATTACTTCCTTTCAAGAGGCCATCTCGTCGCCAAAGGTTGCTACGTGTATGGCTCCCAGCGCAGGGCGACCTTCCACTATGTCAACTCCGTGCCACAATGGCAGACCTTTAACTCTGGCAACTGGAACTCGATGGAGCATTACCTGCGTTGGTATGCCAGTAGCCGAGGGGTGAACCTGGTGGTTTATGTGGGTGCCCATGGGGTCACGACACTGCCAGACAATCATGGGATCCAGCGAGAACTCTATCTGCTCTACAACGAGAACAACCATGCTATGCCAGTGCCCATGCTACTGTGGATGGTGGCGTACAACCCTGACACCAAGGCAGGTGTAGCACTTATGGGGGTGAACAACCCCTACCTGGCCACCATCCCAAGCGAGTACATTGTCTGCAGCGATGTTAGCCACAGGATAGCCTGGCTCACCTGGGACAGAGAGGACATTGTTAAGGGGTTTTCATATGCCTGCACAGTGAATGATTTCAGAAGGGCAGTAGACACCTTGCCAAACTTCTCTGTTTCACAACTACTCGTCTGAGCTTATCTATAATGTTTAACATGCCATCAGTATCCTATCATCTGCGCACATCCAATCGTTCCTCAAACTTGCCCTACACGTCCTCATTTTCTGCTAGCACTTATGCTCCCATATTTGCAATACTGCCACATCCTTCCAAGTTTCTAGATCTTACATCACTGCTCAGGTATACACACATGACCACAAATGTATTAAAATGTCATATTTCTGCAGTACCTAAGAGCTCGAAAAATCAAAATTTTGGACACAAAATAAATTGTCTTGAGTTATACATGTACAGTTATGTAAAAAAAAATTATATATTGAAAAATTACGCTCGTATCTTAGTGGTGAAAAAGGTGTCCAGGCCTACGAAAAGTTACTCTATAAATCTCGGGTAGATATGTAAAATGAGAGAGCAAGCAAGCATAATTTTAACTTTTTGATATATTTCTATAAATATCAAGAACATAAATAGTCTTCGATAATTTATTATAAATACTAAAAACCTTAGACACAGAAAAACTAAAATTAACAATGATTTACAAAAATTTGCAAAACCTTAGAAAATTATCATAAAAGGTACAAAAGAAATATATTTAAAACTTTAAAATGTTTAGCAGTCAATATATAATAAAATGTAACAGCAAATATACAATTTTAAATATAGAAAATTATCAATAAATAAGTTTATATATAATTTTTATAACAAATGGAAAACACTAAAAAAATATTTACAGAAAAGAATTACATGATAACAAATAAACAAGCTTCAAAAAGTACATTAAGACTAGAAAATATATTCATAAATCATATTAAAGGACAGAAACAAAAAAATTAAGCTTAATTAACAAACCATTTTTTTTTTTCAATTTATATATAATATTGAAATACATCATAATTATAATGATGTAAAAATATTCAAATTATGTGTAAATAAAAGAAAATATTTACACATTGACTATTCTTCTTCTGATACAAAAAAAATACAATTAAAAAATAAATTATTAAAATTGTAAAGATTACATACAGTAAATATTCTAATATAAAATTAATTAACCTTAAGTTTTGGAATATTTAATATTTGTGAATAAACCATTAATAATTTTGAATTTCTTGATAATATAAATAATTTAAAAAATTTAAAGGATAATTCATTTTCCAATAAACCATAGGATAAAAAATGATTGCTAAGTAAAAGTAACTAGGGCCTCAAAAGTGGTCACTTTACAATGACCAGCCTATATAGTATCACTTTCATTTTTTTATTTCGAAACCATTTAGTTACATCCAATAAAAAATAAAGCCCAACTGGTTTATAAACAATTATATCTTAAAATGAGTAATTTTAGTTCAATATTAACATATTATTTTTATATTTTTTTAATCATAATATTTATGATAACCCATCATCTGATTCAATATTAAATCTGCTTGTCTCATTAATTCAATTAAATACAATATTTGCTTCTAAAATGATATACTATATCATAAAATGTCCAAACGAATTTAATGTCATTTGAAATGTATCTATTGTACTAAAATTCTGGAGTGTTAATTTTTTTGTTTTGATCGACAACAAAACATTTATTATTTATATTACATGTAAATAAGTCGTTTTGATTATAATTAAAGCAATAGAATGTCCATCATGCTTGAAATATTCTAGTTTTTTATTTAATCTAGAAATAAAATTTGAAAATTTGATAACAATAAAAGGTTTATTTACTAAGAAAAAATTAATAAAAATGTGTCTAAGCGGAAAGATGTAAATGGGGAATAAATAATTTATTTAATGATGAAATATCAACACATAAGTAATTGTAGATAATTACCACATATATTATAGCTGCAAATGTTGGCATAACTAAAAGTGGAAAACGGATTTTAAAAATACATAAAAATTGTTGCTAAAATTTTACAAATTATACATTTGTTCAAAAAGTTAAATTTAATTGAAACATTGTTTAAAACCCATTTTTTTCAATTCAAAAATATTCAAGAAATAATTGGCAGTTTCTTAAAAATAATTTTGAAGAAATGATTTTATTATATGAATTTAAAATAATAATTCTTTAGAAATATTTGGAGATGTTATCCTAGATAAGCAAGGTATAATTCGAGAATTTTTTTAGTAACAGTAAATATATAAATATCGCTGTTTATTGCTTAGTAAAACTTATTTTAAAATACCAAAATTATTGATGAGCAATATTTTTTATGTATATTTCGACAAAATAATACAAATTTAAACAATTTGTAATGATTTTGTCGGTGGATATATGAATTAAGAAAACTTTAAAGAAATTTGTTGAAATTTTGGAATATGATGTGAAAAATTAATGATGGAAAATAAAATTTTTTATGTATAATGTTATAATTAAGGATTTAAATATTGATATAGATAAACTTTTATATAATAGTATAAATAAGCATTTTTATGACTAAATAATAAAATAATGCATTATACCATTAAATTAATGATTTTTATAAAAAAAAATTTATTATTTTTAAAACTGAATTTTTATTTATCCAATTTTATATTTATTATTGTCAATTTCTTGCACTGAATCATTTTTAAAACTGATTTCAATAATATTTTTAAGAAGTGTTATTTATTGAATTCTACTAGTTTCAAATATATAGTTCTGTTTTCTATTATTATATTATTTTAACTAGTGTAAAATTTCTGTCTGTGTATAATATCCATTTACAGCAATCATTTTCAATATTTTTTTTTTTTTACATTTTGTTAAGTCTTTCAATAATGCTAGATTTAAGTTCTCAGTATATTGAATAACATTTCTATATATACATAACAAATTACCATACTATCTATATTGTCATCTGTTTGTACAGTTTTAGGATACTTACTTTTAAACATTGATTTAAAAGCTTTTATAGTATTTTCATTATATTTATCTTTTTAACTGGAATAGCAAAAAAAAAATGATAAAAATCATCAATAATAGTTCAAATAATTTTCTAACTTCTTGAATTCATTTCTACTAAATCAGCTTTCCACAAATTATCAATTGCAAATGAAATTACTGTTATTCCAGGAAAATTTTTTCTTGCTGGTTCATATAATTCATGAATAGATAATTTTATTTAATTGTTTCGAAGTGCTTTTTTGTAATTTTCCATTAGGTGTACTATCAATTTTTATATTATTATTTTTAGTTTCTTTCTTACACTTTAAACAATTAATATTTTGGCGGGATACGAGTTTTTTTCACACAAAAAGAAAAATTCAGGTAGCTCTCAATTTTATTTCGCAAGAAAAATTCAAGATGAACTTCACTGTTTCACATTATCATTGAGAAAAGGAATATTTAAAATACTACAGTATAAAAATGGCTTCTCTGGCGTCGTTATTTGGCCAAGCAAAGCCGAGAGCAAAATAAAATTCTAAAAAGATTAATTTAAAATGGAAAAAACATGATCTCATTAAGGCTGCCCAATAGAATATTCTTATTTTTTCCCGGATATCCAATGATCAGTGAAGCAATTTTGAGAAAATGCAAACTAGAAATTTAACTCCACTACTGGAAAATATTTTTAATTAGTTAGCTAGAATTCTTGAAACACACTTCAAATTCACTTGAATACATTAAAAGAATCATTTAAAAACCCGACAGTGAATCGGGGTGACGTAGCCTACCAAAGCCCGATATATAAAAAACATTCTTTTAAAATTATTAAAAATTAAACACATTTAAAAGGTTTTTTTTTTTAAACCAAACTACAATTTTCCTTTCCTCTCAGACCAAAATAAACGTGAGGCTGACACAGAAAAGAAAGGTGAGTTACAAGAAAACTATTAAACCAAGCAGACACGTAGTGGTACGAGCCACATCTTACTGCCATCAACTTTACAGGCACTCTTGCATTGCTCAAACTTTTACCATACTAACCAGGCAAAATAAACTATGTTAGCGGGCTCCACAGCAATTCAAGTTAAAGCCAAAAGGAATGTATCATACTAAACTAAATTTTGAATACAAGTACCAATAAACCACAATAAAGTGTCTACATTCCATCAAAAGGCAAACCCTGCTCGAATGTTTGCTGCCCACAACATGGCAGCATGTCAGCTCATGATATCAATCATAATTCAGAGTCCTGAAGGGACCTCGCAGAGCTCAATACCAGAGGGGTATTGTCAGGAAGACGAGCAGACTTGAAGAGGCAGAGGTCTGCGCTGATACAAAGCTTGTAGATGCAGAATTATTTTCACAGCTAATTAACTATAAATTAAGGCACGCATGCACAGGAAGGAGGGGTAGACAAGGAGATTGAGGGAATTAGGAAGGGGAGGTCTCTAAAGCACACGGAAACGAGGCCGTCGCAACTAAAATTAAGAAAAACAGTGCCGTCTATACTGGCCAGCACTGTCCACAGTACACAGCGCAATCCACATTGCGCGATTCAGTCCACATACTGCGCAATATTATCTGTCTTAGTAAAATTAATTTTTAATATTTTTTCAAATATAATATATTGTTCAATTTTTTCTAACATTAAACATACATATTTCAAATCCTTTCTAGATTTGTAATCCAAAACTAATTCAAAATGTATTTGTCACCATTTTTATATGAAATGGTTTTTAAAAATATGTATTATGTACTCTTCTAACAATTTTTAAAATAGTAGGATAATATATAATTGCATCAAATTAAAACTTTACAATTATATAGAAAAGAAAAATTAATTCATGCAGCATTTAATTAAAAAAGTTGATTAGTTTTTCCAGGAGTTAATTTCCCAGTAAAATATAGTATTTGTATCCTGTTCGATTAAAAATAACATAAATTAACTGCACCATTAGAAGCAATAGGATTAGGAACATCATTTAATATTTTATATTTAATTCTATTTATATGTGTTAATGATATTTTAGGAACATATTTTAATATTTTATTTCTCTTTAATATATTTATATATTTTGATATAAATTTATAAACTAACGAATCGCCTTAAATAACCATTAATATAATTGAAACATTTTTTTTGTTTTGAATTATTTATTAAAGAATAATTTTATATTCTAACTCAACCTCTCTTTTTTATAAATTATTATACCTAAGTCATATAAACATGCATCCTTTTCTATATCACAAGCATACAATGATATGATTTTATGTTTTATTGTGTCTGGATCATTGTGAAATATTTCATTTTGATCATTAAGATTTTAATTTTTAATATATTCATTTTATTCAGTTTTAAAACAGTATCTTTAAAAATTATTAAATATTTCATTTTTAGCAAACATTCGATCCAGATTTTTAAACAACCTCATTTTTTTAATTATTGCAGTTATAACATTTAATGTTATTATTTTATTCGGTTTATAAAGCATAATTATTCTAACTAGATTTTATTGCTTTATTATAAGCAGATATATTTTTATGCAATTTATTTTTTTAATTATCTCATTTTACATTATAAATTTATTTATTTGTTCTTTCAGAAAAAACATAATTTTTTCATTTGTACTATAATAAATTTATTTATTTTAAAAATTACTTTTACACATTATTAACACTTTTATTTTACCATATTAAGTTAAATAAGGTTCATGAGTAATGATTTTTACTTAGCTAGGATGAATCTGACTTAATACAGTTTTAATAGTATTAGGAATAATGAAATCATTTTATTTTCGACTTATATACACATATATATAGTAAGTTTAAGTCTATCTTGGAAAACATCAATTTTTTTATTTTCTACATTATTGTTATTTAGTTTTCAATGCAAACGTGTTTTAATATATTCATTAACACTAGATAATTTAGTATCAATTCTTGGATGAATACCAAAATATTTACCCCAAAAATTGATTAATGTTTTTCCCGATAGTGATAACAAAATTATATTTGGATATTTATAAATTTCTTGAAAACCAATCTAAAATTATTAAAAATGAATGTATATATATAACCAAATCAAATTTTTTTATTCATTTAATCAATTTCATTAATTTGCATATTTTTAGCACCCCGAACAGCTGTGATGTCCTTGGTTGAGGTACACTGATACATAAAACAACACAAAGTTATGTAACATGTGGCAAACAAATAATAACTATATAAGTACAAAAAAATTATAAAATAAAAAGAACCCCCTACATATATTAAGAACAACAAACATACAATAAAACACAAACACATAAATACATGGACAAAACCCAACCTAACGAAATTTAAAAAAAACTGTAAAATGAGAAAATCAAACATATACTACAAAAGTACTCCTAACATAAATATAAAATCTGCTTTTGATACGAGTACAATGAGTTTAATTAAAACTTAGGTACCAAAAAATGGATCTACATTAACTTAACACTTATTTACATTATCTACACATAATTTAATCAAAACAAAGGCTCACAAACACTTATAAACAAAGAAGGAGATCTTTGTTGATACAAAACAAAATATAAGTCTTGTGTCAAGAAATGCAACTCTCATAATAAAACAAAGATGTCTGAAAGTTCTTAAAATTTTTACAAAACCTTTTCTTGTTTAAACAACGATTTTATCTTAACATTCAATATGAAACTGTTATACTATGAATGTACTTTATTATTTTGTTTGTGGTATTATATATATTTTAATAAAGACGAGTCTTCGCCTTCACTTTCACTTGCAAAAAACATTAACTTCTTTCTGTTTAGCCATAATACAGAAGTATATAATATATATATAAGAAACATTAAAACTCGTTATCTTGAAGTTGCTGTTTCTATTATATATATTTTGTCCTTCAATTATTTGGAATTAACATTTAAATTTAAATTTGCACTAGCTTCTTTGATGGTAGGAGTTAAGTTGTTATGACGTATTCATAAACATGGTTAGTTTAACTGTGACTTGTTAACTTTATCAATTTTTTTTTTGTTCTTCAAATCCTATTGAATTGCAAACATTTTTTAATCAAATTGTATGGTTACTCTACATTAATTGTTAAACATATGCGGAGTCCTCCTGTAATTAGTGGAAATAATTTAAAAATTTGTACTTATAGCATTAGTACATGGTTTCCAATATAAGATAAAAGAAACATGAAATTGCTGTTTGTGTGTGAATGCAGGGTGTGAAGTTTCTGGTGTTTATGTAAATAATTTAATTTGTCGGCGGGTTACCTGGAGAAGATGTACTACACGTGAGCTGGGTTGAAGGGGGAATGTTGAGATCTTAGTAATATGGTTGATGTCAGACGGGTTGTCTCTGCTCGAGTTGACATCGTAAGTGGGGCCACGTGACGTTGTTGGCACCTTATGTTGTTGGTTGTTGTCGTTGCCTTCCGGAAGGACTTCTACATGGTATGGGAAGGATTTAAAATATTCAAACTATTGTACAATTAGATTGTAACTGCATGTAAAATGTGTGGAGTAATCATGATTGCAAAGCGCACACGCCGGTGCGCAGTTTCGCAAGCGCGTCTGCAATCGGACCATGTGGATTCGCTGATGAGCGTAAGCAACGGAATGGTACGTCAACATTTGGTTGAAGGAGGGAAGGGGGGGGGGGTCTCTCTCGGCCACTCGTCGCCTAACACGCTGAGGATAAGTAGGCGCATATTCGGGTCGCGTGTGAGAGAGGAAGGAAAGGACGTTTTGCAAGGCATGCAAGCAACCTCACACAACGCGCCAACTGCGTCGTGCGCTTGTGACGTCTCACAAAGCAGCTCTCTGAACTTAATTATATTCCTTAAATAAACGAAGTGCTTAAACGGTCATGAAATGCTATATTATCTACTCTGCGTAGTAATATCTGACGGCATTTACATGTACTATATGAAATTATTTAAATTAGACCTACTAATAGATTAATTTAATGACACTTTTCCCATTATTATTACTTACTGTCACACTAACAACTTTAATGAGAATTCTAAAAGCAGCGCACACAGGTGATTACTATGTTTACAAAATTTATTAAAATTTTAATTCTGAGGTAAATTGCGTCACAAATATATAATTATACTATTAGGTAGGGCCTACTCTCATTTCATACTGAAATAATGCAATCTCGGTTGATACTAAATTCTGCAAAATGTACCACTATTAGTAGTGAGATTTCGACTCATTTCATGTAAGTTGCAAATATCAGGCTATAAAACTGAATTATTATTTAAAGCTAATGAAAAATAAAAGTAAATGAGTACACTATATTAACTATATTGCTACGGGAATCTGAAACAAAGTTGAAAATGACGTGAATGAAGCTTTTAATATTAATATTCCGTAATTTAGTGTGGGTGGGTGAGGACTTTTAATAAAATTAAGGGGGAGGATGGTAGATGAGCTGGCAGCGAGAGGGAGGAAAGATCGGCGCTTCCGCCAGATGATATGAATAAATCGTATGGTCATATTCACACAAGATAGGGGTTAGGGGTGTAGCTGATTGATAAATGAGATGGTAGAGCATAACTAGTGCTGAGGGGGGTTTAATTATATTATGAGGCACAAACAATACAAGACACTAATATTAAATGTAACGGGAAGCCACTAGAACTGATATTAATTTAAGTTACAATTATGTTACCATATACGCCAGTTTAATTATTATCTACTATGGAAAGTCCCCACCTTAAACTCGATGCCGGAGACTGTATCATCTTGTAGAGCGATCAGTGGTGACCGGACATACCCATCCTGCGGTCTTCCCCTGAAGCTGACCAGAGGTGAAAAGGCCCTGGCTCGAGCTGGTCTATATCGGTGCATTATTTAGATATAGCGATCCCCGACTGCTGGTTGGTGGAGGGCGATATTCCTGTTGACCCTTCTTTTGCAATACGCTGTTGGTTGTGATTTCTGGCGTCCTGGTTTACTGAAGTTGTGAGGATTCCCAGTTAGGACTCTTCCGTACAATCATAACAATCTCATCTATATGCAATGTTAATAACACAATTAATCAAAGACAAAATATCAGTCACTTTTCTCTCTATGGCAAAGCGCGTGAGTTAATTTTCCTAACGATAGTTCGTATTTGAATTTCTCGTTACCTTTGAAAATATATTTGTAAAAAATTAAATGGAAACTACTTGTTGAATCTTTTCAAGTCTGTTTGAATCTGTAATTGTGGTTGAATTCCAAACCAATGAACAATATTCTATCTTGGACCTAATTTAAGTATAATAAATGCAAAGTAAAGAATTAAAACAAGAAGCAGAAAGAGCTAAACATTTTATGGTACTTAGAGTAGTATTTGCAGTTGTTAATAGGTTGTGGGGATGTTTTGAGACAAGTAATATCCCTAAATCATTTATACACTGATTTCTTTGAAGAGTTGCATTATTGATAGACTATTGAAAATTCACATTGTTCATCTTACGAGAATATTTAATCATTTAAGTTTTTAGTATTCCAGTTTCTTACCATTCTCTCCACACCAATTAATTAACAGAATTTTATTTAATCATTCTGTAACAGTTTTCAATCATTTATTGCTCTCATAGTTCGATGTAAGTTTAAATCATTGGTATACATCAGATAATGAGAGTTTTGTAAAACTTTACAGATGTTGTTTGTGAAAATATTAAATAAAAGTGAAGATATCATTAGTAGTGGGTTTATCTCTCTTCAGTTGGAACGGCTGTCGGCAGTGGTGCTGTGGTTCCGGCGGCCATCTTGGATTCCGACATATTTGCTCTGTCATTCAAGTCTGTCGACGGCCGTTTTTCTCTCAAAATCACTTGTTTCCCCCCCAAAAGCACTTCACAAATCAATTATTATACCCTAACTTTCCTATTATTCTCTAAAAATTTCCCAGTTTTTCCAAAAATTTGTCAAAAAAGTGCTTGCTCCTCAATGTGGCTGATTGATTCCTCGTTGTGACTGAATCGATATAATTTACTGTATTTTGGGTAGTTTCCTTAATATTTCTAGACAACACAAGGAGGTATCTGAGGAGCCGAGAACATAAATCTATTTAAAAAATTATTTTTTTATATTAAAATTTATTTTTATACTTACAAAATATAAAGGTGTAAGTATTGGATGCTATTACAACTGGACTCGTATTTTCAAGGCGCATACGATCGTGATGTCATATCGATTATATAACACCTTTTGCCACACCACTCTCACGAGTCAGGGAGTGCTGGCCGACCTTGTCAAATCAATCATAAAACAATTAGACATCTAAGAATCGATGAATTCGTAAATATTCAAATTATTTTATTTAAATTAATGTTATATAGCATTTTTAAAATGTCGAAATGTATATTAATTTATATTAATGTATCGACAATTTATTTTTAATACAAAATAGGTTTATAACACATAAATGTCACACTTTCCAATGCCAGCTGACAACATATAAAAAAATATAAATTCTCAAGCAGGGATGGGAACCTCTCGAACAGAAGTTATGTATTCTAGCCACTGAGTTACATAAGTGACAACAAATAATGGTACTTAAATGTTGTACAGTAGCCATCCCAACAAAGAAGCTGCATTCCGTAATCTATTTAGAGAACTATTTAATGTATTAAACATTTAGTTATATTTATTTTCAATCAATGCAGATATGGCTCACGACCACATTTATTGGAGAGCTTTTTCAGTGTAAATTCATCGTATTTACCATTTTGAAAACATTTTTAAGGCAAATGTTTTATTAGAAACCCGTTGCCCCGTCTGGCCATGTATAGAAGACGAGACCACATAATCTAACAAGAAAGTCTAAATAAAAAAAAAAAAACACCAAATATATCAATACAGCAGAGCATCTCTGGAGCAAACAAACGTTATCATACGACAAAATATAAACACACTTTACACATTAATGTAAAATCAAGGATATGCAAGGATTGGCAAAACTATTTATATTTTTCTTTCTTGTTTCTTTCTTTTCCTCCTCTCAACTTCAATAACACAAATGATTAAATGCCTTCCTGTGTATATGGCTGCATTAAAAATATATACTTTTATTTTTATTTTTATTTTTGATATACATTATTTATTATTATAGATTTTGGGTTAAATAATGACACTAAATAATACTACAAATATTAAGTACTTGAAGTTACATACTCAAGCTAGCAAAAAATATGCGAGGAGGACAAAACATGTGTCTAGATTTTTTTCCAAAGCCAATTGCTATTTTCCAAACACTTTCTAAAAGCAACCTCGATGGCAAAATATCTCTTTTGTGCTTTAAAGCTTTTTTAAAAAGAGAGCACCACACTATATAAAATTGGTTTTCCTCGTATTTTTTTTCTTTTGATCTTTTTAAAATACCTTTAAACCTTAAAGCTGACATAAAACCTGATAACCATAGTTTTCGTGCTGAATCGTCTCATTTTCAAGAAAACTTTAAGTATATCACAGCCTTTATCTTAAAATCCTCTCGTTTTTGTGACACTGACAAATTTTGGTTTTTAAAAGATGTCACATTTTTAAGGGCATTAAAAGAATTTCACACTTTTACAAAAGTCTTTACATGATTGTAAAATATGCCCACTCTACACAATTTAAAATTTAATTTTAAGGAACCGCTCAGGGTTCAACCTACAGGACCACAAGCCTGAAGGGCTATAAGTTAGATAGCTACAGTTACAAACATACATATTCAAGAGGAATACTTAACTGGCACAATCCCAGGAGACGACTTGCCTTGAGGCAGACTCCTGGAATCGATTTATACTCCAAAATTTAAAAAAAAAAAAAAAAAAAAGTGAGGAATTGACCAATCAAAATTCTTCCAATCAGAACAGATGGAATATTCTGTTCCTTCGCTGTTTCCAAGAAAACGAGCGAAAATGACGCTGTCTATATTAAATTTTGCCACTGGGTGACTGTTCCAAACTACGTTGCTGCTCCCAGGTGGCGCCATGCCGAAATGGCGGTAGCCATCTCAGTATACGAGACTAGCCTAATGGTGCGGTCACGCTGCTACTCTGTGGAGAAAGTCACTTTTTGGTGTCGCTCACTTAAAGTTTGAAACCAGAGTTCAACACTTCAGTAAGGTAAGGAGAAGAAACAATTATTAACCGTAGTATTCTTCTTAGTTAAAGTCTTAAGTTATGTTTTCGCACGTTGATGGTGATTTTGCGTACGTGCCAAGCACATGTCAGGTACAGGTGAAAAATTGGTCAGTCTGCTAGGCCGCCGGGAAGTTGAAGATGTGTAGTTTTCGGAAAGTTTTGAGAGTTGCTGTTTCAAAGTCGCCTCCCATTGAAGGCGACCACAGGTGAAATTCCTTGAAGCAGGCAACTGCCATCAGGAATCTCGTCGAGAATGGCAAGTTCTCAGCAGGACCCCTGATAAGAAACTTTCATATACAAGGTAGATGGTACCTCTTCCTCAGAATCCAGCATGGAACAGAACCAAAACTCTTCTGGCAGCATCCAATGTGTCAATCATCCAAACAGGTCAGTTGCATAATCCCAAGAAACCTCCTCAAAACCTTGGGCAACATTTTCAAGTCACGACTACTGAGAAAGGAAACATTTTGTTAAATCTTCATTTTGTGGGGAATGGACATTTACAAACATGTACAAACATTACAAATAACTTAAACTACGTAGAGTATGAAACACTACCAAAGGACAAAAATAAGCATGAACATCTTACAAGCTACATGAAAATGAAAACCCTGTGAAATGAGCATGGAAACAACTTACATAACTACATGGAGATGAAAACCTCTAATGAAATGAGCATGAACTGGCGAAGTCGACTGCTGAAATCGCCTTAGTTCTAAAAACCACCATACAAAGATACACTTGGATGTTACACATAATGATAACACTCAAAATGATACACAAAACACCTAATTAAAAAAAAAACTAATATATAACAACATCCTAAAGCAAGTCTCAAAGAGAAATTTCTGGTTTACATCCCAAATATGGGAACACTGGAACTCATCTTTAACTGGAATAGGTGAGCTTTGTTAAAGGTCCCAGGATTTTTAACATCCTCTAGCAAAACTGTAGCAGGGGTCAAAATTCTCATGTTTAAGAATAACCCCACATATTTTGACACTAGCTTGGCACTAACCTGTGCCACCTTGTTACTTGAAAAATGAGTGTCCAAAAGCATCCTATCTAATACCTTCAAAGAGAAGGAACCCTTATTACTATTATGGCGAACAGCTAACTTAATAGGATATTATAATGCTGCTACATGGTGTATAATTTGCACTTCAATTTCGCCCCACATTAGGGTGCCGATTTCTATAATGTAATATAGAATTTATGTATAATGTGACATAATGTAGGCATGCAATAACTCAGTGGGAAAATGTGTTATTGCCTAGGCTGCCGCTGTATAATTGCCCGGTGCAGTCCTGGGCCGGTAAGTGAACAAATTTATTACTATTAGTACCCTCTAGAAAATTAACACGTGACACATATACCATTTGTGTATGTACGTCACAACAAGGCAGGCAATTGTAAACTCTAATAAAAACATGTATTATGCATTGGGTAAGAAACAGGTTAACTTAACACTACATCAGAGAAAACGACACGGCAGATAAGCCCTGTTGATATGTTTCATTTCTTTTACTTTTCATTAATTTTGTTTTTGCAATTGTTGGAAATAATAAGTCATTAAAAATCCTGATGGCAATAAGAGCAAAGCTAGAAAGACACAACACTCTCCTAACAACATTAAAAGTGGCCATGCCTAGCTTGATGAACCCTCTCACGGTTACGTATCATAACTTGCCAGTGTCTGAAAATAATTATTTAAAAAATGATAGATTAAAATGTTTCCAGTAGCTAACAACACTTGAAAATTTATGTGCTCACTAAACGGTCTAGCTATAGCAAAATTCACTATTATCTCAAGTTTTGCAGTGGGCATAAACATGCTGGAAACTTACATACTTATAAAAATCAAAATGGCGTCACATGCTTACTGGCGCTAACAAAAATTGAGATAATCAAAACTATGAATAAAATTATATCCAGATGAAAATGTCTGTTTGCAGCGAACTTATCTTTTAATTCAGCAACTATGTTGAAGGTAGGATGCTCTCGCAGGAATTTGGTGTAGCAGGATAAGGTGAATATATGTGGAGCTCAGCTCTACACATACATTTACAGTGTATTCAAAACTTGTTATCTCCTGACCATTAAACCTCGTAAATGGGCTACGATTAACTCGAACTCCATTGCTAGTTGTAAAAGTTATTCTAAAATCGGTTCAAGGAATCATCTATACACCATAAAACTAATTTAAAATCCTACCTCTCAGTCCAATTCAGACGGGAGGCCCTGCCCTACATCTAACCTAGTTGGATGCTGCTAGCGAAGAGAACATTATGCTCTGCTGGCTGGCGCTTGCTTAAGGAGAACCTAATGCGCCAGAAAATCAACAATCAGGGTTTTAACCTGCAGGCCAATGGTGATTAAAACTATTTAAATCACCCACTTGAACCACTTCTAACAACCTAAATGATGAAAAACCAAAGAATGCGTGGTCTCGGAGATAAAATACAATAAAATAGTAAATGGAAACATTTACAAAAATGAGATTACACCAAAAATAAGTATTAATTATATAAAAACAAATTCGCAATGAAAAATGAACTAGCCTATCCAGATTAAACATAAAATATGGCCCCTATTCAAATAAGTTTAAAAAATCCTACATATTAAGAAAAATAAAATTAATAAAAATAAATCAAATTCACATAAACAGTTGAAATCATATTAGTGACACGTGTGACAAATCTTACACAGTCATGTGGCACCACCCAGGGGGGGGGGGGGGGCGTGATGGTTCAATATTTCAGCTTATAACAGGCCAGCAGCTCCTGGCTTCGGAAACTTTCGTGTCTAATGTTCGTTATAAGTTCATATCTCGTGGGAGGCAAGACATCGCACGAGCGTACAGCTCTGCAGTCAGGTGAGATCGGGCGGTTGACACACAGCCCATGTCTCGGTTCCTTAGGCACTTTAAGGTCGTGGCGTCGGTGCACAAGTGCGGAAGCTTCCCATCACTTCATGTTGGAAGGGCCTTAAAAAGTGCTCACTTTACTGTGAACGGCCTATACCTAGATAAACAGTCAGTGCACTGAAACATTTACCTCTATCGTCTATAAGCCATTGAGGTGCGCTTCACTTCCAGCCTTTTGTGTGAACGTTTATTTATTCTGTGTGTCAGTGAATTGTGCGCTCACCGTTGTCTCGCTCCCCCAAACTAAGTGAGTCTAAATCTCATACGAAGACTGGAGTCAACTAAGGGCCCACTTACCTCTGCACACTTAAATTAACACAGTCACTTAAAGCACAATCACTATTACGTTAGGGTTAGCTAGGCACATTGTGTAACCACTTTACCTTCACATAACATTGAATGAAGAACAATGCTATGGCTAGACCAACAAACAACATTATTATTTACATGTTACACACTTAATGGAACTGAGAATTCTACGCCTGAAGTTTAGGCATCTCAAAAAAACAATAACAAACTTTCTTGTAAGCACAACGAGAAATAAACAACAATCAACAAATGCAACACTACATAACCACTTCTGAGAGCAAAACGTGTATCTAACTATGTACAACAAAACAGACTTCCAGGGAGACTGGCATCAACGATGCTAAAGTAAACAATAAAATGTATACAATTATGGAATTTGACAACGACGCTCTAATGGGTTATTTCAGAAAAGACATTAGCCCACAACAGGATGCACACTGGAATACCTGAAATTACGTTACGTAAAACTTCAATCACAGTGTTTATATGTGTTATTAAAAGGGCAATTTCTTTGTGGTAAAATCCGGGCGTGCCTGTCTGATCTGTGTTATAGGTCCTCAGATATGGTGGATGGCAGGAGACAGTAAGTTTACAATACGTTATGTTCCCCTGGTAGGCAATGTAGGGCAGTAGGCGACTCTCATCGCGCTCTTGACGTGTAATTCATTTAACCACTTCCTGGCTATGCTCGATAACTTATGCACTCTCCGACGGTAGCAATCCGTTGGCGTAGCATTCTTTCACAGTACTTCGCGTCCGGCATATAAATAAATTACTTAAATTCATTTTGGGTGGCTCTTCAAAAATTACAATTGCGGCATGTCTAAGACAATCAGCGCCGCACATCCTGACCTCTTCACATAGAAAAAACATCCTCTACCGTGCTTCACTTAGTTAAATGCCGTAAAATCAGCGTCATACAGATGCTCTTCTTTATGCCTTAATAGACATTGCTATTCTGTACCCTCGTGGGTCTCGTAGTTTCGCTGGGATGGTAACCACGTAGCGCAGTTAGGTTATATCTTCCTACAGTACTATCAGTGCCTGGCATGACCAGTTCATAACAATTTTCATAAACTTGTAGCGTTACTTGATTCGGTCCTTCGTATAAAGAAAGAAGCTTAGCAGCAACAAAATCCCAGTGTCTTCTTAAAGTATTAGTTCGCACCAGTACCAGCTGACCTGGTTCCAACATAAATTTTAGATTTCTTAATGTTTTTCGCTCTTCTATCAGCCGAGATGTGCATTCTCCGGCATAAAATTGTTGTCAATCCCTCTCGTATCTCGTGTGCATTTTAAGGTGTTTCAGCCAAAATCCTCGGAATATCTGGTAATAATTCCGTATCTAAATTGCCGATCGTTTCCCAGTAATCACCTCCCAAGGAGTATCACTCTTATGTCACATGGGATGGAAGTGGAAAAATGCCAGGTTTTAAATTTCACTTTTCGCCACGCGAAACAACTATTTTCGCTCGCAACATTTTTTCCTGTAGCTGTGTGGAAAACGTAGCAAAATTTCCACTTTCTAGGGTGCCACGCAAAACAAATTTCCTCTGTGTCATTTTTGCATGCAGCTGTGTTCAAAATGTATCAAAACTTCTGCTTTCTATGGTGCCATACAAAACAAATTTCCTCTGTATCATTTTTGCATGCAGCTGTGTGCAAATGTAGCAAAACTTCCGCTTTCTACGGTGCCACTCAAAACGAATTTCCTCTGTGTCATGCATGTTTTTCGCTGATCGAAAGCATTTGCAAAGTATTAGCTTTTGTTTGTTCCAAAGAGAACAATGTTTTGTTACACTACGTTTACAAACGGCAGTGTGACAATAGAGATAACTAACTTCGCTTCCTCTCTCTCGTGCGGCTTTTTTTCTTGCCTTATTTACTTAAACAGCTGTGCGACGTTCGTGGCAGCTTCTGTATTTTCTCCTAGGATATACGAAACGACTCTTACGTGTTCCACTTCTTGTACTTTATTTTTCCGCACCCTTGTGCGTCTCAGTAGTTGTTGTCTATCCTTCGCCTGTTCTTCCAGCTCTCTTATTTTCTCTTTTGGTTTTGAGAATGAAGTAGCCATCTTGCGCACTTCACTCACATAGCTGCTAACTGCGGGGATTTTCTCCTTGGTGTTTTCGAAGTGCCTTTTTGTAATTTTCTGTAATCTTCATTCACGTGTCTTTCATCTCCACAGGAACCACGCAGTGCAATGTTTTGGTATAATGAATATTATTTACAGAGTTAATTTTAGGAGCAATATGTAACAACCGGCACGCAGGGTAGGAAACCGATTTGCAAATGTTGTGTGCAAGGAAGTGGTGCAGCACAGGGTGCCAACCCGCCAAGCCACGTGGAGAAAGTCAGTAGTCATTCGTCTTTGTGAAGGGTGTGCCACATCACGTCGGGGCTCGCATTTCGCGCACTCGGGCAGCCATACCATGCTGGACTAATCATTTTACAGCAATAATCACTTTAGCATACTGGAGCCTTTTTCGTATTTCAGCTGCCCGAGATTACACCGCCCCTCGCACCTACCCAATGCTTGCATCTCCTGGGTAGGCTTAAATTATACTTAAATTAATTCATGTGACCACGTGTATTTTGCACAGTATTACATGAGCTCATGGGTTCGTAAGCAGCACCCATTGTAAGCTTGTTCCGACGGGAATGTAATCATGTACTGAATAAATCGTAGCAAGGCATTTAAGGTATGGGCCTTCTCTCGCCAATTTTCACAGAGTGTAACTTACTGTGCATATATTATGATTTAAATGGTCACGAGTCGGCGTAATAAGCAACAGTGCTTCGTATGTGTGTGTGGGGAGCTCAGATATCCCACGATGCAACAAGTAAAGGAGTTATTCAGTCAGTATTAATGTTACTCTATGAGGAGACAACAACTGCGCTTGGAGGATTTGCCGGGGTCCTCAGCCAAACGACCCTGAGGAACGAGTCCACAGCTGCTCTCCGACTTCACGATATTGTCAACCGGACAGTATCTGGCGCTCTGGATAATTATCTCCACTGAGATTCCAAAACTATAGTCACCGCTCCTCACCTAACCAATATACTTTTTGACTAACACCTTGGCACTAGTTGCCAGCCTCCTGCACATTAGACAAACGTCACATGTTGACTTAACACCTTACAGATTTCTGCTGACTTCAAAGATCTCAAGGGAAAGCAAAACACGAATTTATTGAAGCTGTCAACAGCTACTAGGATGGAGGTAAATCCCACAGAAGTCCTGGGTAACAGACCAAAGATGTCTAAGTAAACATGCTCCCAAGTAAACTATGCCATTGCCAAACTATAAGGACTTATCACTTTAACATTATGAGATTTTGCCTTCTGACAGGATTCGCACTGGCGGAACAGATGTTAGATCTCTTTTACCATACCAGGCCAATAAAATTGTTGACATTGCTTGAGGTCCACAATTTACCCCCATTGGCAGCAGTTTCCATTGAAATTGACCCCAGGGAGTAACAAATGATAACACTTCCCCTAGAGCCTGGATGTGAGTCGCACTGCAAAAATGTGGAATTTAGGTCAAAAATGGACAAATATTTTGCCTTTTCTATGTGTTGAAACACAGATTCGATTGGAGGGTAGGGCGAAAGGGTCAGCATAGATTTTTTATTGACTTTATGGTATTCGCAAATAACTCAGTATTTCCCCGGGACCTTTTTGGGTAAAAGAAATGCAGGGCTATAATATGAGCTAGTAGAGTGTTCCACAATATCTACATCATGTAACTCTTACACCAACGTCTTAAAATTTTTAGTTTGGGTGATACTCTGTAAGGAACTGAAGATACTGGTTCAGAAATCTTTTAATTTCAACATAATAGGTTGTTTTACGTAATGTCCTAATTCTTTAGTAATAAAATCCTTAAATTCTAACTGAAGTTCTGCCATTTGTTTTCCCTGATATTCCTCATTACTACTTACATTCATACGAAATCTTTTCGATGGAATTTTAACAGGTTGCTGTTTACAAAATCCAAACACTAGTTCCTTCCTAGTCACACCGACGCATGTCCTGGTTTTACCTAAAAAAGCAACACCTAAAAATAAATCGTGGTTAAGTTCTGGTAATGCACAAAAATTCACATTGCCAAGAAACATTATCAATTTTGATTTTAAATCGAGCTACACTTTGGGAAGTAATAACTCCTCCATTACCTAGTGAAAAAGTAATTTGTTTTCTTTTATAAACACAAACGAGACCTATCGGCATGTTATGTAACAGAAAATTAAAAAAATATTGGTTTATCAAAAAGCCTGTGGCCCCTGAATCCATCAAAGCAGACACCATACCCTGGCCAGCTATAATTACTGGGACATACAACAAACCATGTTTCCTTTCAAAAACCAAACTATTCACACTAGCCTCGCCCAATACTTTTTCCCGCTGGGGACAATGAGACCTGATATGCCCGATTTGTTTACAATAAAAACATTTAATGTCTTTAAATTTATTTTGAGGAACATTTTCATTATTTTCAGTTTGAGTCACACGACCTACACTTTTATCTTTTCCTGAAGTAACGTTAAACAAGGCCTTCTTATGGAAACAATCCTTGGCTAAGTGATTCGTTTTTTCACATATAAAACATGATTTACTAACTTTAAATTTTCGATCCTCATCCTTTCTCTTTATTACAGCAGAGGGCTGTTCAACCGCACAATCTCCGACGTATTTTTTTTTTCTTCCATAACCAACTCTAAAAGCTGAGACATAGTGGTCGGTTTTGAGGCGAACAAAAAGAATCTATTTTATTTTGGAAGCTAATTATGAAAAATTACTTATACAAAGTAATCCTCGGAACAAGGCAAACCTAAAATTCCTGCCATCCCAATCACTTCCGTGACAAAGGTTTTCATACTCTGTGTGAGTAATTTACATTTTTCCAGCAATTTCAAACGATATTTCTTTACTACTATTTCACTCGCTACTAACTGAAAACATGTCTGATAAAGTCGGGATGTATCCTAATTTTGGCGTTTCTGGCCTTATAAAAATGGATTGAAATTCTTCTGACACTTTAAACTAACTTCCGAAGGCAAAAATTGAGCAAGACAATTATTCAGCACAAAAAAAAAAAAAAAAAAAAAAAACCTAATTTAATCTTTTAAACATGATCTTAGAGGTTAATCCAAAGGGGATATTTCTTAGAGATTTTAGAATTGCTTCGGACTCACCCCCACCCGATACACCATCACCTTCCCCTTGCCTTACGAGTGCCCAGGCTCCTACAAAAAGTTCGGACATTCCCTCTGATTCCGAAACTTTTCCTCCAGGGAGGCCTTTACAAGCTTTTGGATTCAGGCTGTGGACATTTTGATAGCATTAAACACTTGCACTGACAATATGTTTTAAAAAACCTGCAAACAAGAACTCTCTTGGGACTGCCAAATTAAGTTTCCTAATTATTCCTGTGTTTTGCCAAGCCACACATGTACTCCTGTATTGCGAACACTCTGTCAAATGGAGCAGAGTGCGCAGGGAAAATTTTTGTGGCCCTGCATGGCCAGGCATATAAGACGAAACCACAGAATCCATGGAAAAAAAAAATGAAAAAAAAAAAACCAAAACAGCAGAGTACACAGAAGGTTATCATAAGACAGAGTTTAAACACACTTTACACCTAAATGTAAAATCAAAGACATGCATGGATAGGAAGAACAATTTTTAATTTTAATTTTTATTTTTAATTTTTATTCCTTTCTTTTCCTTCTCTCAACTTCAATTACATGAATGATTAAATGCCTTCCAATATATATACATATATATATATATATATATATATATATATATATATATATATATATATATATATATATATATATATATATATATATATATATGGCTGCAATAAAAAATACCTGTGTTTTACATTTTATTTTTGATATATATTACCCAATAATATAGATTTTGGGGTAAATGCTGACACTGAATAATACTACAAATATTAAATACTTGAAGTTACATACCCAGACTCGCAAAAATTGCGAGGAGGAACACACATAGGTTTAATTTTTTTCAAAGCCAACTACAGGAAACATTTTTCAAAACTTTACAAAAAACGAGGAACTGACCAATTAAAATTCCTACTACCAGAACAGATGTAATATCCTTTTCCTTCGCGGTTTCCAAGAAAACAATATACCATCTATCGTAAATTTTGCAGCTGAGCGACCTCTCCAAGCGACAGTGCTGCTTCCAGATGGTGCCATTCTGAAATGGCGACAGTCATCTTAGTATACGAAACAAAGCTAACTGTGTGGTCACTCTGCTACTGGGTGTCGGTAACCTTAAAGACAGTCACTTTCTCATGTCACTCACTTAAAGTTTCAAACCAGAGTTCAACACTTCAGTAAAGCAATGAGAAGGAACACTTATTTATTAACTGTAGTAGTCTTCTTGATAAAATCCTTTAGTTATGTTTTCGCACATTGACTGTGATTTTGCGTATGTGACAAGCATATGTCAGGCAAATGTGGCAAATTGATCAGTCTGCTAGGCCGCCGGGCAGTTGAAGCTGTGTAGTTTTCCGAAAGTTTTGAGACTCGCTGTCTCAAACACTTCTGAACCACGTCTACTTATTCTCACATTGATTGATTTTATGTATTCTTTTTAAATAATTATGTAGTAGACCACATTTTTTTGCCAGTCGGCTCTTAAGTAAGCGATCATGTACAGGCATCTAGGTAAGCGAATATAATTTGCGGACTCTTAAGAGACATGCTCGTAAAATTCAATATTAGAGTATAATTTCTAGTTCCACGAATGTATGTTTAAGCCCTTTTTAACCATAGCAATTAGACTATATGATTACTTCATAGTGATGTTTTTTTAAAAAACAGTTTATAACAGACTGGTTATGATATAAGAGTTAATTGGGTAACTATTACATTTTTGTGCTTAAAATGTATTAAAATATTTATTACAAAAATACTCCAGCAATTTTCAAGTTCGTCCATGTAAAGTGTGCATCGTTTTACAAATCCCCATCATTCGTTAAACATGGAACAAACTATTCTCACACTTATAAACTTCATGTCGTCGTGCAGTAAACTTTATGGTAAAATCATTGTAGCAATAGTGGCACAGATTAGCCACTGAAAGTTCTGTAAATGATACACTGGTGGGCCCAGATGGTTCGGCTGTCATCATGTTGGAAGGAGCAGAAATTAGGAACGAAGATGTCAATCACACCGATGACGAAAGTTGCAGAAACATTGATATAAACTTCTCGGCAGTGTATGCTCCTTACAGACATAACCATCATCGATCCATAGGCTTCTCACTTACCTAAGCTCCTTGCATATATACAATTGGTGATATCATGAACTGTGGATATTTTCATGTGTTCGTAATCCTTACCAAAGACCAAGATATCAATGTGTATGTGTTGAGTGGGCAGAATCCGCTCATTCTCAAAAGAAGATGATCTACCGAATCGGGTGTCCACCCAAAGCCCTTCATTGCCATTTTTCTTCCTCGTGGTATACCTTCTTTATGCTGTTTTCAACACTCTTTTCGATGTCATTTATACTATAGATAGGTACATTCGAGGTATTGAATGCCATCATTTCATTCTCAACATTGTATGACTCTGGTGTTCTATAGCTTCATTCCAGCTATGTTTTATAGTTCACACCACTGTATAATTCCACCTCCTCTGTAAGTTGGTTCATTAAATTTGGTTTCATTTATGCCAGAAATGAACAAACATCTTTCGTCGAAGCTATCAGATTCGAAGCAACATAATCTTTCAGAAGATGCCTAAATGCAGATTGCTTCAGGAAAAATCCATTTGCATTTGGCTTCATCTCACAAGTTACTTTCATAGGTTGCGATGGCGAATTATAGGTGTAGCATCTGGTTCACCAGTCGAAGCTACACTACGTCATTTTTCCCTGTAAACTGCACAGAGGAAGGACGATCTGCTTGTTCAACATCGGTGGATAATACTTCACTTTTGCATTGTTTAAAATGTCTGTTTGAACTATCAGTGCATGCACTCAGTTTAGAGAACTTCTCACACCGATATCCCAGGCAAGTGGTACTCCTTACAAAAGCATTCTTTTCATGCCTTCATGCTTCATTGACATTTGCGAAAATTTGTCGCAGTAGCTCCATGGAAGTTTTGATGAACTACCGATGGCATTCAAAGCTGAAGTTTTCTGCTAGTCGTGTCAGTTCCGATGCAATGTGAAGGTAGAATGGTGGCGGTTTCGAGATGTCTTTTCCAGTTGTAATTTCACATGCAAAGGTAGCACGCCCAACATACTGATTACAGTTTACCTCGTGTAGCTTTTAATAAATATCTTCTCATATTAACAACGAAGCCTTAACGAAGTCATCGATGACAGCACAGTTGTAGATGTCCCATCAAAATAAGTCGATGGTGCTGTCGGTGCGATACCTGAAGAAGGCTATGGTGATGCTTCTGCCACAGGTGCTCAATCTGAAGAGGTCGATAGCACTGTGCCAAACTTATGTGTTGATGGTTCACCAACCTTTGGCTCCATAATATATTCCAGTTTTTTACACGAGCCGAGACGAAGTGTCTTTCACGACTACCACTTTCAAACTAAGCTTTCTAATCGGAACCCAGCTCCTTATATATTCTCGTGTACAGAATAATAATTTAAGGTTTCTAAGCTGTTGAAATATCTTGCACTTATGAACGTGTAAATATTCCAAGTTAGTAACAGTACAACCAGTATTTAGTTACCTGAACTTTAACAGTATCGCAGCTCAACTCAACTCTATCCAACCATTATGCATGGCAACGTGACTATACATGTGGCCAGCTAAAGTATAAATATGCTATTTTAAGGTAAGACATGTTTTCATGTCTTTGTTGTATTTTTAATGAGTTTACCAGAGTTGTTATGTGTACAAGGTTAATAAATTTGATACGGGAAAGTTCCTAGAGAGCTCCAGCTCCATTTGAAGCAACACAATAAGTGAGTTTATGTTTACCATGGCAACACTGTCAATAAAGAATGCTTTCAAAATTTAACATTTTTATAAATCATAAAATAATTTAACTAAGGAAAGAGTTTTTATGTTTCATCCATCATGTACATCACAGTCATCCACTTTATTTATATTATCATAATTTTTAATGTTTAATAAGTTAGTGAGATGGCTTGCAGCGGAAGTCTCAGCCAATGAGCGAGCTCCATACAAATGTGCTGTTAGTAGCGACTTTGTCATCTCGCAGAGTGGATGTGCATGTATTGTGTTCCCTGGACCTTCAACTTTTGCAACCAACCATGTAGTTTTCAATACTATTTAACATAATTATCTCAATTTTTTGTGTTGTTTCTATCCAGGGAGTGAGCCACTCTGTGCCTGGCTCACATCATACATGACCGGGACATAACTTTTCAACTTAATAATGTAGGCCTAGTGCCAAGTTATTCCATGTAAGTGGTCGCCCACTATAATGGCGAACCAGTGTGTAAATGTCTGCCTTTAGAGGAATTCAGAAAATAAAATGAGTCTTTGGAAAATCTATTCTTTTATTTATCCGGTCACTTCTCGACTGTTTTCCCACAAAAAGTGTAACCACATGAGAGTTAAAGCATCCGGTGGCCTAAACAACATGCCTAGAGTAAGTATGAGCATTTGGGGGAAGCTCACATATCCCTCACTAGCATCTACATGTCTGGATATAGTGAGTATGCATTTGATCGACTTCTGCAACAACAACTTTAGTGACATGGGGACATCGAGGGGGCCACTTAAGGCTGTCGGCCACACGACCCATTCATCACACGTGCGCTCCGCTAAGAGAAATGGCGCTCTCCCGGAAGAACTACAGAATTTCAATTTCGTATCCACACAACCTTTCTCCTCGATGGTCCAGTCTAAAAGCACATACATCAAAATGGTTTTCCCAACTTGTGTGGCTTTCTCACCAGTGAACTGCATGCCAGTGTGATTTTCCTTCCCACCTGAACTTCCAGAATTTTACCACACATCAACCCAACCTCATTTACCTGGCAATATTTACAAAAGTATTCCATGTCTTGTACTCCGCATGTGATCGTGTTGGCTCACATGTGTTAGGTCCTTTGAGCCTTGGCTCTTTTATCTCGCTACTGGCGAGCTTCAAGCAAGAAAATTGCGTCAAGTTAGGTCAGCACACAACAGAAGTGGAAGCAGAAAAGGAGAAAATGAAACAAAAGGAAGTTTGGTGCCAAATTGCCATTGGAAACCAAGAAGCACACTACGTCCCTTCCGCCATCTTGAGCCCAGGAGACACCTGTGACATCAGCGGCACCACCCTCTTGGACAAGTCCAATGCTGAGGGGAGTGAGGCACCTACTATTCCCCTCCAGCCGTGCCACACCAAGCCGGCAGGACCACCCCTATCGTGATGAGCATGAGTGTGACAGCAGCAAGCTGCGAAGCCACGTGGCCCGGCAGAAAAATATCAACACGGATCTCAACATGGAATTCTCGCATTAACTAAACCATGCCGCCGAGCGAGGGTGGCCAGGGTGGCAAATCACAAATAAAAAAACTCATCCTTGTGCAACAAATGCTTACACCTTGCGCCTAGCCTGGACCCGTTTTCACTGGACTTTCTTCAGGGCAAAATGTGTGTGAGCAATGAGCCCGTCACTGTGAGCCGACTGAAAGTGACATTGAAAACATCAACACCACAATATGCAGAGGCACACTGGCTAAAATAGTGGCCGGGAAACCTGGAAATATTTGCACAAATTGTATGAGACTGTAAAAAGAACAGGAGTTCATCAATTCCACATGTGCAACAGTGAAAATGGAACATCCTCCATCTCAACTTATGTCCACATTGCGCAAATGCACAGTTGGAAGTACGTGTGACAATACAGAAATAGCAACAATCGTCTGTGAATAGTGCCTATCGCCGGAGGAACGAGCGATGTGGCAAGAGCCAAATTTCATCAGTTGAGGCCTATGTCGACCTGTACCAACAAGGTACAATGTCATGAGGGCTTTGCACATGAAAAAAAGAAATGTCGCACGAGAATCCGGGATGCTTGCACCACAACAAGAAATTAATTCAGTTGTCAAAGAATTTTCTTTGGAGTCAGAAACAGCCAAAAAATTACAAATTGCAACCAACACGTCATTAACATCCATGGACAACGACAGAGGAGCAGGGGTGTCAACCAGTTCCCCAGCCCTGGTACAATTCCCACCAGTGTTACAGCAAATATGCTACCTGACTAAATACATTCCAATAGCAACCCCCGCATGGCAGATAAACAACCTAAGTGTCAACATGTGAATATGTTGACTACTAGGTTCCAGTCACTACCCATGTACACAGGGTCGATAAGTGATGACCCACTTGGATTTCTCAAGGATTGTAGAGACCGCCTGCACTGGTATGGTTTCAATAAGGCCGACTGGCGAAATTGCATCGGGGACTGCCTCTCAGGTGATGCAATATCCTGGTGGCATGTGGTAGCACATTATGGATGACGTGAAAGGAATTATCGAATTAATTTATCTTCAGATTCACGAAAACCTTCATTTCCTTACCCACACGAAGCAAGAGCATCCTCGAAGAACAGGGAGAAGAGAGCCTGTACAAATTCGCGACTCAGAAGATCTGTCTGATCTAGACATACCACCCTACATTGTCAATGAGAGACATATTAAAAGTCACTGCCAGCACCGCACATGTCAATACCAGCCCACATTATTGCCAGTGATCCATGTATCCAAGAAGGATTTTATCCAAATGGAAATGCTCCTAGATGCCAGTATCCAGGCACGACCACCCCATCGCCAGGACAACACACAGCCACAACACGAGGCAGATCAGAAGAACCGGGACACCAAGCAAAAACGAAACAGTACTGAGAATGTTTGCCACTGCGAATACCACCCATCAGACATCGGCAACCACACCACACCTGCCAACAGCCAGGTGGTGGGTAACCCTCTCGCCCCTGCTGGTGGTACAATGGACCCCACTGGGATAATGATTGTCCCATGTGGGAGTATTATGGGACAGCAGGAGAGCAGAACCAGTCAGTGCCGGGAAACGGGAGGATGGGGTACTGCGGCCAGATGCCGCTTACCCCAGATTCGACATGATGAAATCGGAAACAGAACTTGAAGATATTCTCCCCCCTCCCTCTTCAGATTACTCACACAACACACCATTCATACAATGTAGCAACATCGCCTTTCCTGCACAGATATTCACCTTACCCACCCTGCGAGCTTCGTCATCAAGATACAAGCCACTTGGCCAATAGCATGTAAATGGAAAGTAACATGTGCACAACAATCAGTTGAGAAATGGTGTATTACTGATGATAGTGTAGAATCGCACACAGGTGAGAACTGTAATAAATTGTGTTTGTACGTGCCCACGAAGGCATGGGACATCACTCTGAACTACATCCATGCTAATGAAGTTGCGGGACATCCAGCAGTTGCTGAAAGGAAAATTAATATTTTAAAGTATTTTCATTGGCCGGGTCTAGCCGTGCAAACAAGAGCAATTGTGCGCACATTTGTACAATGTAATAGCTATAAGAGCCAGCGCCAAGACAGGGCGCAACAGCAGCAGCCCAGAGAGTCGACTGAACCTTTCGAAACAGTTGTTATTGACCTCATGGGTCCATACTCGCGAATGTCTAACGGGAAACGATTTATTTTTGTGGCAACAGACCTGTTCTCAAGCTGGATTGAAGCATATCCATTATCGAGTGCATGTTCGTGGACATTGGGAAAACATTGCAAAATGAATTCTTTTCCCACTGGGGGTATCCCCGTTCGCTACTAAGCAATAATGGTACTGAATTCACGGGGAAAGTGTGGCAGGACTTGTGCACATTCTGGTGTGTTAGACATCACACTACGGCCAAATATAATCCACGTGCAAACCCTACCGAACACAGAAATCAAGACCTGCACATACAACTGTGTTTGCATGTGGATGATAACAACACATCATGAGCCGATCATCTTCCAGCGGCATTGTTTACATTAAAAACATGTGTAAACTGGCAACCGGCATACACAATGCCGCGACCTTCCCCTCCCTGGAGAGTTCATCAGTAGGGTGAGGGAACGCACTACCAGCGAAGGAGAAAGCAGGAGGAGAAGAGAGGGAGGGAACTAAGGGGATTGAGAGAACAATAGCACCACTACACACAGCAGTGGTGGCCGAACTCTACCCACTTCCCATCTCCCCTCCAGGCAGGTCAGCTGGTCTACGTGCATATGCATCTGCAATCTGCCAGGCAGAAGGCATTTTTCGCTGGATTTACAGCATGGTGGAGTGGACCGCATCCTGTGGTAAGATCGAAGGGTGTTGCCTGCTACGTCGTAAGATTGAGCCTGCACCACACGGCTGTCTTCCACAGAGATTCCCTGTGCATTGCTAGGGATAGCATCGCGATGCCAGACATCAAATTCCCCCTATCAATGCCTCGCCAATCAGACCAACCGCAACACCTGCCGAGACAGAGCAACACGGGCACATAGCTGCGATGCTGGATGCAACAACGTCTTCAAAGGCTTCAGCTGATGTCATCATGCAACAGCAACAGCAGCATACAGCAACCAGCGAACCACTGTCGTCTCGTGATGTCACAACAGATGAGCCGGGGGGCCACTTGAAGATGGTCAGCATCGCCAGGTGCGGACACCACCTGAGGGTGTCGTGATGCAACTGAGATGATGGGCGTCTCCAGCCAGTAGATAATCAGAGGGATTATGGCGTGAATGAGGGGTACAGCTACACAGCATGTTGGGTAGGCCCATTGCCTCGATCTATATCACCCACATTCGGCTGAGAAGAGCGAGCACAGCGGGGACGAGACAAGAGAAACAGAATTATCTTCCCACCCCACCGCTCAAAAAGAGTTAGTTGCATAAGACATGTTACGTGCATAGCCTACGAGCATTCTTCAGTGCCAAGCACAACCGTGCAAACATCCCCGCATCCAGCGACGGAGCAACAATGGCCCCACTATCAACACTGCAGCAGCAACGCTATGGACTGCGTCCACAAGGGACACTTCGACTGCCGGCCTGCTGCTACAGTTGAACCACATGGGAGCAACGTGTAGGCAAGTGAACGGCCACCAAGGTAGTTTGTAAGGGGGGGGAGAGCTGGACATGTGCAGCTCAATGCTAGCCCATTCACCAAACCTACTTACTGGACCACGAGTCAACACTTCGATTTCAGAAGGCAGCAGTGCTACACAGTGTCATGATGCGAGAGTGGGTACTTTAGTAAAGGGTATAGATAAGAGTTCAGTGTTTGTTTTCTTTTACCATGGCCATTAGTATTAGAGTACAGTGTTTGTTTTATTTAGATTATTATTTCTGCTGTGCTTAGCGATTATTACAGTGTTGTGCTACGATTCCACATGCAGTTTCGTGCACGGACACCAATGCAGGCTGTTGATCCCCCGTGCTAAAGTGTTTACATATGTCGTGTCTGTGGTTTATATATTTAATAATAATATTCAGGGTTATGTTATGTTGTTGTCCAAGTGCACACACCACATACTAGTGTTAACATCTTGTCTTGCCAGTGATATAATGTCAGGGTTATGTTATGTTGTTGTTGTTATTTTTTTCCCCAGTTTATTTAGGGTTTATTTGTACCTACCAATAATTTTCCCTTTCTTGCCGATGTAGGCATATGAAGGTGCTTGCCTTGTAGTATTTTTATGTTTAATATGATTAATTTTAATATCTCTAATTGTTTTGATCCAGGGTTATTGTGTTTATGCACCGAGGACACAAGTTCCCATTCTTAAGTTAATCGACACACTTGGAAATGATGGAAAGCAGAGTGTATAGAATAATAATTTAAGGTTTCTGTGCTACTGAAATTTCTTGCACTCATGCGCGTGTAAATATTCGAAGTTAAAAGCAGTACAACCAGTATTTGGATACTGAACTTTGCCAGTAGCGCAGCTCAACTCAACTCCATCCAACCAGTGTGCATGGCAACGTGGCTAACCACAAGGTCA
Organism: Dryococelus australis; assembly: GCA_029891345.1. Taxonomy (NCBI): domain Eukaryota; kingdom Metazoa; phylum Arthropoda; class Insecta; order Phasmatodea; family Phasmatidae; genus Dryococelus; species Dryococelus australis. The sequence continues at coordinate 200,537,804 of CM056993.1, read as the reverse complement.
GCTAACATGGAAATGTGCTATTTTAAGTTAAGAAGAGTTTTCATGTCTTTGTAGTATTTTTTAGTGAATTAACCAGGGATCTTATGTGTACAGGGTTAATAAGTTTGACACAGGAAAGTTCCCAGAGAGTTCCAATTCCATTTGAAGGTGCACGATAGGTGAGCTTATGTTTACTATGGCAACACTGCCAATGACTAGTGCTTTTCAAATTTTTACATTTATGTAACACATAAAATAATTTAGCTGAGGAAATAGTTTTTATGTTTTATTCGCCATGTACATCACAGTCATCTGCCTCATTTAAATTATCATACTTTTTTATGTTTAGTAATTTAGTCGTGCAACTTGCTGTGGGAATCTCAGCCAACCAGCGAGCTCCGCTCCAATGTGACAATAGTGGCATCTTTATCGTCTCGCAGAGTGGATGTGCATGTATCGCCCTCCCTGGACCTTTCATTTTTGCAACCGACCATGTAGTTTTCAATAGTTTTTAACGTAATTACCGGAACCTTTTTATGTTGTTTTTATCTGGGGAGTCAGCCACTCTGCCCTTGGCTCATATTGTACATGACCAGGATGTAACTTTTCAACCTAACAATGTAGACCTAGTGCCATTTCCATGTATGTGGTCGGCCACTATAATTGCGAACCCTTGTTTAAATGCCTCCCTTGATAGGAATACAGAAAATAAAATGAGTCATTTGGAAAGTCTACTCTTATTTTTATATGGTCGCTTCTCCACCATTTTACCACCAAAAGTATAACCATGTGAGATTTAAGGCATCAAATGGCCTAAACAACCTGCCGGGAGTGAGTATTAACATTTGGGGGAAACTCAGATAGCCCTCACTAAGCTATGCATGTCTGGATACAGTAAGTTTGCATTTCATCGACTTCTGCAAAACAACTATAGTGACGTGGGGGCATCGAGAGGCCACTTTATGGCCATCGGCCACATGACCCATTCATCACTTGTGCTGTCCTCTGAGGAAGATGGCGCCCTCGTGGAAGATCTTAAACATTTTAATTTCCTATTCACATAATCTTTATCTTCGATGGCCCAACATAAACGCACATTCGTCACAGAGAACCAAATGCATGGTTGACACTGAGTGTTTTTCATCTGTGTGGCGTTGTAGGGGTGGGAGCACTTTACCCTCACCGCGGCTTTCCCTCACATGCGCTAACAGATGTTAGTGACTAGCCGGTGTTGTGGCGGAGGGAGAGTGGTTCAGCTCCCGCCGATCGAACTGCGCCCAGCTGGTCGTCTCCAGGTGGGCAGCTTGACATCACACACTTCTCTAAAATGGCCGCTCTTCTGCACGTACACACATTCGCCGAAGCAATGGTGGCTAACTTGCTGTTCTGACATGCTCTCCTTGCTCACCCATGTGGCTAACTTTCCCAACATTCCAATTACGTGTAGAACGTCGGCACACTGGTTCCGTGCTGCTTCTCTGTCGTCCCCGTAGACGGTATGCAGGTGATATAATAAAAATTGTGGGCAGGAACTCTGATACGAATATTCTTGCGGAAAATTATTATTTTTTTGGGTTTTCAGAATTTCGATGTGGGAATTGGCAAGATGGAAGGATTAGGCCACACGGAGGGGCACCAATTTGTTGCAGTGTGGTCAGGTCGTAAAGGCTAATGGTGACTTAGTGGGCGGCGAGGTTATTAGGTTAGTATGTTGTTGATATTATTTACTTTGTATGCACCAGGCATCATTCAGATACAAGTGATGCCACAAAGTCTGGTAGAGGAGATTCTGTAGATCCCTAGGCCACGAGCCATTCACCCAGGATGTTATCTTCCAGGTTCAAGTGATGTTCCCTTCAAGAATATTACTGTAGATTAAGTATATTCCATTATGACTGGATAACTTCTGATGCTGTGTTACATGCCTAAATTGTTAGAACATGACATCGATGGTTTTGAGCCAGTGGCCTAAAGCTGACCAAGTTCCTTGCATACAGCGGTTATACACAAACACACATAGAGAATTTACATAATTAATAAAACTCCTGATGAGACATGTCACTAGTGGGTATTTGCAGTCAAACATGTAAATAATGTGCAGAGTTACTTTTCACGTGTATATACTATGACTTTATTAATAAACTTCCTAAACTGGAATAAAACATGCTGGTACCACGCACATCCCATCGATAAGGCTACACTGATAAAATGGTCTGTGGCCAAACAGTTATTAGAGGTAAATTAAGTGCCCTGGGACAATGCTAACCACCAGGGAAATGGGCAGACATATCCTGCAGCAGATACAAATGGTTCCGATAAGTTAACTAAGCCAATGAAATAAAGTTATTGGTTCAAAAGTTGTTGGCCACCAGAGCACGCACGAACACAGATTTGCCCCTGCAAGTTATGCTACTGATTTGTTTGGCTTGGTGCCTGACCAGCCCTGGAGGGGTGAGCATGGCAAGCGGCCACAATTTTCTTAGACATATGTTAAAAACATTTATTCTACAGAATCCTTTGATTACCTGGTAAATGTTGAATAAACTAAATCAATATTTCATTAAATACTACACAACCAAACATTAGACCTGTGGATGGATGGCAAGGGGATGAACATGTATGAAGTGAAGTAACAACATTGCAATATTACCCTTAAAACACAGTTTTGCACAGCAGGCTTTATTTGAGGGTGTCTTGTTGTCTCCTTAAATACCAAGGGTCTTTATGGCATCTGCCATTAAGCTGTTTTGCTTGGTAGGACTATTTGCATACACTTGCTCACTCTGGCGTACACCAACCTACACTGGGGGTGCACGAATATTGTCCGCTCCCACTTGTTGTACTTGACATTTGGAAGGTTCGGGGAATCAGGGAATTACGAACCAGTTAGAATGTATGGCTGTGGAATACAATTATACCAGGTGGGCACCAGTCTTTGCTCAGCTAAGAGCATGATGATAAAGAGGGCACGTGGGCAGTTCACCCTAAAGTGGCTCCCTGACAGCATCACTGTCATTGTTGTCCATTGTCTACCCTCATAGTATGCAAGCATGCCAACAGACTTGATTTAGACTTGCTGTGCAAGCTTTGTGTGACAAGTTTGATTCAAGATTGTCTCAAGATTAGATTTGAAGGCCTTGTGATTACTAACCTTCGGCAAACTTGCTGAAGGCTTGAATTTAACTTGCCGTGGTTAGGGAGAGACACTGTGGATCAGACGCTTAATAGCCTCTTTGTACAGGCTAACCCATATTCTGTATTTGAAATTGTTTTTGGCGTGGGTAGCAAGCCATTTAAATAAGGTAATTAAATATTAATAAATAAAATGTTTCATGTAGTTTATTTTAACACTTAATTGGGTACCTAATGGCCCAATATGCATGCCGTGAAAATGTAAGTACCACTGTCGACTACTTGTTTACCCTTATTTATTATACATAACTGACGAATGGATGAATGCACAGAGATCGTGTCTTAAGGAAAATACTACTTATAATTAATTAAAGCTTGCATCATAACAATGTGATGTGCATGGATTCAATAAGATGTGAAGCATCTTCTGGACACATAATGTGCATGACATTGAATCATAACAATTACAAATGCCCTCTTAAAATTAACAAAGAAATACACTAACGCTGGTGATAAATGTGGATGTTGTATTTCCACTCAATTACTGTGTTTACATACGTCACTTGATATTTTGTGCACGTAGTGCATGGAATTCTCTGTTTAGGAACACATTTGAGACACTGACTTAACAACACAAACAATACAATCCAAGAAACCTTTTTCTAAATGGCACTCTTAGTATTTATTATGATAATGTGTAGAATAGTACATTCTGGCCATTCCCATGCCAAGACTTTGTTATGTTACATTTTTACAAGTTATGTGACAGTGAAGCAGCCAGAATAAATAAAATGTCATAGTTCACAGACAATGAGATCTATTCATCATTATTCCTCATATCGGGCACACATATGATAAGTTTCCAGTATAGCATGGAGTGCTCATAAAAAGGCAAAAAAAAGTGCGAATGCTACTACAAAGAATTGCGTGAACATTATGTCCCATTTGTTAAAAATATGAAATGGGTTGTCGAGTGGCACTCTCCCCAGATGAAAACAAACTTAAAATTACTATTGATACACTACATGGTTTGTTCTCAATGTGAAGGTCCGGGGAGGACGTGACTTCACATCCGCTCGACAGTGAGGTAATACGCTACTGACTGGCTAATGGCACGCTGCCATCTCAGTGGCTGTCCATGCCTGCCTTGGTATCAAGAATACCATTATTTACATTTTTTCACTCAATGCAATAAAAACGTTGATGGCAGACGAATGATTGCAATGTGAAACATAGTATAAACTCTTATACAACACACTGAAAATAATTACAGACAAAATAAATATATAAAAACTTAAGAAATTAAGAAGGTATACTTACCACATACTTATACTTAATAGTGTACAAGTTGCCTGTCTTGACACACATTCTGCATGTTAAATACAGCTTCCCTTTTTTAACCTATTATTTCAGTCCACTAATTTAATAACATAGATCATGTTACTACCACTAAAATCATTCAAAACATTTCCTATGTACAAGTTATGTAAAAGTGTGGTTAACTAACCACGTGTCCGTGGCTTACGGTGGAGGTTCAAGGCCATTAGCAACCTAACCTCAATGTTCTGTTTAATACTGTTCTGAATACTGTCCACTACTGGTTTACTCTTATTTATTTTATAAAACTGACAAAAGGATGGATGTGCAGAGATTGCATCTTAATGAAAATATTGCTAATAATTAATTAAAGCTTTCATCATAACAAAGTGATGTGCATGGATTCAATATGACATGAAGCATCTTCTGGACACATTATGTGTGTGATATTGAACCATAACAATTACATAAAGCCCTCTTAAAATTAACAAACAAATACACTAACACGGATTATAAATTTGTATGTGGTATTTCTACTCACTTACCGTGTTTACATATGTCACGTGACATTTTGTACATGTCTTGCATGGTGCACTGTGTTTTGGAACACATGTGAGACACTGATCTAATAACACAAGCAATGCAATGCAAGAATCCTTCTTCAGATACAAAATAACCCTCTTAGAATTTAATATGATCATGTGTCGAATATTACACGCTGGTATGTCAACATACTCGTTTCCTACTTTGGCAGGTTGGATGCACACAGTGTTTACACTGTGATGTAAACAAACAATATATTTAAAACACTCATTGCTCTACTTTACCACATGGCAGGTAATAAAAATTACTATGAACAAAATATTACACTTAAATTTACATAACTCATTTATGCACTCCACTAATGCATCGAGGCACTACATGAACTATACGCTTGACGTACTGGTTGCACTATTGTATCAGCGCGGCGCACGTGGATGTTAAATGCTGTGGACCGAGATGAACAGGCTATGTTAGGGTAGCATAGAACACGTCATACTAAGCGTACTGTCGCATTACGTAGCACACACATTCACACACTCATAGAGTGACTTGCTAGCTGTGCTGGACTTGGTGCCTGGTCGTGCAAACTGTCTTAGGAGGCGAGGGACGCGAGCATACGTCCGACTGGCTCAGCCAATCAGATATTGTGCATGACACAAATGGTCGTTTCCGACATTACGAAACTTTAAAAAGGCGAAAAATTGCTGGAAATGAAATGAGGTAATGAAGATAATTAACATACATAGAAGCTGCCTGAACATGAATGCTATTTTAAGTGAATATTACTAAGAACTCAGAGGCATTCAACTTCATTGGAGAGGAATTAAATTTTAAAACTAAAATTTAATATTAGTAAAGCAGTGAAAATAAATTACAACATTAGTTATTTTTTTCCTGTAGTGGACTACATGGTATCACAACAGCTGTATCTGACTTTGAAAATAATTTTCAATTATAAATTGAGACTACATGCTCTCGGTAATAACATTTTACTGTGTGGCGTATTAAAAATACATTCACGTTTGTTTGATAAAATCTGTCGAAGAAAATTTCTGATGGTTGTACTTCATCCTAAAATTATATTGCCAAATATTTTGAATTCGAAATTTAGATTGTGTGACAGGGGCTAAAGCATAATGTATATATGCACACAGAGCAATGACTGCTACATTAGCCAACACCCATAACCTGCTGTTAAGCCTTCGACTTCAAATGAAATGACAATATATTTAAATAAATTATACAAATAACAAGCGACAATAAAGTAATAATAATAATAATAATCAAAATCACATTTCAGACATTCTATATTATAATGGGTATGTGTATGGTATTACGTGAATATTAACATTAAATGTAAAGTGATTTTCAGGTTATTAAAATTGTTCTTTCATTAAAAATTTGTTTCTTAAGTAGTTTGTAAAATACAAATGTGTGGACAAACCATGGTTTCAATTTTTTTTAATTTAATATATCTCTCTATATGATCTACTTCTGTTAGCGCTAGCGAGACGATAGTGGCTAGTGCTCCACGCTTCACCGCTAGCGCTAGCATCGCGCTAGCGCTAGCGGCGAATCGTTGAACAACTACTTCCAAGGTCGTGAAGCGAACCACGGTGAGAGTTAATTCATGGTTTGTATGTTTGTTGTTACACTCGTGGTCCTGCTTGTGCGGCTTAGAGTGCGGCTGTTCGCGGCCGGGAAACGCGTGCGAATCTGCGTGGTCCACTTTCAGAAGCGCTTCACTCAAAACAGGATCATTGTGGTCGCAAACATATCGCCGGGACAAAAATGTTTGCGAGCTAATAAGGGGCGCGTTCCGGGCGTGTTTACGCAATCACGAGCGTTGCGTATTCCTGAGTCGTGTTGCGGCCTTTAGAATTAGCTCGTGTGGAACACCGTACACATCACCATGCCCAGAGACGAGCAGGCCGATAAGTGAGTATAAAATATAGTATAAAATATATGTCCTCTCTACTTTGCGTCTTGTTACAGGTTGTGAAGATCGTCTTAGTAGCAAACGCCTATCTCGCTCTCATCTGCCCGAATGCTTGTGTAGTTTGCCGATTGCTGACGAACTGTAGCGCGATGTGTGACGAGTTGCAGTCAGTGATGGTGTTTGTAAACGGCAAACCACTTGTTTGTTAGCTTGTTTCTCGGTCCTGTGTTCGAGTCCCGTACCTCTCGCCTGGCGGTCTGCTGACGGCCCAGACGTACACTATTTCTGTCCAATATCTCATTTATCACAATAAAGTACGTCTTGTTAGACGTAGGAACAGCGACCGTGGCGAATTTCGTTGTTTAAATTTTATAATACCCGGTTTCGAACTAGAAAGTTATTTCATTAGGTACGGAGAAGGTGAAACTTGTCTTGGGTTGACGACGGTTGCTGTTCTGATATGATTTGTTTACAAGAGCATCGCAAGGTCGACGTGAATGGACTGCAGAACGCAGTGAAGATAAACTTGACAACTTCGCCTAAGCTTTGGAGTACTGTCATAGTTCTGTTGCTATAGGGAACGGCATTAGGACTCATTTTAGCAGTGGTTCTCGAACTCCACTTTACTGACAACCTAACACGTACAACCTACCTCATCCGGCACTTACCAAAATAAACGGATAACATTAAACAATTAATAAAAAATTAAAAATCTATAAATAAAACTACTGTAATTTTTTTAAACTCCGAAACAAAAAAAAAAACAGGACAAGTGATTGAACACAGCTTTATATTGAAAAGAACCAACCATATTATCAACACTTGTAACTATAGGCTGTTCACAGTGAAGTGAGCAATTTTTAGGATCTAGCCTAGTTACTTTTTCCTTTTAGTCATTTTATATCCTATATAATCCTTTTTAGATAAATATTGCCATGCAAGTATTAAACACAGTGTGTATATTCCACAGCACTCGGAAGTTAACGTCTAAGTTTTCCATAAAATACATTTATTGACCATTATGAATGGGAAGCTTTCAAAACTGTTCACTTTACCACGAATAGACTATAGGCCTTACATCAAATCAATGAAAATTGAGAGCACATTTAGAAAGTTTTGCGGGTCACCTGCTAGGACCGTAGCTTGAGAATCACCGCAAAAAGATAACTGCGTAAGGAACTTACTACGTGGATCCCTTACTGTATGAATCGAACTTGAAAGAAGTCGACCTACCAATAGCATAGCTTCTGTGTGGGAAATTTTTTCCCGGCTGGCCTCGCCTTTATCTCCCTGGCCTCTTGTTTATCTACAAAGGTTTCTTTGATACGCCCCCCCTCCCTCCTCCCTCTTTTTTTTTTCTTTTTTCTTTGGCCAAGTTATCATGTCACTCCTGTTCACTTTAAACGCTATGATAAAATTCATGTTGTGTAATTATATACTACAATTCAAATTTAAGTGCAATTCATTCTGTAACTATGAAACACTTTAAGTTTGTTGGTTACTGTCGACAATGAATAGGAAAATCTCGATTTATACTAATTACTAGAAAAAAGTATTATGTTTAGTTTTGTTAAAAAGTTCGCACGCAATTAAAACATTAAAGCGAAAGCTGCTTGTAAAACTATTAACACGTGCAAACACGAATTCTATCGCCAATATTTCATTCTTAATTCAGCATGAAATATCTTATTTTTTGTTCATTTATACTTTAAATTAGTCTATAAATATTTCGTTAACAATTAAACTCAATAGAAAGAGGGAGAAGACAGGTATGTTGATAATGATTCATATAGGCAGTTCATGGTAATATGAGCATTTTTGAAAATCTACTTGTATGCACGTTGTGTCTCCCGCCTTATGTAAAGTTAACATTGCCATGAGCCTCATCACTTTATTCATGTGTCGTCCAGGAGAAACTGTGATAATATTGGAAAAGAAAATATTTCATAAATCTGGTAACAGGGTGCATGCCATTCAGAGCGCTCGTTAAAATATTTGAAGTTAGGAACAGTGACTTTTATCTAAGGTTGGTTTCAAAAGTGTTCACTTTATCGTGAACAGCCGTAAGTAAGAAATAGTTCTTATGTAAAGTATTACTGAAGTGAGTGAGCACGAATGCGGTGCGGTGTCCCTTGGGTGTAATTTTCTAGACTTGGTTAAGCTTTGTTAGCATGAGGCGGAGGAATATCCTGAAAGTAGAACTTTAGTAGGACTTCAGAAAAGTTAAGTAACCGTTAAAGGACATACCCATAACATAATGCAAGCGTCAATTATAAGAAAATTGGGTACTCGGGTTTCCTAATAAAAATTGCTGAGTTGCCTGGTTTAGATGCGTGAATGCAACCTTCATTGTAAAAGTCTAATTTTTTCGTATCACTGTTAATGAATTTGCTACCCAAACTTGCCCTTATTTCTTGTGCTAGCAGCAACTCGTAAAACGGACCGGAACTAATTGTTTTTAATTATTTTTCAATCAAGAATTTATTATATATAATGAGTAATATTTTTTCCCCGTCCACGATTTCAATTGTGTACCTAAGGATGTGTGCCATAATGCGTACGTGAGTATGGGATTTTCTTCCGAATAATATTTTTGAAATATTACCCACACGAGAATAAAATAGACATAGGCCTATGCAGTAAAGAATGTTTGGTAGCAAGACCGGAGTGGCTGTGGCTTTTTCAGTTCTCACCTCATGATCTAGGTTCGTACTGATGCCAACCCTGCCGAAAAATAAATCTTTAGATATTGCAAAAAAAAAACATACATATATATATACATGCATACATGTATACATACATGCATACATACATACACACAGACATACATACAGACACACATACATACATACATACATATATACACACAGGCACACATACAAACATATATACACACCAGGCACACATACACACACACACTCTCACGCAAGCACACATAGATACATACATACACACAGACGCACACATATATATCCATTCATTCTTCCATTCATTCATGCATACATACGCAATACAGGGTGAGTCCTTTAAAAGAGGCCCTGTGGGACATGCGTGTTACGGAGCGAGGGAATGAGGAAATACTGTCCACCTAGAGTAGGTGCTGGAAGTGGCCGCCATTGACCTCGAGGAAGGTATCCAGACGACACCAAAAGTTATGAAAGGCACGGGCGAGGACATAGGGATGGCATCGATAGCTGTGATAATGTTGGCCTGGAGTTCTTCGAGCGTGTGCGGGTTGTTGCTGTAGGCCTGTCCCTTTAGAGCGCCCCACGAGAAGGAATCACAGATGGATAAATCTGAAGAACGGGGTGGCATAGGTTGGTTTGTTCCGCGGCTGATGAAACGATCAGGCTGGAACACCGACTCAATGCGCGCGCAAGTTACACGTGCAGTATGCGTCGTGGCTCCATCCTGCTGAAAGTAAGCTATGTTGCGCTCATCCTCCGTCTGTTCCGCAAAAACATTGAGAATGTGTTCGATGAAACGAGTCGAGTTCACAGTCTCATGGAAGAACACGGGGATGATACGGCGTGATGACACGGTACACCAAACACCAAGTTTCTGAGGATGCAGTGGAGCTTCCGTCAACACGTGTGGATTCTCTCCTGACCAATGGCGCATGTTCTGGGAGTTTCCTTCCCCAGACAGATGGAACCATGCTTCATCGGAAAACAATACGTATCTATCCTGCAACACCTCCGGAGCAATATTGGAAAGAAACCACTCACAGAACTGCACTCGAGCTGCCGTGTCCACATCCAGCAACTGATGCCCCACAGTAAATTTGTACACTGGTCTGTATTTCCTCATTCCCTCGCTCCGTTACACACTTGTCCCATGGGGCCTCTTTTAAAGGAATCACCCTTTACAACATACATTTATTCATTCATAATGTGACATACCACAGTTGGCACCGGGCTGCTGTCCGGTGCTGTGAGGGGCGACCCACCTCGCCCCTCTCAGCCCCTCGGGACCGAAACGTTCGCTGCCTTATTGCTCCCTTCTTCTGGGAAGCCCGTGGATGATTGACAGCGGCAGTCAAGCTGTCGCGCCGCGCGGCTCCTGGCTGGCGTCACAGCCCCTCTGCCTTGCAGGAGATGCCGACAAATGTAGCGAAGGCGCAAGGATATTATGGGAATTAAGATACTCAGCGCAACTCGGGAATTAGCGAAATTTTTGGATGACAGCCCATGACTGTATAAATACCGCCGCGTCCAGTAGCCATTCGTCTTTGGCGAAGGCCATCTAGCTGAGTGCGGGCGTGAAGATAAGCAAGGCGTGACGCGGACAAGGTGTTAGAGGTGTGAATGGACGAGAGGATGTGAAACCTGACGAGTGAAGCGTACTGTGCGTGAGGGCGCTCGGAGGACTCTAGAACATTGCAGACTGGCGGGACATGGACCGAACTGAGGTGGGACTGAGTGGACATGTAATACGGATTTTAGTGTAGATGTTGGAACTGTTAAATATGGACACATACTTTATAAAATAATTTGATAGGTTGATACACTGTCTATTGGGTCTGATTCTTAATTATTTAATTTAATTGATTTCGTTGAGATAATTATAAATTTATTTACTTGAAGTCATTAATTGCAAACAGTAAGTGGTGTCAATTTATTGGGAGATGTTGAGTTCAAAGAATTTTGTTTGTCCTTATTGTAAATAAAGAAAATTATAAGTAACTAGCTGACCCGTGCGACTTCATTCGCATGATATTTTTGTAAAGTTATTCAAATAAAGCCTACCATTGTTTCATTAAGGTTTTATGTTTAAAATACTAATATTTCTTCTTTCAGGTTTAATGGCGTCATTAAATTACACCCTGCCATCGCTTCGTACATGTTTTATGTTAGCATGATATTTAGGAATTTGAATTGATCTAGCTATTTTTTATTGGGTTCTTTGGCCACTGAGCTACTGCTGCCTCCTTTTTTTGTGATCTCGCCACTAAGATACTGCGGCACCACTATTGGGTTCTCTAGTCCCTGACCAGCTGCGACCCCACTATTGTGTGCTCTACCCACTGAGCTACTGCGGCCTCACTCTTGGGTGCTCTAGCCCTTGATCAGCTGTGGACCCACTATTGGGTTCTCTAGCTTCTGAGCTTTTGCGACCCCCCTATTGGGTGCTCTAGCCACTGAACTACTGCGGCACCACTTGATATATATCTATCCACTTGGTCACTGCGGCCCCACTTTAAATAACTCTACCCATTGAGCCACTACGGTTTTTTTGAAGGAAAGGTGGACACCCCAAAGACAAAAAATAAAGGAGAAATGACGGAATTTTCTTTAACACTGCTTTTTTTATGCAGTAATCCTAAGAAAAGCTGAATCCAGTATCTAGTTACATCCCTGATCATCATTTTTTCCGGAACCGTTTGAGATATCTCGATGAAACAAAGTTTAAGTTGGTCCAGGGGTTATTGTCTATATACTGTGTAAATTTGATGTGAATACGTTAAATGGTTTTTGAGTTAAATCCGTTCGGACAGACAGACACTAAAAAAATTAACATTAGATATGGCGTAGTTATCAATTATACTATATGAAAAAATAATTAAAAGTGAGAAATTCGAAAATCACAGACACTTCTATTTTATTCAGTAGTATAGATTAACTCTTTTATTTAGATAAGACTTCCATCCCTTAACGAACCTGGTTTAGCCCACTGAATTTCGAGAGAGAGAGAGAGAGAGAGAGAGAGAGAGAGAGAGAGAGAGAGAGAGAGAGAGAGAGAGAGAAGAATTGTAACATCATACATACATACACACACAATAACTATATATATATATATATATATATATATATATATATATATATATATATATATATATATATATATATATATATATATATATATATATATATACTGCTTTGCAACGCGGAATAGTGCGAAAATGCATAGTCTTATATTTTTCGCTTTTTCGCACTATTTTCGCGTTGCAAAGCAGTATATACTATACGGAATAATATTCTGGAGGAAAGGGCACAGTGTTATTATGGTATCCAGGCAAGCTGTACTCCTGCGAATTTTTATATTTGGGATATAGTGCCCTGTACTTCCGATGCACACGCATATACGTAAACAGTTTTTTATAGTTGGCGTCATTGTGCTCGACGTAATGTTTAAGAGGGATTTTTGAAAGCACGCCGGACTTAAGTGCTATCTCTCCAAGCATACCTAATTCTAACTAGACCTTGTTGAGGTAAAATTTAATATTTTCGAATTTTCTCGGTGACGTATTGGAACCGGAAGACTTTAGTTGGTCAGCCATGGCTACTAATCCAGCTTATTTTAAAAGTGTAAAATTGCGGTATTTAAGTGGATCCGAGATTCAACATCGTAATCAAATTTATCCTTAAGGCCGACAGAGTGCACGCGTCGCAATAGAAGAGGGCCTGATGAGATATTTAGCCTGAAAACTGATATTCGAAACTACACATTTTTTGTCTATAGCAAATGGGTATTTTCAGCTATATGCTGTTCACGATAAAGTGAACACTTTTGAAAGCCCTATTATTTGGAATAGTAGTCAATCAATATATTTTATTTTAGATTTGGACGTTAACGTCTAAGTGCGGTGGAATCTACACACTGTGTTTATTACTTACTTAGCCATATTTATTTAAAAAGATGGTTAAATGACTACTCTAGGGCCTCAAAAGTGCTCACTTTACCGTGAACAACCTATAGTATTGTGTACGAGATAGGTAGGCCTACACCAGTGCCAGAATAGCTGCTGGGTAGTTCATCAGCTAAGTGACGCCTTTTACGAACAGATTGCAGCCGCATTTATTTCATTTTGTTTCCTGTTATGTTTTTAAGACTTTGAACAGCTTGTTTTATACTGAACTTTTCCCGATATTTTTGCCCACATATCCTTCAGAAGCAGACGTGTAGTGGATCTACCGAGTAAAATGTTGAACTTAGCTAAACCGAGGCAAAAATATTGATAATGTGAACTGCGTTAAGTGTAAGAGTTTTTTTAATTAGATACAGATTTAAAATTATCCATTCATTTTTTCGCAGCACACTACCTACTCTGCTGCCAAAGTTCAACTAAATTATTAACTTTCTTCTCAGAGTGTGGTAGCCAAGTTACGCGGCATAATTTCGTGTTTCTGAATAGTGAATAATTATGTTTTGCACAACAATTTTTTATTGGTAATATAATTAAATGCGTCTCCACCAGTCGATGTGTTATTAGTTAGTAGTTTGGAAAGTAGGAATTTTTTTAAATATTCTCAAGTGGTTTTGATGTTTCATCGGGCGAATGAAATATGACTTTCAGAGGGTGTTAAGCTAAGGCAGACTATTTACTTTACTAGTTCTCTCACATCAGTACTCTACACATATTATACTACAACAATAAATGGTCGAATTTGAATTTTATTAAGTAAATATTTCAAAGTGTTTAGTGATTTCGACCATGGTCGTCACGAAGATCTCCAAAGGAACACGTAGAAATTAGAAAAAAGTTACCTGTATAGGAGTGTGAGATTTACAACTGGGTGTGGTTACCCTAAATACATGCAACAAACATCCACGACTTGTAATGTCAATTTTTTTTTATCGTTTGTAATATACAACATAGTTTTACAGTAAAAATTTAATACAAATGCACAAACAAATATCAAAATAAAATAATGGGAAACTAGGAAGAACGCAATTAACTCCTCCCAGCAAAACTTGCATTGTGAAGTACCGTCGTTAATAAACAATTTACTTGTTATAAAATTGTCATTTCACATTTCATAGAAAAAAAAATACAGTTTCCAATAGAGGGTAAGTGCCCCCTCCCCTTCCTCGTGACTTTCGTGACCGTCACTTTCCATATGTGTTTACTACGTAGGAATAAACTTTACAAATTAAAACACGGCTAAAATAAAACTACAGTGTGGTTGCTTGCAACCATAGACTAAAGATGAGGAAGACCGCTTATTCGTCGTCTGCGCATGTACTCAAAATTAACCTACCCGAATCCTACACAACTGTCAATGTCACATGGTCAACAATGATTCAAATGTTTGTTTATATCTTAATTTTTAAATGATAAGCACTATTATATGAATGAAATAACTTTACCAATTTGAATTTAATCAAACTGCATTCCAAATTGGTCAGAGAAAGTATAGAAACATCGCAAAGCACTTGCTTACTAAACAGTTTTGTAACCTAAAATCCAAACCACGCCATTTGTGCTATACATATTGGCAGAAAAGCGGTTGAGTGCTGGGACACGGAGATTGGTTGTGCGCAGCCAGCGATATTGGTACAGGCCCTACCTCATCTTTAGTCTATGCTTGCAATAGCCCTCTCGTACTAACCTAGCTCTGTAGCTCACCGGTTGATTCTTTACGGTTTGTATGTGACTTATTGTTATTTGATGGCAGAAGAAAAGTTGGGTAGAAATGATAGTGTTTCTGCATTTCTGTAGACAAAGATCAGTTGCGGTGGAGCTACAGACAAATAGGTAGAGTTGGCAACACCGCGGTGACGACACTGCGCTACCAGCAGCTCGTCACTCTGCTGACAGCTGACAACTGACATGATGCTGCTGCATTGCTCCACGCTGCTTAATTCCATGACTGCGCAGTAGTCCAGGTGTTAGTTAACAGCTGCGACCAGAGAGGGATGTGACCGGAGCAAAGGCCACAGCAGTTACGAACGTCCTTATTAACAATGCGCAGTCGACAGTCAGAAATGAGTTGCTCAACCACGAAATAGGCAGTTCACGGTAAAATGAGTACTTTTGAAAGCCCTGCGAAGATCTACTTCTGTGCATATTGTGTATTCTTCTGCCATATGCAAAATTAACTCTTCCATATGCCTCGTTACGTTATTCATGCGTTGGTCAAGTGCAAATGTTAAATGATTACAAAAAAAAATGTTTTGCAAATATGCTCATTTTTTACACTTCGATGCATTAAGACAAACAGAAAGTTAAATAAATAATTTAAGTTATCACAAATGGCTACCTGACACCTTTTATTCGACGTTAAGATACGGAACTACTTACCATCCATCGTTACCAACTTCACTGGGCGCATGTCACTCAGTTCACCAGTTAAAGTAAATGCAGGTAGGGATAATGACTTTTCTAAGGTTGATTTCAAAAGTGCACATTTTATCGTTAACAGCCTATACACATATTCACAATGCGCAGTCGGCAGTTGAATGCAATTCACAATGTGCAGTCCATGTTTTTTTAATATTGTTTCTAAACACTGCTACTTTAGTTTTGGAATAATGAAATACTGGGAAAACGATCTTCTAGCCAAATAATATCAATACACCAAACACAACTGGAAGGTAACAACTGATTTAATTGTTTAAGCTAAATTTTGTAAAGTACGAAACATAATTTTAATTAAATATTTTAGGTAGTGATGAGATAATTGCTTGTAAAATAATATATTGTTTAATTACAATTGATTCATCTGTTATTTTAAAACAGTTCGATTATTCACGATTATCAGCATTGCAGATACTTACATATTTCACATTTATAAAAAGAATTAAAATGTAATTTTGAAACAATGCATTTTAAAATAGCATTAATTATTAAAAATTAACAGAAACATTTTTGGCGAGAACAGTTTTAAACAAATATATAAAAATATACAGTATTTGCGGTAAATTTCCATGTATGTATTAGAACAAGACAATCGATTATTTATTCGAAAAAAAATAGTAATCGATACATTCAAATTACAATATTATGCGATTATTCCATCTCTAATTTTAGGTCTATGTACCGGTACTTTACACAACACGAAAAGATCTGTTTGTACAGGTAAAGGTTGTTTACGATAAAGTGAGCACTTTTGAAATCAACCTTAGAAAAAAGTCACTGCCCTTACCTGCAATATTTTAACGGGTGCACTGAGTGACATGCGCCCAGTAAAGTTGGTAACGATTGATAGGAAATAGTTCCATATCTTAACGTAGATTAAACGTGTTAGGTAACCATTTATGATAACTTAAATTATTTCTTTCGTTTTCTGTATTTTTTTTTTAATGTATATAAGTGTAAAAATAAGCTGATTTGTAAAATATTTACTTTTAAAATAATTTCAGAGTTCCACTTGACCAACGCATGAATAAAGTGAGGAAGCTCATGACAATGTTAATCTTACATAAGGCGTAAGAATACACAACGTTCATATAAGTAGATCTTAAGCAGAGCTTTCAAAAGTGCTCATTTTATCGTGAGTAGCCTATAATCATGATTTCCGTCAGTGAATTATCTCATTTCATAATTACGTGCAATATGTACCGAAGTCAACATTGCTGGCTTTCAAAATACAAATAATAAACAGTCCTGCAGCAAATATTTGTTTACATCATGTGATCGCGAGCGTTCCATCTGATTGGTTGGAATTTTTCGGCAGTCGGCAGTTGAGTCGAGCAGTCCAAGATAAAGATTGACCATCTCCGACTGCCCAACTGCCGACTGCACATTATTAATAAGGCGTATAGGCAGTTCTCGGTAAAGTGAGTACTTTTTAAGGCCCTCCCAACAGGCATTAACCATAAATAAATATATCTTATTGCAGCCTCAGGGGTTAAATTTCGAGGATGGTGAAATGAATAGTGTTTATTGGTCACATTGCAATGTTTATATTAAAAAGCAGCAGGAAGATGGAAATTGGACGAAAGGAAAATTTAGAATGTCCTTAAAAAGTGCTCAGTTTACCGTGAACATCCTATAACAGTTTAGTTACTGACTGACACCTGCAGAGGTAGCACTGGGTGTACGTATGTGAAGAGAGCAGCACAGTTTGCGAGTCGTCTAGCTTTTGTATAGAAGTTGGTGGCAATGGCATATTCTAAACCGCCACCATCCAAAGCCAAAAAAAAAAAAAAAAAAAAAAAAAAAAACTTATGTTAAGGCATGTGTAAAATGTTTATTGTAAGGGGAAAGCCGTGTTTATTATCACGGTGCATAAATTTTACGTGATTTCAGGCAGACTAAATTAGTGTGGCCACTCAGCGAGATTATATACTAGTCTTCTGCTGTGTCACTGCATCATTTTTGGTGCAAAGCTAAACACAAATTGACTTATGCAGATAGCTATAGTATCTGACGTCAGTTACCTACTTACTATTCCATTGTTCTCCGGGCGAATACAAGGATATCAGATAACATTGCGACAACTAACAATTTAATGTTCACTTTACTCTCAACAAAATGTTATTTCAGGCAGCCGATACAGATGCTTTTAGAACAGTTAACTATTTGCAAGCATGAAGGAAATTGTACTGGCAACAAGTTTTGAGTTGAGATTTCCCTTCCTAGATTACATAGTAGACACGCCTTTCATTTTCACGTCGGAACTAGTTTCTCTATGTCCGTATAGAATGCAGCGTAAGGCCGGGAACACACGGCAAGCTCCACGGGCCCGTTCGGTGGCGTGTCTTGCGCGAATAATGTCGCACGTTTAAAACTGCGATCATTGTTCAGTTACTGGCGAGCCCACACCCTATCACTGATTCGTGTAACCTGGTTTCCTGTTAAAGGAGCTCACGTCTACTGCTTCGATTATACAGCGTATCCATTGCTGTAGTGTGCACATGGTTTAGTGAAGGGGGGCAAAGGCGTCGAGCAAGGGCGAGTAACAAGGGGATGTGACATAAGCCCATGCATGCTTCATTGGAGGGGATGGTAGAGTGGGTGGTGGCGTGGAGCAGGTTTCATTCACTTTGTATAATCCATTCACGGTTACTTCAGCCTTTTCTGAAGTCCTGCTAAAGTTCTATTTGCAGGATATTCCTCCGCCTCGTACAAACTATGCTTAACCAAGCCTGGAGAATCACATCGCATTCGTACGTACTAAGTGTAACAGTATTTTGTATAACGACTGTTTCACTCTAGGCACTACCAATATACCTATTTTCGCCCAGTTTTTATTCAAATTATTCATAGATGAAGCATTATAATTTATACATCAAATATGAATAATATTTAAATTTAACAGAAAAAAAAGTAACTTTTATGAACGTAAGTATAAAACTCTAGTGATACATGGCATATGTTGGAAATAACTAAACACGTCATACATTGGGAGATTTTTCAAAGGTTTGATTCAAACAGGCTGAAGAAACAGTGAATGGACTACAAACAATTGTCTCCATGTTACACAGGAAGATTATATTTGGTTGCTGCTGTACACTGCGGGACCCAGTGTCCAATCATCTTCCCTGGAAGGACAACTCCGCTACTCCTATACGTAATGACTGGTTCGTTTCACTGATCATCTAACACAGAGCCTACTGCTTATTGGCTGTGATAACTAAAAAAGTTGTTTGTCAGCTCAAGCATAGCACTGATTAAAATTTTCTTCTTATTTGCAACCCCTTAAACCATAAATTAACGTGGGAACGAAAGGGTTGATGGTCCTATGTACTGAAACGTTTTCTGTGAAATCGTTTGCGCGTAGATGCGTGTCTCGGTAAATAAATGTTTGCAAATACTACTAAATACGACAAAAAACCAATATCTATACCTCTATTTTTTTTACTTTTGTCATATTAAGTGAATTAATGGAAAAAAAAATCGTGAAAGTGGTCAATTATCGGATATTTAAAGTTTGCCTATGAAGTTTCTTTAAGCGTAAGAGAAAAGTACGATTATACGAGTGTAGTTTAATCAGTGTACTGTCATCGCGTTACAGATTTAGTTTACACAGTAAAGCGTCACGACGGAAACACTGCACACCTTGCGCGTAGGAGCGATGAGGCGCTAGGAGTGCGTGTTAGTGTCGCCCGTATCGCTCTCTCGCTTCTTGACCTTGGACGCGCAGTTACATAGTCCTCTTTAACACGTAAATATTAGAGGGGTTGGCGCTGTGTTCCGCCATCTGCTGGTCGTCGTGCCGTCGGATGTGTGTGCTGTCCCATATTTACGGCAATCGAACCATCAACCTTCTACGAGTAACATTTTTTTTAATTTCACATTTTTTATTTTATTTTTAGATTTTTTTTTTATTCTTCTCGAATTTTTTGGGTTTAAGTTTGGTTGAGATTAGGGTAATGGTCGTGGATATCCAACATGGAGGTCGGAGCAATACTGTATTTTCCCCCTTAATTTCTAAATTTAATTATTTTTTTTATTTTTCTCGTTTTTCGACTTCTAAATTTATCCGAAAGTCAAGATCAAGGTCATGAAAATCCAACATATTGGTCGAGTTCAGTAATTTAATTTTAGCTGATTTTAAAAATGTTAAATGCATTTTTTAAATTTTGATTTTGCTTTTGCATGCAGTGAAGACCACGGAAATCCAACTTGTTTCTAGGCTCCACTAATGTAATTTCCTCCCGATTTTTTAAAATAATTTTTGCGACTTTCCACGATTTTTGACTAAGTTCATCCATACGTCATGGAGGCAAGGTCAAGTTCAAGGTCATCTGGATCCACGTTGGTGGCCGGGTGACGTCACAATATGGCGGTCGGTCGGCTTCTGCTCCGGTCCCGGGTCCCGTTTATGCCAGATCTCTCTTTTTTCATTCTACTCTTGATAAACTTCTTCGAAAAACTGATATTTCGTAAACTTTTTTTAATGCCAAGTAACGGTTGTAGTTTTTGTTGTATGTAATTATAAATAACCATCAGAATGAAATAATTCACTAGTAGTAGTATTTTCATCGTTCGGGCGCAATGGGATCTAGGATAGGAGGAGATAGGCGCCGGCCGTTCGCCATGTTGAAATTTCCCTTTTACGTCAAAATTTCCCTTTTTCCCCTAAAAATTTCCCTTTTATCCCTAAAAAGCGACTAAATCTCCCTAAAAGCTTAAATTTTCTTTACTTCTACCATAAAGTTTTTCCTTTTTTTCCTAAAAATTTCCCGTTTTTTCCACAGAAGGAGAGGACTCGTCACTCCGAACTAAGGCAAGCGGAATGGTGAGGACCAGCAGACATGGCCGTGGCGGCCATCTTTGTTTTATAGGCATACAGTATGCCAAAATTATACAAGGGATCCAGGATCGGAGTCAGACCTAATCATCAGCCATCTTGGTTTTGCCAGCAATCTTGTCCGCCATATTGGTTGTAGGTGACCTTTGACCTATGACTTTTGACCCCAAAAATCCCAAACAAATGAAAAAACAGTAAAAAATGTTAAAAAATTTATTATCAAAACGTTATAAAAATATTTTTATGTATTAAAAAATTATAAATATAGTATTAAAAATATTTTAAAATTCTAGTCCGCCAGCAGCCACTTTCTCGAACAATTTCCTTTTTTTCTTAAGAATTTATTTTTTCCGAACAAATTTCCTCTTTTCCCTTGAAACTCCTCTTTTTCCTTATACTTCCCTTTTCCCTACAAGTTAAAAAAAAATTGCAAAAAAAATGCATAAAAATCAACGAACATATTATGTTATAGACTACTACCGCCATATTGGGTGCAGGTGACCTTGACCTTAACCCGATGACCTTGAATGACCTTGAAAACAAAAAACTATATAAATTCATCAAAGTCAGCAAGCATGTTATTACAGACTACTATGCCATATTGGATGCAGGTGACCTTGAATGACCTGGAAAACAAACTCGAGAAGAAATGCACAAAAGTCAATGATCATATTATGTTACAGACTACTACCATATTGGGTGCAGGGGACCTTGAATGACCTTGAAAACAAAAACTGCTGCTTCAATATGGGTGCAGATGACCTTGACCCTGACCCTGTGAACTTGAATGACCTTGAAAACAAAGACTCGAGACATATTCATAAAAGTCAGCGAGCATATTATGTTACTGACTATTACAACTAATTTTATTCTGGCAAATTAGGTAAACATGAATTAAAACACACTTAAATTTTACACACTTTTTTATTCAATTAATTTATTACAGCACGCATGCCCTCAAAACACATTACAATATTTTTAAATATTATATATCTTAATTTATGCAACTTTGTTGTAGGATATAGACTTGTATGCATCTCGCTATTCACACTTGTATTGTCCTTGTGCGAAAATATCGTGACAATTATTAAATTGACACACTGTGCAGGATAGGTTATGTAGGTAACTACACTTTTGAGAACATGTACCGAAGTCACAAAAGACCTGCTTTGCAGAAAACCAGGTACTGATGAGAAATGCACTTCAACTGTTAAAGGTCTTTGCATGTCTAAGCAAATTGTTGGTATGGCTGAACTGCTTACCACACCTGTCACACAAATATGTCATGCAGCAAGGATTCTTGGCACAATTTAAGTGCTCATGTCTTTGTACAAGCTGCGGGAATAAAGACACTATTGTTTGTCTTCCCCCAACCTGTGGCTTAAGCACTCGGAGAAATGTTAGCGAGCAACAGCGGCTTGCAAATTGGGCTGTGTCTGCTGGTGTCCGGCTGTGATGCGTTCCAATATGGCGGTTGGCCTCCATCGGATTTTCCCTAGCACCCCCTCAAACAGTGAATTGCATTCCATCATGGCTGGCAGGGGTTATAATGAATGATATAGGCAATCTCAGCTTAGTCGCGAGTGAGTAATTCTAGGGAGAGAACATATACATAGTCTTTTGGCACATGTAATAAGTAATTGCTAACTATGCAAGTGCATAGTTGGTGATTGTGGTAATTGCGTAAGTTAGCCACTGCATGGTTAAATAATCATTATGCTATTAATAATATAATTATTTACTACACATATTTATACCCTCGACTGTCAAACTATATACCTCACCACCTCTACCCGCCCCTTCCAACGTCGTCACTTGTGCTTCGGCAGCCGAAGAGTCAACAATTGTACTAGTGACAGCTCCACTCCTCATTTGTGCTCGACAGCCGAAGGGTCAACATATGTACTTACTCTCACTACAAAATTGTACATTTACTAATTACCCTCAACCGGAATGGAATCAAGCACTAGCCCATTCCATGCACTGGTCGCTACAGCTTCCAGTTTGGTGGCACTCCATCCCACGACACCCTGGCAAACCAGGAGCTCAGAGCACCGGTGCTTTCACAAATGTCCCTTGTGCCAGTTTTGCTATACAGCTACCCATCCCCCCCTCCAGTCAACAGCCAATCACAACACATCTCTCAGGGTGGAGGGGGAACCCATCAGCCAATCACAGCACACCTCAGAGGGAGGGGGAGTGGTGGTGAGGGAAGTCATCAGAAAACACTTATAGGGGGCGAAGGGGGAATACACCCTTACGAATTTTATGAAATATCACTTAGAATCCTTGTTGCATGTCTTATTTGTGTGAAAGGTGCAGTAAGCAGTTCAGCTGTAGCGACAATGTACTTAAACATGCAAAGACCTCTAAAAGGTGAAGTGCATTTCTCATATAAGTACTTCGGTACCTGGTTTGCTGCAAACAGGTCTCTTGTGACTTCAGTATGTCTAGTTACCTACATAACTTGTCCTGCACAGTGTGCCAGTGTAATAAATGTCACTATATTTTCGCACAAGGTCAACACGAGTGTGAATAGCGAGATGCATAAAAGTCTGTAACTACAACAAAGTTGTGTATATTGAGATGCATATATATATTTAAGAATATTGTAATTTTTTGAGGACATGAGCGGATGTAATAAACCAATTGAATTTAAAAAATGTGTGAAAGTTAAAATGTGTTTTTTTTTTTTTTACCTAATTTGTCAGAATAAAATTAGTGGTACTAGTCAGTAATGTAATATGCTCGCTGACTTATATGAATTTTTTTTTTTTCCGAATTTTAGTTTTCAAGGTCAGTCAAGGTCAAAGTCACCTGCATCCAATTTGGCGGTAGTAGTCTGTAACGTAGTATGCTTGTTGACTTTTATGCATTTGTTTCGATTTTTGGAAACATGCCATAAATAAAATTTAACAAATGCTTTCTTTCATCATGTTATATATTTAAACTTTGATACAAAATGCATATAGCTGGCCACATATTGCATAGACAAAATATAACGTAAATACACTTTGTAGTTTGGAAACATTTAATTTAAATGCTCATTAATGAATACAGAAATATAAAAATACTACTCCTCTCCATGACTAGAATGCCTAAGGCTGGATTAAAAAGGAATATATATTTAAAATTCAGTATACTACCGGATACAAAGCTACAGAGCATTATAAAATACATAGCGACCATATCGCAAAAAAAAAAAATGTTATATTGAATTAACAATGGTTCATTTAATCAGAAAATTAATACTGTTCCACGTCTTAGCAAAATGAAAATGTTAATGGAGCATACATAGGATGAAGGACAGCCTGATGGGGCCCATTAAAGCATTCATCCACTAAAAACCAATAAATATTTATTAAAAAGTTGCATAATAGATAAGCACCGTGAGGGCGATCCAGCGGACACTACCAGAGCCTTACAGGCTTTTAAAATTACAGAACGCCACATAAATAAAAATATTATATGAGTAGTAGGGCAATGTCGGTTGACGCACAAGGGCATCGGAGCCGGAGGAGCCGTCATGTTGTTACATCACCCGACTGCCATCTTGGATGTAACTGACCTTTCACCCATGACCTTTAACCCATGATCTTGGTCTTGACCCCGAGGACCTTTGACCCCCCCCCCCAAACCCTTAAAAAATCCAAACAATTCTAAAAAATTCTAATAAAATCCGAAAAAAATATTATTGAAAATTATTAAAAAAGGATTTAAAAATTATTAAAGGATCCCCAGAAATGACCCATTTTTCGCGGTGAAGGCGAGGGGCACTTGTGACCCATGGTCAGACCCAGGTGACTGGGATGAGCGACCCAGAGGCCAGGAGAGCAGGACCTATGACCTTTGACCTCAACAATTTTCAAAATATGTATTATTAAAAATAATTTTAAATTATTAAATATAATTAAAATTATTTTAAATTATTAAATATTATAAATTGTTTAAAAACTTATAAAATTAACAAAACATACTTACATTTCCAAAGGTCTCCCAAGCACCACGCCCAGCAGACGACTGACTCCCTCACTCCCACTCCTCTCACCTATACTCATTCTGCCATCTTAATTTTTTCGTTTGTCATTTGTTTATACATTACTGGAGGCCACCACCTTGGTAGACGATCGCCATCTTGGTAGCTGACTACTATCTTTGTAGGCGACCACCATCTTGGTAGAAATCACCCATCCGCCATATTAGATGCATACGACTCTGACCTTAACCCCATGACCTTGAATAATCTTGAAAACCAAGATTCGAGAAAATGCATAAAAGGCATCAAGCATAATACATAACAGACCACTACACCATATTAGATGCAGGTGACCATGGCATTGTAGGTGGATGTGACTAAACCAGGCCCACCATAAGCAGCCACATGCATGAGCATGTTATAATCATGGTATGACTCATCATTATTTTTGTAGGCTTAATTGCCGTTAATTTAAATTTCAATAGTGCCAGGCCCTGGAGACATGGAATATACGAGGCAGCTAGACGATAATAATTCGTGCTCTTCTCAGACACCGATCCTACTCACAAATATTCTCTTCACCAATTGTCACCAATCCTCACCACTCCAAAACCTTCGATCAATCTTTAGCAATCCATGGGCTTGTCGGCTGGGATTGGGATAGTGATTGCAGTGCTGATTGTGGTGCTGATTGTGATTGCGGTGCTAATTACGGCGATGATTGCGGTGCTAAGTGCGGTGTGTATGTGTATCGCAAGTTAAAATAAATTCACTCTATGTTATAATAAAGTTATATAGTCCTACCTCCAAAGTCTGAAAGGTGAAAATTTTAATTAGTAATCTCGATTTCAAAAAGTATATATGCAGGTCCCTCGGTATATTTCATTGTTTTGTGGGTAAACTGTATTTACATTTTGCAATAAAAGGGCCCAGAACTACAACAGGCTCCCACCATACTTCGCCATTGGTCGATGCGCAACATGGACTTTATACTGAACAATGCGGCACCACGACAGGCCACCACCATGCTTCCCAATTGGTCATCGTCGCATGAAAAGGACTCTTCGTACGGACCGCCCTTCTCTTACCGACATACATTTTTTGAACATTAGGGAAATCTCGATCGCAGAATCGACACTAACGGCAACCAGTTAGCGATAATGCAGGTTCACGGCTCTATGGTCGTCGAGGTCAAAAGGCAGCCCTTCATATTCGCAATTCATCTTCGCGGTATGGGAGCACTCTGAGAAATCCCAAATAACTATATATAGACCTGTATAAATTAAATCTAAATAAATAATTTTATATTTACATATATATATATATATATATAAATCTAATTGAAAACAATTTTATATTTACATACTTGTATACCTCTACCTATATAATAAATTAAATTAAAAATACTTTTATTTTAAAAACTTATACATATTTATATATCTATACATTTATATAACTACAATATGCCAGCTGGTTTCGTACATTGCGTATGCAAATTTTCAGCGGGGTTTAGGGCGTACATTCTACGCCTGACGAACGGAGAAAGACTCGGGTCTGCACCAGATTGCATGCCCTGATAAAACTTATGCCAAAGGCCTAAAAAAGTGGTGACGCACCACCGGAGTGGAAATAAGGGAGGGCAGAGAGGGGAAGTCAGAGGACGGAAAACGAGTTCGTCACCGAAAATGCTACTATGCAGAACGATCTATCGATAGAAAACGACGATGGTAGCGCCGTCGCCGCAAAAGAAAAAGTGAAATTGTTAGGAAAAAGAGGGAAATTGTTAAAGAAAAATTGCTGCGAGGGGGACAGTAATTTTTAGTTAAAATTTAATAATCCTAATAACTTTTAAATAAAAACTAATAACTTTTTGATAGTAAAATGTTTATATATTTTAAATAAATTTTTGGAATGTATTTGGATTTCTGGGATTTTTTAAATTTTCGGTGTCAAAGGTATCGATTTGGCATACCCTATGCTTATAAAACCAAGATGGCCGCCATAGCCATGTCCGCTGGCCCTGACCCGGGGTCACGAGTCCACCTCTCCAGGATCACGAATATTCCTCTCCTGCTGTGGGAAAAACGGGGATTTTTTTTTAGGGAGAAAGGGAAATTTTCAGGGAAATTTAATTGATTTTGAGGGAAAAAGGAACATTTTTAGGGAATTATGGAAATTTCAATATGGCCGCTGGCCGGCGCCTAGCTCCTCCTATCCTGGATCCCGTTGCTCCCGAACGAAGAAATTTCTAGTACTTTCTCTTTAATTTGGGTCAAACTCACTTTGTTTTTTGTGCTACAACGGACCTCAGTTTTCGAGTAAAAACCCTGCTGAAACCTTAGTTTAATCCTTTATATGTGTACACAACCCAACTGTCGACACGAACCCTTATGGGGAATGGTGTCCGAAAGCTGTATATTTACCTTATTTTGGTTACAAATTATTTTCTAGACTATTTTTTTGAAGTTTTCGGCGTCAAGACATTAATAATTATTATGAAAATCTTACTACACTTTTAGATATACACTGTCTATATTATTCTGGGACCACTGATGGACGATAATTAACAATGTGATATTTCATATATTCCATCAGTGCTCCGACAGTAACAAAGGCGATCAATATCTAACAGTGTAAAATTGTGTTCACAATTATTATTTACGTCTTGTCGTGCCAAAAATTTCGTTAAGCCCTGTAAAAATCAACTTACGATTTAAATTGAGTTACCTATACTAGTTTCGTGCACCATTCCCTCAAGTTACAAACACAGGTTTTGAAGAGCAACAAAACTACACTTTCACGTCGTTTATTCCGCGCGCAAACTTATGTTTCCAAAATCCAGGTTACCGAAACTGAACTTCTGGGTGACCGCATGAACGCACACGAGCTACGTGAGATGTTTTAGTCATTGTGAACCAGTCTCTGGCAGTGTGCAGGTCCACTGACTCGCCGCTGTACAGTCACTTGAGCTACTTCTGTGAACTTTGAGGCGTTATCGTACCTCTTATCGCGACAGACAAAAGACATCGACGTGACGACTTTAGAAGGCGGGCTTAGCGATACAGAGCTTTACACTCTTAATCCTGTTACACATGGTGCACTTTCTTGTAAAAGATGTACACCTGTCTTGTTCAGGTCAACTTGCATCGTGTGACTGGCGATCTTGTTTACAAGTGGCTTGCATGCAAGGGCTTGCGTGCTAGATATAATCATTTAGAGACTGTTCTATTTTTTTTTCACCTTCTTGTGCAAGTAGTTGATTTACATTTGTGTTTTATACATTTATGTAGTACCCTTACAATTATTTATGCTGATATGGTTAGTTTGAGAGTAGAAAACAGATTCTAACCTGTATTAGGGATTTGTTAGGTTTGTAAAATCTTTGTGTGTTGTGGTGGAAGAAGTGAGTGACTGGCATGCTGCAACATTCAAAGACTATGTAATCTTGTGTGTACAGTATGTACACAGGACTTGAATACATAAGCATGTTCACCTTCTTGTTCGCAAAAGATGTCCGTCTGTATCAGGCTTTGGATTGCAGTAAAGTGTGAATGGCGCGCACTGTTGCCAGACTACTCCAGCTCTATGACGTAACTGGCAGGCTGAGTACTTAATGGCTGGCGAAGGAAATGGCCTATAGAATTTTATCTGTTTACCTCCCTGACAACTCTTAAGAGGGTGTGTGACATGTGGCTGCGAGCTGCGAAATCGACGTTCGTGGCGCAAGAGATACTGTAAAAACCGTTACATATTTTGAAATCAGGGTAATATTAAGATACTGTGTGAGGTTGGATTTTAGATTGCCATTACCCGGAATTTCGAAATGTGTTTTATTTTACTAACTACATAGCCGTCAATATGACGAACTTCAATAGGCGAATATTAATAAATTTGCGTTGAAAATGGAAAACTGAAAAGTGTTAATCCATAACACATTTGTGTACATGACGTTGAAAATTGTAGGATACATGTAGAAGCAACACAAGCTGTAAAATCTATTGCGCCTAAAGCCTTGAAAACGGCAGTTCACGAGGTATTTGGTACTGATTAGATACGTCGTAGTTCACGCGTCCACCAATAGGTGACGGGCTGGAGAAATACACCAGAAGGACGACGCATCATGCTTATGCGCGCGCGCTAACTGTATAGGCTGTTCGCTGTAAAGTGAGCACTTTTTAAAACCCTTATAAATTCCTCCTTTCATCCAATTTCCATTTTCCGGCTGCTTTTTAATATAAACATTGCAATGTGACCAATTAACACAGTGTACACATTTCACCACCATCAAAATTTAATCCCTGAGGCTGCAATAAGTTATATTTACTAGCGGTTAATGCCTGTTGCTAGGACCTTAAAAAGTGCTCTCTTTATCGTGAACAGAGTATTTTGTATAAGGACTATTTCTCACTAGGCGCTACCAACATACCTATTTTCTCCCATTTTCTCCCTGTTTTTTATTTAAATTATTTATAAATGAAGCATTATAATTTATAGATCATATATAAATAATATTTCAATTTAACAGGGAAAAAATTAACTTTTATTAACACAAGTATAAAACGCTTGTGATAGATGGCGGATTTAGGAAATAACTGAGATTTTAGGAAATAGAGAGATTTTTCAAAGGTTTGATTCAAAAAGGCCGAAGAAACCGTGAATGGACTATAGTCACTACAATGAGTGGTAATAAGACACGACTGAAAAAGAACAGGGATAGAGGACACGTGCTTATTTCTGCATGGCGGAAAATAAGCCAAGAGATATCACTTAATTAATTAATTTATTTATTTATCGCATTCCGTTTTCAATACACTTTGGAAAGGGCTTGTCAATTATAATAATTTTTTTTTAAATATTTGTTATACAATATGGATATTTGCACACAATTACATTAACACAAAAATATATAACAGATAAATAATATAATTTACACACTTCTTAATTCTAGCAGCTCTACAAACATGTAAAGACTACATTTTGGTTGCAGTACAAGTTATTACAATTCATATACAGATAGATATTAAAGTATATATATGTAAAGTCTACATTCGATTGAAGCACAAGGTATATTACATGAAGTCTCCTTATATCAGTCTTGTTCTGCATTATAGAAATTCATCTTTATGTAAGTATTCTTCTACGAAATAGAAGCCCTTATTAAAAAAGTATAATTTAACAGCTCTTTTTAATTTCTGTAAACTATTAATTGACTTGAAATGACTGGGTAGGTTATTTATTAGTTTTGCCCCAGCATAGTATGGATTTGATGTAAATTTTGAGGTTCTGTAGGAGAATAGGTGAAGATGATTAGCTTGTTTACTGTAGTAATGGTGTATATCAGTATTTTTAACTTCTTTAATGTTTTCCATGTAAAAAAATAATACTACGGTGCATATACATGCCATGGAAGAGTGAGAATTTTGTTATTTATAAACTAGGGGTTAGCCCGTGACAGTGTTTTTAGTATTGTCACGTGCCTAGAACAATTACGAGATGTTACAAAATTTTGTTATACAAAGACTGAAAAAATATATGATGTGAAATTAACTCAATATTGGATATAGTTCTATACACTAAGCCACTGCGGCACCACTTGGAATCGCTCTATCCACTGAGCCACTAAGGCCCCACTTGGAATCGCTCTATCCACTGAGCCACTGCGGCCCCACTTCGAATCTCTCTCTCCAATGAGCTACTAAGGCCCCATTTGATATATATATATATATATATATATATATATATATATATATATATATATATATATATATATATATATATATATATATACCCACTTGGCCACTGCGGCCCCACTTTATTAACTCAACATTGACGCGAGACATTTAAAGTAAACAAAACTTATATTCCATTACCTCCATATCTCTATGCAATATTCTGTATGCATTAATACAAAACTTTTCATAGGGAAAAAATAATTAAAAAATTAGTTTTAAGGTAATGATTGCGTAATCTGATCTTGCTGAAATTCGAACTTGACCTGTATTTTACCCTGAGGATTCTCTCTTGCAAAAATTGAAGAACTTCTGTTGAGTTTCAAGGGACTTGGAGATATTAAAGATGCACAGACAGACAGATAGAGATCGTCTACTTATTATACAGGATAGCTGCCTCCAATGGCTTCTATTTTCCTTATTACTTATTAATCTCACTATAATCTTCTGTAATCTAAAAGCCTTTTTCCATTTTGTCGATTTACCCCAAATTATGATTCCATAATTTATTATGGACTGAATATTTGAGAAATAGTATGCAAGTACTGTATTATTATTTCAAATCTTTTTTAAGGTGTATACCGCAAAACATACTAAACTCGATTTTTTACAGAAACTATGAACATGCTCAGTCCATGTTAAATTACTGTTTACAACGAGCCCTAGACATTTAGTACTATTTATTGTTTGTAACCCGTATTTTTTCTATTGTTGTGCATCTTTCATCCTACATTGTATGTTTATTTCTTTACGTGAAACTCATGAGCACAGATTTGTTTACATTTAATATTAACCTATTATACTGGAACCAACTGGACATCTCAATCACTGTGTGTTTTATATTTCCTTCAAGAACAGCGTTATTTGAACTAGTTACCAAAATGTTTGTGTCATCCGCAAACATTATAGCTGAGCCGTTGGTTAATAAATTTTAAGAATAAAATTGGTCCCAGTATTGATCCCTGTGGCACTTCTACTCGAGTAGTTCTGGTATTGGACATAACATTTGTAATGCGATATTCGTTATAACATCTTATGGAGGTGATCTGTTTTCTATCTTCAAGATATGATTTAAACAGATTATTGGTTACACCTCTTATTCCACACTGTTCAAGTTTTTGCAATAAAATATTGTGGTCGACACAATCAAAAGCTTTTGAAAGGTCTGCTAATATACCTGTTGAAAATTGTCTTTTATCAAAAGAAGTTAAATTTTTTTCAGTAAAACTGTAAATAACTTGTTTTGTGGATCTGCCCTCTACAAAGCCATACTGATGCAATGAAATAACCTTGTTTTTTTATATTGAGAATTGTGTCAATTTATTTGTTATCAATTTCTCTAGAATTTTTTAAAAGGACGTAAGAAGGGCTATATACTTACAGTTATCCATCAATGCCTTGTTACCTTTTTTATGTATTGGTACTACTTTAGCATATTTGAGTCTATCAGAAAAAATTCCCTGCGCAAGACATTCATTGAAAATGTAAGTCAAAGACACGTTTTATTAAATAAGAACACTTTTGAAGCAGAGTTATACGAACTTTTACTTTTGAAATTTTTAATTACATTTATGATGTCTTCATAGATAGCTGTGAATAACAGCGTGGTGGAATAAAAAAGGTAAGTAAAAATGATATTTAATAACAGAAATATGCTGTCCTTATGATGATTTTTGAAATTGATTAAAGGTATGTCAATACTGTTGCTTATGCCTGATTAATCATAGATTTAAGCGGTTTGAATTTTACGCAACTGCAGTAGTATTCCAAAGTAAAAATAAATCAATTATAGCTGAGAGCTTATAAATGAAATATTGCTAAATTTTTGCACCATTAAAAGACGAAGTGTAATAAAATTATACTTATTAGAAACTATGCTTATCAGCAGTATTAAATTTTTTTCTGGGTTGAACACGTGGATGCGACGAATTGCTAGTCACAATTATTTGATGTATAAATATAATATTTGGTGGTTGTGCATGTAGGTTATAGCTTTCATACCTCTTTATTGAAACAAGTGTAAAACAGCATTGATAATGTGACTAATGCATTTAAAACTAGTATCACTGGCTCGCGGTGTGTATGTGTATATATGTGGCCTGTGTATATCTAATGACAACACTAATAAACACCGTTATTTGACATTCATTCACATCTAACTAAATTCTTTGTTAACTGACTAAGCTTGATTAGTTGTTTCTGTCCTAACGAAAGCTGAACAAGTAAAATCAAACTGACCCATCAAGTAGTAATAGTAGTAAACACTGAGCTATCATTCTGCAGGGCCGGGGTTTGAATCCCTGTCCGGGCATCCTCATTTCAGCTTTCCATGGTTTCCTGACATAACTCCAGGCAAATACCGAGATGGTTCCTTACTAAAGACTATTGCCGGTTCTTTCTTAAGTTCCCTTGATCTATGTTGTAGTCGGGGACTACGGTAGCGTAGCGGCTATAGTTCTCGCCGCCCACCAAAGCTTTCGCTTTCGATTTCCGGCCGGGTTACGCTAGAATTTTCACATGTCAAAAATGCGGCAGACATTACCATTGTTGGGTGTGGTGGCTTTTCTCGGGGTAATGTACTCTCATTCCACACGTAGATGCTTTCCATCACTGTTCCATCTTCACCTCACCTCAACCTGATCTGCTGTTAAAAGTGCCATATATATCCTTCCTGTCCTCAATGACCTCGCCGTAGAAGACTGTGAAGTCATAAAAAAATTGCAGTTAAAGAACTGAGTGTTTCTTGAGCGCAGGTTGTAATATTTTACTAAGTTTCTTAGTGGCAGGTGATTCTACTTTTTGGCTCCCATTAACGTAAAATCACCCTTTTTATTTCAGTACTTACTCGGATTTTCTGCACAGTGTTTCGGACAACAGATAAGAGAAGCTACGTTTATAAGTCTAGATTTAGAGCTACAATAGCTCTCATGTGTCCGTAGAGAACTCTGGCTAAGTGTTTTGAAGCTGACAGAAT
The DNA here is from genome assembly GCA_029891345.1 of Dryococelus australis. Taxonomy (NCBI): domain Eukaryota; kingdom Metazoa; phylum Arthropoda; class Insecta; order Phasmatodea; family Phasmatidae; genus Dryococelus; species Dryococelus australis. Next base: position 200,504,293 of record CM056993.1, on the reverse strand, counting down.
AGAGCTGATATTTGTCTCTAATTAGATCTGGAATACTCTTAAAATCTTATGTAACTAACTCAGGACCGTTTACATTGGGAACACAGTTTAGGATGAGAGAAGGTGTCAGTAGAGTGTATTTATAGAAAATCGGAGACCACAATTAGTTGATGGTATGTCGGAATCACATTCCAGCAGTAATTTTTCATGTGGTGAAAGATACAGAGCAGAGATACTGAGCAGTATTCATCAACTGTCAATTTTACTTACGGGATCACTCCCGGATTTTCGCATGTAGGGATCGTGCCTGGACGATGCAGTAGGTCGACGGGTTTTCTCGGAGATCTTCGGTTCCCCCTCTTCCGCGTCATTCCATTCCAAGGCGCTTCTCCTTATCCGCCTCATTCAACTCTCATCGGCTCTAAAGACCTTAGCTTAGATGATAAGAGCCGTCCAAACCTCTTACTAACTTATTCTGTAATATTAACGTAATTATTCATGAGACCAGCGACTGATTTGCGTCAGAATTTAATATGATCAAATTTTATTTAATAACATATCATAGAGGTATTATACACTAGAGGGGATGTGACGTAAAAGTGTGTTCAATATGGAACAATGTTTTGTTCAAGTCACGTGACAGATTCCGAACACACCATTCGATCCCTGGAGCGTGACGTCACGAAGGTGCGTCCAGCAAGGTTCGCCATTGCGCAATCTTCCTAGTCACGTGACCCATCTTGAACACACCCTTTCTTTCAGTCTCTTATTGCAGACGCCGCCTCTATCTATTATACCTCTATGGGTATAATAGACCTCAATGATTATATAACATATTGTGAAGTTGGTGTTATATGCTTTAACATTCACATGTTTATGAGAACCGTTTTATTTGGGTTTGTAGCTAACAAAGGAAAAATTAAATATTGTTTAGGAACAGCCTGCGGTTATGGGACATTTCGAGATCGCTGCGGCCCGAATTTTCATATTAGAACTCGTCAATGTATTCACTTATATATTTCGACCTTGAAGACATATATATATATATGTGTGTGTGTGTGTGTGTGTATGTATGTATGTGTGTGTGCGCGCGCGTGTGTGCGTGCGTACGTGGGTGCGTGTGCGTGTGTGTGTGTGTGTGTGTGTGTGTGTGTGTGTGTGTGTGCGCGCGCAAATTACACTGGGCTCAGTCTAGAAAGAGGCCCTAAAACATTATCAGTGAAATGGCGTGTTAAATAATCTTGTTTTCGATAGCGAAGGTTGTAGGGGCCGATAACACAAATTGTAAAATAATGACTTTTCGTTTTATTAGACCCCCGAATAACCTAGATATCTAGAAGTCAGCATATCGAAACAAAATTTAGAGCCGTAAATATCGTAGTAGAATTTTTGGCAACAAAGTCATAGTTTGGTACATTAACGTAGTTTTATGTCCGTGACCGCAAAACAGACAACTATACAGTAACCGTGGCATAAAGCTTATCATGCATCCGAAGCTGGCCACGCCGAGAGAATATTATTTTGAAACTCAGTTTAAGGCTTTTGAACTATAATCAATTATTATTTTAATTTACTGACTTTTACGATACGTCTAAGAATATTTTCAGTGGCAGAATTAACATTTACAAGTACATTTTATCACGTTATCATGTCTTACAACCATTCGTTTTCGAGTTTATTCTATTCTAATGTGAGTTAAAATGATTGATTTTCTGAGTATCTGAGTCAATATTATAATATATAATATAATAATACATCATATTAAATAAGATACAGCAAAAAAGTTTTGATTTATTTATTTTTTGGAGTTTGACATTTTTGTGAGTGGTAGTTGCTAACGTTAAGTGTACTGCATATGAAAGAACAGAAAATTCTACATTCCAAATAATTTAAAACATAGAGATCAATGATCTTACTCATCTTTTCGTACTTTTATTCATAATTATTTTATCCACAACTCACATGATTGCGCCAAAAAGAAACTAATTAATAACAAATCGCTCATGAAAATACACTATAGTTCAGTTTTGATGAAAAAAATTCAATTATACTAGTGATATAAATATAAAACTAATTTCTTAGCACACAACAGAGCATAGTGCTTGTTATGTGAGGACAGTGTCTGTATGTCTAATTTACCTAGTCAGAATTAATTGATAAACTACAGAAGTATATCGTAAACGTGTTTGCCTGCCTAATACAGCTTCTCCCTAATACACTTCCTATTATAAATGTTTTGAATAATGGTTTCTTTAATTGCAATTATCATGATCATATTGCGCGACTGTGAAAAAAGTATGCATCACTTGCATATTCAATCACAATTTGGAATGTTCTGTAAAATCAGTGTTATCTTCCGTTTATTATCATGTGCAATCTACTTTACATTAATTACTAAATATAATCTGGCCAACGTATAAAACGTAGCTTCTCGCGAGGACTGAACACGGAATATTATGTTCTAATTTATTCCACCATTATAATTATTTTTTCAGTAACTTAGAGTAGTATGTCCGTTAGGTAAGTAATCCTTGGAGAGTATTGAGCCAACATTACATAACATGAACTAAAAGAAACGATACAATACTATTGACTAACCTGAATAAATAACATTAATTTGAATAGGTGGTTCACAAATATGTCGGCATTTAAAGAATGGCATTGACGATTTTAAATATAAAATATCAACTAACCTAACATTTCACCAAAATGGGATTACGCAAAAAAATTACTTTAATTTTATGATAATCAGTTATCTTGCCTTCGTAACCGTGTCTAATTATTGTTTCCTGATCAGCCATTTATATCAGATCTAACTTTCCACCTGCCACGATTTCGGGAAACCATAGAAAACCCTGATTAAGATAGCCGGGCCGAGATTCAAACCCAGGACCTCCCGAAAGTGAGTTCAGTGTTTTACACCTGCCCCACCTTGTTCGGTCCAGGTGTACAGTAGGTAGCAATAAGTTTGTCCAAAAAGTGTCCTGAGCATGTTTATAGACATAGATATGAATGCTGTTTATTAGCAGTGTAACAGGAAAACCTTTCTACATTTATTCAGGTATGACAAAGAAGTTACCTACTTGTTAAAGAGTGTGTAAATGCCTTTAAATGTTATGCGTTAAATTGGCAAAAGAGTTACATGGATACGTGGTAGTTTAAAAATTTCACAGAAGGAGCAGGCATTTTCTTCGAAGTAGCATATAATGTATTGTTTTATCGGAGACAGATGCAAAGTGTTTACAGTTATGAGAGTGCCTAAATGCGAAATGTTCAAAATATGTATTTTAAGGCCATCCAGTATTTCTTTTTATACTATTGATCGATATCAAAGACTCAGAGAAAGCCTACTAGCTAACAGCAACATCCGCCTCGTTTAAAAAAAATGCGAAAAATTCGGATTTGACTTCGCCTGAATTTGAACCTGTGCGAGCACTATTAGCCGCTACACCACCGCGGCACTTCCTGGATGAATAAAACTCGAATTGCTAGTAGGGTATAAATAGATTACTTTACATAAGAACCAGTACAGTAACAGACTAATTGGCCTTAGTTGCCACTGATAGAGCAGTTCTACCTTTGGTTGGTTCATTTGTATAAATGTGAGCTGCTCATTGCAAAGCCATTCGCTGACTCACATCACAAGCATACCACCTGCCTTCAGATATCCTAATCTGCCTATCATCTTTCTCTACTCTTATTCCCCTTCTGCCTCTCACAACAAACCGCCGCTTAGATCACTCTACGCTGCCTACGTACGTTGTACTCTCTTTAAGAGAATCCATTCTTGCTACACAAAGCTAAGCAGCTCCTCTGAAATTGAAACCTGTGAGAAACCCTATCATTGTGATTGCATGGCGCGCATGCAACGAAAATGGGCATGTTTTCTTGAGTCTGCAAAAAGATAACTTATCAGGCAGCAGTGCAGGCATGAACAAAGACAGCGTTAACGACAGAACTGATGTATTGGAAAGAGGGAATGAATCTCCATTACACCGCACACTGCAATATAAGTGTGAGACACTCTTATAGCAACACTTCGGCATAGAAGTGAAATCCAAAAGAGAAAATAATGTGCAGAAGTTAGATACGAGTCGGGAGAGTCCATTGCCGCTACACGAAGTGAAGGCGTTGTTCAGTTTAGTAATGGTTAGTGATGGACAAATTATAATTGTATGAGATATAAACTCTGCGATGAGTAAACGTTTTACTTGTAGGAAGTTGTAACAGTCACATAAATAATTTTAATAATCTCTGTGTGTGGTAGCTTTCAATCTGTCAATGACTACATTATTCAAATGAGTTGTTTTCGTATGTTAATTTTTGTAAAGTTAGAAATTGACCCTGTTGTGGTATTCTACCACGTTTCTACAAAACTTAACAGCTGACAAATTATTTATTTGTGTGACCATTAACGAACACTAAGCTGTGCAATGAAACACTACGCCATCAACAATATAGTCGTGGCTTTCATATCGTTTGCCGTGAAGACAGCTCTGTTTACTGCTGCGCTCTGCAAACACAACGGAACTACAAGGGCTGTACTCGTGATATCTTGAAACAGCGTTGCCAGCTCGCTTTCGAGTGTCCATTTCCGGCCTCGGGCCATAGAGAAAATTAAGTACTAGTACTAGCATCTGGTCTCGGGCGATAGGTTTCTGGAATTAGCAGATACATTTAAATCTCTTTTTCAATAAGATACATATCTGTTTTGTACTCGGCCAGTTATGCTGATGTATTCTGACTGGCTCCGAGGCGAAATATTTAATTTTAATTTACAATATGCATCTCAGCCGACTCACCTAACGTAATTTCCGTATTCACATGTGGCAATTTAAATAAAAAAGAACGAGCAACACGAGGTCACTAAACAAAGCACAGCTCAAAATCAAAACTTAGTTGAAAAACTGTAAGTTTATATTGGTTTCAGATTACGTTCGTGCTCTACAAAATGACACCTTATATGTGGTTTCTGTAACTTATTTACGAAAGAAAATACTAGGTATTGGCAAGAACGTACAGCAGAAGCTCTGATACGTAGAGCAAATAATTTTTATGTGCTTCTTAATGTTATTTTTATTTGTTACCTCATATAACAATTCTCCGTTATTAACATGAACTAATGCGGTGATATCAGAAACATTATGGTGTTGAATTGTGAAGCGAAATTCTCGTCTCTTGAAACAGTAAAATCGGATTTTCTAAAATTGGTTTGAAGTGACAATGTTCTGGCAAAGTTTGCACACAGAATGTGTACTTTTATATTTTATGTCTAATGGAATTCAGTATTTGTACTATACACCACAAGTCCTGCAAATCAAAATTGCTTTCAAATTATGACGAACAGAAAATATACTATAATATATTTGACACTGCATACACCAATACCAGCGGCGTAGCAAAAGAGGGGGTTATGGGAGTTGTAACCTCCCCCCCCCCCTCTTTTTTTAGCATACGAATACCAACTATTAGAATTTAAATTATTAATAATTATTAATAAGCCTTTCATTTCGATAGAATCATAATTGCTGTAAACTGTGATGCATGTTGTTAGGCTATATTGAGTAACTTGTGTTCTAATAATTCAGGTAAAACAGGGAATTTCATATGACAGGGAAATGTCAGCAAATTTTCCCCCTAGGTGAGGGAAAATGTAAATAATTTCTACTCTGCAAAATTTGTTAGTAGTGTGAATACATGATGTAATTATGAGCATATGCATTTTCAAATTTCCAATTTTAAGTCAGTGAACTAGCAATAATACAACTTTGCCAAGGTGTTACGGGGCCTATACGTACAAAATAAAGTTCTTGCGTGTTTGCAATGGGCACTCCAGTGAAGTCAATAGCGTGTATCGCGAGAAATGTTGATGAGCTGAATATATTGGCACTGCTGGATTGGTCTGTTGCAGTATAATTTAATTCAACTTCACTAAATTTTTTTTCTGTCAGTGGTAGAAAAAGATGGTATTTGAAGCCTTCGGTTCTGAAAAAAAGGTTAGGGATACTGGTAAGATTCTGTTAGGAAAACAGGGAAAAATTGGGAATTCCAAAATATATTTTTAGTGGACACCCTGGTCTTAACGCATACGTCAGCACCACTAATGTCAGTATAACCTTCCTCCCTTCCTTCATTCAGTGTAACCCCACTCTTGAGAAATTTCTGGCTACGCCACTGAATCAATACTCGAAACTGCCTTCACACAGAGTGAATTACGAAATCTATTTTAGGAATATTATAATTCAAGTACACATTAGTATTTTCAAGACTACTTTAAAACCTGAAATAATATCCAAGTGGATTTTAAATCATTAATGTGAGACTTGATCGGAACCTGTATCTAGATTCATACCACATTATTGAAATTCAGATTTATAAATAACTCTGTGGATGGATACATTATTTATGTAATGTGGTGAAAAATTATATATTAAATATTTACATACACCCAACCGTAACAAAGCGTGAAAGGAAAATTATCATCACATAGTTCGTCGTATGTATGTATAGCATTTTGCTTCAGAAATGTTTAATCGGTCTGTATTCACTTATTAGCGGAGATGCCAGCTTTTCACAAAAAAATTATCGTGATTTGCTGTATTCCAAAATACTTAAACTTTGATTCTCTTTCACAACTGGATGATTTGAACTGGTGCTGGTTCTAAGCGTCTGCCAGGGAATTATATATGTTTACTTCTAGAGTAACCTAAACGTCGTTGGCTTGGTCTACTAACAAATGTTTTCTTATCAAGGCAAATGTATAATAAACAAAGCAACACTGAAGTGTCGTACTTATGATATTGAACTGTAGGTGGCGCCGAATACTTTTCACAGCAATCAGGTGATGCTACTCATTAGATATTGAAAGCATGCGTAAAACATCCTAAAATAGATTCGCGTTTTCAGAGCGTTTCTATATTTTTTGGCATTCTGTACATTTGTAGACAAGGTATTTTGATAGACTTTTGACATAATCAAGTAATTGTTAAGTATATTAATGTGAATACTACGTACATTAAAGTAAATGTAGTGGCCGTATTCAAACTAGACATCTCAAGATGCGATATCACTTTGCGAGAATCAGTATACTACTTTGTTGTAGTTAAATAAGTGCAAGTAAATTATCGCTGTATACAAAGAAATGCTAAAATCTATTGCATAAATTGATAGATATAGCACACTAACCTAAAATTATTTTATAGCCACCATTCTGAACATGTTTGTCACACTGAAAAAATATTTATAGTTATATGTCCTACTACAATACCAGTTCTTCGCCAAATTTTGGTACGAATGGGTTGATTGTTTCCCGAGATATGACAAAAATTTAATTTGTATCGAGCGGCTAACTTATAAAATGAATTGCTCTGTGTAGACAAATTTAATGGCTGTAATTGATACTGCCAGCATACAAAGTTAAGTTGGAAATTGGTTCGTTAATAAAAGATAATAAGCAGAAATATTCATAGAGCCACCATTTTGAAATAAGTGCCTAACATACTTAAAACATAGCAGTTTACACCACCTGTTGCAGTACAAAATGTTTGACGAATTTGGTTGGAATCGATGTATTGTTTCCCGAGATATTACATTAAAAATTATTTATTCATGTGGTACTATCTTACAAAATGACGGACAAAATATACTCTCGGTAGGTACAGTTAATTGTTGTAATGTATACTGCCTGCATACAAATAAGTTGGAATTGATTACATGATTTCTACGATATAACATTCTAAGCTAAGCTAACTAAATGGCCGCCATATAAAAAATAAGCCTTTGAGATACCTGAAACGTATAATTGAACATCATCTAAAGCAGCACTACTTGTTTGCCAAATTTCGTTTGAGTCGGCTTATTTTTTATCTAGATATGGCATAAATACATTATTTTATTTTCATGTGGCACTAACTTACAAACTGGCTGACAAATATGGCTATGTGTTAGTACATTGATACTTGTAGTAGACACTTTCAGCATAACAAAATTTGGTCGATATTGGTTGAATGGTATAGTTGATATTTATACTAATAATATTTTCAAAATATAAAGTGAGTTTGTTTGTTTATATGTAACAGTTAATCTTGGAAACTACAAGGCCGATTCTTATAATTCTTTCACTGTTAGAAAACTACATTCTTCCAGATGGATATAGACTATGTTTAACTAAAATAACAATTCCTTGAGAAATTTCAAAATTTGTAAATCAAGTCGGAGAAAAATGAGCTAATTGGCTGCTTTATAAGCATGCTCTACTAAAATCATTAAAGATCAATTGAAACAATGTTACAAGAAAATGTCGCAGGTAGTCGCAGGTAGTCACGGGTAGTCGTGGTTAGTCGCAGGTAGCCACGGGTAGTCGCAGGTAGTCACGGGTAGTCACGGGTAGTCGCAGATAGTCACGGGTAGTCGCAGGTAGTCATGAGTAATCGCAGATAGTCGCAGGTAGTTGCAAATTTATCGCAAGTTGTCGCGGGTAGTCACGGGTAGTTTAAGGTAGTTACGAGTAGTCACATGTTGTCGCAGGTATTCACGGGCAATCGCATATGCCTATAGGTATGTATTTCAGTAACTCCATAAAACCCGAGCGAAGCGATGTTGGGCTAGTAGGCCTACCAAATAAACCTAAAATATTTGCATAGTCACCATTTTGAAATAAGTATCTAAGCAAGTTCAATTACGTACGTTTACCTGACCTGTCATAGTATGACTTACTTGTCAAATCATGTGAGAATTGCTGTGATAGTCTTCGATGTATTATGTAAAATCTTAATTTTTTAATTTTATGCTATCTTTCAAAATTGCATCAACTTAAAAATTCAATGTTTACATGATATTCTGTGAGCATACAAAATTTGGTTTAAATCGATCGAATGATTCCCGAGATACTACATACCACCCTAAATAATAAAATGGCCGCCATTTTGAAAGAAAGTTCTTGGTGTTTTTGAAAAATATAAAATTCAGGTGGCCTTACTAAGTATGTACTGTGTATATAAACCGAGTTTGGCTAAATCCGCTCGATGCTTTCAAAAATTGAAAAGGCAGGACACACGTGTAGACACACACACAGACAGGCCGCAAAGTATGCTAATAAGTTACACTTGCAGGTTCAATACCATAGGTTTTCAAGTAAAATAATGACGGATCACAAACATGTTGGACGAAGTATAATACATCATCCTTGCTTGTATCATGTGGAAACCGCAGTCTTTGTATCAACTATATTCAATTGCTAAACGTCACACAATTTTTAACGGAAAACTAGGCTTAACCCCATACATATATACATACACACATATACCTACACATTCACATACATAAGCATGCATTCATACACATACATTCACATTCAATCACACATACATACAGGCCCGTGCACAGGATATGAGAATGAGAGGTGGTGGTGTGGTAGGGGCACTGCTATGTTAACTTCGCTATCAGTATCAGTTGCACAGTGAACATTATTTAATGGTAGGGCTCATTTATAAACCCCAAAACAGTCATTATTTCAAAATGTTCTCACTGCACAACACTTTTTGTTTCATTAAGTTTCTACATCTCCCGCTTTATTCATCCCCCCCCCCCCCCCAATTACCAACTTTGTTAATAATACTGTACGAAAACATGATGAAGTGAGTAAATGTTTTGTGCGCAATAGTATTTAAATTTAGCAGTCACTTTGACTTGACTATATGCAGTTGTTAATGTGCCCCAAGTCACACTCCTCGTGTTTCTAAATTTATTCAAGCTTTGACGATAACCAAAGGTCGGGTTCCTTCGACGCACTGCGACTATAGTCGCCGACGAACTCAGTCGCGATCGCGGAACGCAGTGTATCCTCAGAAACGACTGGCGTGCGCCATTCGTACGTCATTTCCTATTGCGGCTTCACGTTAGCCTGAACTATGGAACGTAATCAGAGTAACAGATTACTTATAACATACATTTTGGAGGAAGAAGACGACGACGATATGTACACGACAATGTTGACCAGTTTTCACGAAAGAATGAACGACGAAGCGAGTGATATATACAAACAACGTGCTGATGAAGGTTTATTTTCTACGCTGGTAAACTGGCATCTACTGAAAGTTGATAACAAGTTCAGGGAATTTTTCCTTCTGAATGTGCCGCAGTTCAACTTCGTCTTAGGTGCATCTTAGATGCATCCAGAGTGGGGTTGTGTAGTGATTCATGTTGGCTAGTATTTTAGTTGTCACTATAATTTATGTAAGGGGAAACACCGGCTATATTCTCGTATGGTGCTGTTTGGTGGGGTGAGGAACATGCTTCTTCTAGTTCACTCACATTTGGAGCGTTCTCAATTTTGCTTTATTTATTAAATGGTTTGGGAGTGCTTTGATAGATATAACAATGCTTTTGAAGAAAAAAAAAACATCTACATGGTCTTCCTGAACTGCTGTTAGCTTACTCATTAATTCGCTGCGCTCTGCAACCCCCCTGCTTCATTTTTCCTCAGACAGTTTAACAATGTTCGAGGCCTTAGAGTATTTTACCTTTGAAAATTTCTTCTGTGTTTCACATTCCACAACTTTAGGTATCTCTTCAAGGGACTTCGTAGCCTGTGTCTCGGTTTGTGATTGTCCATTATGATTTTCGGCACAGCTTTCAGTGTAAGTGTCGGCTCGTTGCGAAGCATCAGCAAGCATCGCCGGAGAATCTGTATCAATGGGCTGTAGGTCAGCACTATCATCATCTGTGTACTTATCAAGGTTCGCCGTACTCCTAAAACAAAACAATGACAAATTATTGTATAGTAGCATTACTGCTATTTTATACATATATGTTTACAGAATCGGAAAGACGGATCACAGTCACACACCAGCGCACACGTGCTCACTTGTAGAGAATAAAACTAATATGATTATATGTAAAACAAGTAAACAAAATGAAAACTGGAATACTGCCATTTGGTAGTTTACTCATTACAAATGTAAAACATTTTTTTAAAATTATTTATACTTCAGAACGAAAACTACAAAACAAAAATTAAAGTGTTATGTTATAAGAATCCGAAATGTCAATAGATATTTCATATTTCAACCCTGTTTGGTATATCACAGTAAAAGCCATGTTGTTTTGCTTGTATATTTTTCAAAGCACTCTTGTTAGTACTGGTATTGGTTATTAGCTTAAAAGTTGTTTATCTTATTGTATGGTTGTTAGGAATTCTATGTTTTCTGATCAACAGAGAGAATTTTAACAAACTTTTTAAGTTTGCTGCGTTTATGAAATTCATATTAATTTGTTCAATTGTTTCTTAAGGAAATGCGTACAAAATCAAATAACGTGTACACTGGACAATATTGTTTAATTTGTGTCATAAATCAGAAACCTTTCAAATGCCTTGGCACGTAGGTACCAGACGAAGGAGAACATGCCAATAGTATATGATCTAAAAAGTAATCTCCTGCTGGCCGCAAGCCAAAATATCAAATGAAAATTAGTAATTTCTATTGCTTTCACTTTACTTTCATTTAGTGAAAAGTGAGAATCGGTATAACCAATGCTTTGCTGATTGAACTGGAATTTCAACCTGTACAATCCGACAACATAAATAGCAACATGGTTAAGTTGGCAATAAACGCATTCAAGGAAAATAACTACCTTTAATTTAGCTTTGTAAGCAACTGAAAACATTTACATGTCAACTTACATGCACACCATCTAGTGTAATACTACATCCATATGCTTGTGTATATATAGTTATATGTATACATACTTTCTTTTATACTGAATTTGGTCGAGGAACTGCAGCAATGAAGACAGATGCCACGTGTTCTTTACACCTGCTAATGATCCCGTATAAGTCTTTCCTTTTCTCCGTCGTTTATTGTACGTGTGTCTGGTATTTTTCTACCTCCACTTGCAGTCATCAGCTATAAAATAAAGAGATATGCATACGTTTCATTATATTTATTGTGACGATAATTATACTACTTGGCTGCTGCTCACATAATTAATTATTTTATATTTGTACGAAATACTGTTGAACTTGTAGACATTACTTCGAACTACTGTTCCCTTGTACGAAATAACTTTAGGTATTACAGTTTATGCAAAATGGCATCCCAAAGATGCAAAATTCCTGTTACGGGGGCGTACAAATAATAAAAACCATCTCACTTACATAAATGAGATCATTGACACTGATTGTATATGCCTTGGGCTACTTCGCGGAATATATACAATCATGCTAAACACAATTTTAGTATTTTTTAAACATTTCCAAAAATAAGAACATTTTGCTGACTTTTGGGAATTGTATATATTTCGTGAGGTAGCCTAGGGCATCAAAATTAAGCGTGAATTATCTCATTTATGTAAGTGAGATGGTTTTTATTATTAGTACGTTCCCATAAAATTACATGTCAATTTTGCGAAAGCTATACGATTTAACTTTTTTTTTTATGCAAGGGTAAAGTATTTTGAAGTAATGTCTACAAGTTGCAAAGTATTTAGTACAAATATAAAATAATGAATTATTTCGTGAGCAGCAGCCTTAAGAGAATGTACACAAAACACGATACTTTACATTTAATCATAAAATTAACAACACGGATAATTGTTTATTTTTATTTTCTAGGTTTTTGGCTACTGGAGAATCCTTTCGATCACTAGCTTTTGCGTTCAGGATAACGCCTAGCTACATCAGCAAGCTTGTAAGTGCGACACTTGACGTTCTGAGGGCAAAACTTGTTCCTCTTTTCTTACCGGCTTTGTCTTTTGAAGAAAGGCAAGCAAGAGTTGACGAATTTGAAGCTCGATGGAAATTTCCGAACTGCATGGGGGCCATAGATGGCAAGCATGTCAGAATATTCTGCCCTAAGCAGCCAGGATCTCTCTTTTATAATTATAAACTGTTTTATTATATTGTCTTACTAACCGTCGTTGATGCCAACTACAGGTTCATGTATGTTGATATAGAATCGCACGGGAAAGAAGGCGACAGTGGAGTATTAGACAAATCAATCATTGAAAGAATATTGCATCTGGAACATTGCTCGCACCAACTCGAAAACTTCCAAAACAGCAATACTGTCTTACCATATGTTATGGTAGGCGATGAGATTTTTCTACTTCAGACGCATTTGATGAAGCCTTTTCCTAAATTGTCAGCTGCCAATAATGAAAGAAAGGCGATTTTCAATTATCGTCTGTGCTTAGCACGAAGGGTTTCAGAAAATGCATTTGGCCTTTTTGTCTCAGGTTTAGAATATTTTACACACCAATTCATGTGCTACCAGTAACTACAGACAAAATCGTCACTGTTGCATACTGTTTTCATAATCTCCTTCGAGGGGCTCACCTAGAGGCAAAGAATCAACCACACTACTCCTACGAACCCCAGGAACCTGAGCCAGAATCAACATTCACTCCAATACGTGCTGTTGGAGGTTTTGGAAACTATGAAGGCTTTGAAGTTCGAGATTCCTTCATGGAGTCTTTTAACAGTAGAAATTGAAGTGTTTCGTTGCAACAGTCTCATGTTCGAAGAAGTGACAGCGTGTAATAAAGACTTTACATTCAATTAACGTGACTACCCCAAAATACATAGTAATGGGTTTCTTTTTCTTTTTACTGATAGCCTGTTATATTTCACTTCGTTCATTACTTATCGCAAAATAAAACAGGAAATCAGGTGTGCACATTGTTGAAACATGTTCTAAGCCAAACTGGATTTTTAGGTGGTATTGTTGTGAATAAAATCGCTAGTATGCAGTATTAAATGTTTTATGCATTACTAAGTATAATTAATGTCTGTGTCATAAGGCTTATTTTTAAAATTTTATGTTCCCTTGGTCTCGAGATATATTGTTTCTCCTTTCCTCCACGTGTTCTGAATTGAAACTGGCACACTACAGGTGTTCGTGAAAGATTTAATACTACTTTTAATACAAATAGTTCATCAGTGAAATTAAAATATATTTACTTGACATTTTGATCTCGATATACTGGCGAGGATGAGTCGTAAATGGAGAGCTGCATAGCCACCTGTTCGGTAAGACTTTCGTCTTCGTCTGGGGAAAACTCCTTCACCATTTTGACAAAAGCAATCAATGACACACAAAACTACACATCCATTTATTGGTGCGACCGCGACCAACTGCTCCAAGAGTAGGCGCGTTGTCCCGCCGCTGGTCGCGCGCTCTGGTCGCCGGTGCAAACGCCCGAAGAAACTGGACACAAAAGCAACTATTACATGCAGTTCAGTCGCCTGGTCGCTTGGTCGCGGTTGTGTCGAAGGAACCCGACCTCAATAAGGCACGTCAATCCTATGTTCTTTGGTTTTGAGACGTTGAAAACCTTTGTGCTGACGCACAAGAAACGCTTAGTTGTAGCTAGTTGGTTAACTGAGCATTGCTCAAAATTAACTTTTAACAAAAAAATCACTGCCCCGAAATACGCTCACATAACACCCCCCCCCCCCACCCCCACTTACCCACCTGAGTGCTTACAGAAATACTGTTTAAACTGGCGGCAACTCAGACCGGTTTTGTTTCATACACATAAAAAAATTATGTATCATAGTTTAGTATCTCGATATCACATAGGCTACGTCATACAAGTGTACTGTTCAGTGATACTTGTAAGGCAGTGTTGATTTTTACATGTGATTGAATGGCACGCAGTGCTCCAAAAGAAAAATGATGGGTTTAGAAGTTGTCTGCAAACCAATCAAGTTAGTTTATATAAATCGTCAAAGGAAATAAAATTATTTCTTGTCCGTGTACTGTAAAATAAAACAATTTCTTTCAGAAACGTACCGAAATGTGAGACGTATTTGTACACCAGTTATATCGTACGATGCATATCCAACATTCCTACACTGTAAAAAAAATGTATAACTACCTACGTTAATGTAAATATAGAAGCCGCATTCGAACCAGATATTTCAAGTTGCGATATCACTTTGCGAACATCATTACATTACTCTGTTAGAGTTTAAGAAATCCAAGTATACATAGACACATTTGTGCCTAGATAAGGTACGTTAAAAATGCTATTTATTTCGATTTTGGATTAGTATTTAACTACCTCCGTATATGTTATTTCGTATGAAGGTACAACAGATGTATATTATTATATATGTAAACTTAAAAAACAATATATTATTTAACTAGAATGAAACATATTTCTAACTGTGAAAAGGGTCATGTTTGTATTTTGTATTGGTTTACACGAGGTTTGAAAGTTTTGAGACATGAATGACCAGCACAATCAATTTCATTTATTCTCTATGGCGCGAGCCGAGGAACCACTGCCCGCCGGTCGGGAGTGTGTTGTAGGAGATCTGGCAACAGCGTCCGTGCTACACCTCTTTTTTTTTTTGTTGCATATTTCAGCTGCTGTCCCATTTAATCGACGATAGTGTTACCTAGCGGGAAATTCGTGAACTGCCTGCGTACAATTTCGTTTGTACCTGCCCTCGCTTCAGGTAGATAGCTCTCCACGCACATTACAAGCAAATATGGCGTTTAACATTCCACCTTAATATACTTTTTTTGTGTGATTTTTGAATTTTTGAACTACCATCTAACGTAAGAGTATTGCCTCCTAACCTAGTCATGACCTTCCATGTGTGCCTCTCGGCCTGGATTCCTGACGACAGAGTGAGGCGAACACTGTCTGCCAGTGCACCCACATGAGCTGCCTTGACAGGGCGTAAGTAGGTACGAGTCGCGTGGGAGGGTTCTATGTGTGTAGTTCAGACCACCTTGTGTTTTTTTAAGATCCCCTTACGCCTAAATGAGAGGGGATTGCATGCTAAGGAGGCGGCCATCGCGGCAAAGAGGGATTGATCGTGGAGAGTGAGTGACTACAGCAGCTCAGCTAGTCAAACAGGTGGCCATACTTATAGCTCCAGCGCTTCTCGGCCAAAAAGGAGAGAAACGATGCTGGCAGGCAGGCGGGTACAGCACAGAGTAGTGGGGAATACAGAGGAGGACTGTAGTACGAGCTCCAGTCACACACGTGACATCAGCGGTCAACAAGATGGCGGGGGCGTCGTTCACTAATCAGCTCCTGGGTAACTACAACTAGCGATGTTGTACTTGATACGCGTGCCATTATCGCTTTCTTGCTTCCACTACTCAAGCGCAACAACTATCCTCCCGCCCCCTTCATCTCTATTAATGCCCCTTCCTTTGTTCCATGCTGCCCCCTCCCCTTTTCCGGGGAAGCCCGTGAATAACTGACAGCGGCGAGACTTGCGTCACAGCCCCTCCCCCACCCCGCTGAAGAAGCCGACAGGAGGCGCAATAATGTTCTGGGAATTAGGACGATCGGCGCAGCGCGCGAGTTACAGAAAACTCTGGGTGACGGCCTACGACACTATATATATTGCCACGGTCCAGCGGCCAGCAGTCTTTGGCGAAGGCTATCTAGCTGAGTGCGGGCGTGAAGATAAGAAAGGTGTGACGCGGACAAGGTGTTCTTGGTGTGAATGGACGAGAGGACACGAAACCCGACGAGTGAAGCCTACTGTGCGTGAGGGCACTCGGACGACTCTAGAACATTGTGGACTGGCGGGGCATGGACTACGCTGAAGTGGGACTGAGTGGACATGTAATACGGATTTTATTGTAAATGTTGGAACTATCAAATATGGACACATAATTTATAAAATAATTTAATCGGTTTTGTTACGCTGTCTATTGGTACTGACATAAATAATTAATTGCATTGATTTATATGAGGTAATTATAAATTGTATTAATTGTGAATAGTAAGTGATACCAATTTACTGTGAGAAGTTGAGTTGAGAAAAAATTTGTTTGTAGTTACTGTAAATAAAATTAGTAAATTATAATTAACTCTTTTATTTAATTAATACCTCCATCCCTAACGAACTTGGTTTAGCCCACCGACTTCTGTAACAATACTTTTATAAAAGGATATAATGTTCAGATGGCCCGGGGATATGGTAATGAATGCTGTAGTGGTTTTTATCGCTCACGGAGTGTGTTGCCGGATGTTGGGTGGCCGCGAACATTCCTGACTCCTCAGTCTCGTAAGGGGGTCGCGGTGGTCTAGTGGTTAGACTACTCGCCTCCCATCTGGGCGAACCGGGTTCCATTCCAAGCGGGTTCGCTCCCGGATTTCCGCACGTGGGAGTCATGCCGGACGATGCCGCTGGTCGACGGGTTTTCTCGGGGATCTCCCGTTTCCCCCCGCTCTTGCATTCCGGCGCTGCTCCATACTTACGTCGCTTCACCCTCATCGGCTCTCAAGCCGCCCAAATCTCTCCACTCACTCACTGCGCCTCGTACGTGTGGCTAATGAAATGTTGCGAGGTAAGCTGGTGCTTGCTCAGTGCTGTACACACCCGGTGCACGCAGCAGGAACCAGTAACCAGAGTAGAGCTGGGAGTGTACTGCGGCCACTCACGAGAGCGCGGTGAGGCACACATCACAGGCGTGCTGTGACGTCAACTGCACTGGCCGATGTGTAAACTATCAGACGATTAGGCACAATACAGCTCACCTTGCAACACTTGACCACACGCCGCTGCCGCCTTGTAGGCTACGTTCGATAACGGAATCAGAAAGTAAAGTAGCTGCAGGTGTCAGCGTCGTTGAGTTGAGAGGTTGTGGTCGGCGCTAAGAGCGAGGTTTGAAATGAGGTGTGGATGGAGCAGCGGCGGAATGCAAGGGCGGGCGTGGCCAGAGAAAACCTGCAATGCCAGCCACGTCTCCAATGTGCGGAAACCAGCGTGATTCCAGCGGGAGGCGAGAATAGTCTGACCACTACACTGCCCCCCCCCCCCAATCATTTTCTTCATCGTCGCATTGTGATGTACAAACTGATGGCCACCTAGACTAATTATTTGTCATCGTCTATTCGCATTTTCTTCACACTTTCCGAATCGAACTTTTGAAATACCACCCCATGTATGATGTGTTTGGTTGTTTCGTAAATATATCATACATCATGAATAACAGCAGGGAGAAAATAGTTGTGTTGGTAATGCCTAGTAAGAAATAGTTCTTATAGAAAGTATTATTAAAGTTATTAAAATGAGTGCACACGAATCAGGCGCGTTATCCCTTTGGTATAATTTTCCTGACATGGTTAAGCATTTTTTGCATGAGGCGGAGGAATATCTTGGAAGTAGAACTTTAGAAGGGCTAAAGAAAAGTTGGAAGTATTCGTGACTGGACACCAAATTTCCCACAGTGTCACTTTATGGACCCGTGTCACTAGATCTAACACTGCTGACAGTAAACTGAACCCTTTCGAAAGCCCTGCGTAAGATCTACTTGTATGCTCACTGTGTATTCTTCCACCATATGTAAGATTAACATTACCATGGACCTGAGCGCTTTATTTATGCGTCGGCCAAGTGAAACGGTAAAACCATCAGAATAGAAAATATTTTACAGATTTGCTAATTCTTGCTCTCGTATCATTTTAGTATCCACACATGTTTACCTAATACTATTAGTTCAACATCAAGATTTCGAACTACTGTATCTATCTATGTTGTTACCAACCTTTTTGGGCGGACGCTATTTGTTGTGCGTGTTAAAATATTTGCAGGCAGGGGCAGTGACATTTTTTCAGAGTTTGACTTCAGAAGTACTCACTTTACCGTGGCTGGGCTGTAAGTATGCACTGGGCCGGGGAAAGGCACGTGAACACAGTACAAGACGTTTGACAATACTCACGAACCATTTATCTTTTTAGTCTCGTGACGTCATATTAATAACTCGATATAAATACCAAATCTATTTTTAAAAAAAATTACATTCCTCGTTATTTCTCGGTTAAATATAACTTTTTTAAAATTCAAATTATCAATCCGACCAAGTTAATTTTACTGGGTACGAAATTTGGTCTCCGCTATAAAATGTTATTGATGTCAGAATACAGCCATGTTGCAATGTCGTAGGTATGCGAATTTTGGTTCATCTATAGCAAGGATTTTAACTTTCGGATATTTTACTTCAAATTTTGTCTCAAAAGTTAAAATTGAAATACAGGCGAACACCAGCACAAATTCCCAATAAAACATTCTTCGTGAAATTTGGATTACACGGACAATTGTTTTAAAATGTAGTCTAACGTATTAATTTGGTTTAACTTTGTAAAAAAATTATATAATGCTTATAATTTTCGTAGTTGCTTTTTAGTTTTTGAAAAGTAATTTCTTACAGTTGTGATGCTTTTTTTTATAATTAATATCACTATGAAAAAATATGCAGTGCATGGGGTAAAAAGGTATAGTCTTTTCACGGTTCCTTCACACTTTTTGAATGAAACCTTTGAAAAATCTCCCCATGTGAGACGTGTTTGTTGGTTTCCTGCATATTCCTGCGTGTATCACAAACGTTTTATACCTCTCTTAAAACATTGAATTACTTAATTTTTGTTCAAATTGAACTTTTGTATTAGATCTACTAATTATTATATTTAATCGGCAACTAATACGAAAAAAAGATAGGGAGAAAATAGATGTGTTGGTAAAGCCTAGAAAAAATAGTCCTTACGTAAAGTATTATTACACTGAGCGGGCACGAATGGGGTGCGTTGACCCTATGGCGTAATTGTGTAAGCTTTATGTTTTTATGAGGCAGAGGAATCTCTTAGAAGTAGAACTTAAGCAGGGTTACAGAAAAGTTGGAAGTAACCGTGAAATGAGTACCTTCATACTGTTACGTTTTTAAATGCGTGTCTCTTTAATGTGGATACTTATATTATATTAAACGTACATGCTGGTGTAAGGCGTGCTCAAGTTGAACTCAAATATATTCTTTATCGTCCCAGTACTAAATCCAATATCAAATTTCATCTCATTGCAATATGGTTTACAACTCATTACAGTATGTTAGTTACTCGCTAAATCGGAGGAGCTCTCGGTAAGTTTACTTGGTTGCATCGTGCTAGAAATTCATGATTTGCTATTATATTACTTGTGTATATATAAAAGCCACTCTGACTAGTTTACTATGGTTCGACTTCACCTTGTCCATGATGCCGTAGGCTGAAGACTGACACATGTCGGCGGACGGCACGCCGCCATCTATGGACGTCTTGCTGGTGCAGTGTCACGACGACAAAAGCCTCGCCCGCCGAGTTTCCAGCCGTAATATTTAGCGCACTCGGCTTGCCTGGTGGGGTTTGTTTAGAAGGGCTCAAGGCTTCGCTCCTCTTCTTCGCAATATGTTTTTGTTACCGCAATCAGGCTAGCATGCCTGTTGCTGCACGTAACAATAAGATACTTGTGTACTCTTGTGGCGGCGGGCTCACGCCTACCAGATGCAGCAGACGGCTGCACCAGTATCACCCACGATCACGTGCGTGCTGTCCGAGGCCGCCTAACTGAGTTACTGTTGTGGCTTTACTGCATATGTACCATGCCACGGTCGTAGAAGACAGGTCTGGACACTTGCCTATCTAACAATGTTAGCGAATTGACCCCCTTATTGACTGGCTGATTTAGTTCATGCAGTAGCCGCAGATCGCTGCAAGCAAACTAGTGTTGTTAGCATTGCTGGTACAGGGATAACATCATAGAGATATGAACGCCATTTTTCCATTTTAAGAAAAAATTGCAATTCCCCTCCCTATGCTAGCCATGTCAAGAGCACTACTTCGGTAGCAGCGCTCTGCGGCTGGGTTTATGAACTAAATGAGCCAATAAGGGCGTCAACTTTTCAAACTAGTGTCCAGACCTGGCTTCTACGGCCGTGGACCATACTGTTACAATTTTATGTTTAGTTTTAATTGTATATTTAATTATTTAGGGGATGCGCGGTACTCTATAGTAGCATGGATTAAGTAGGTTTGCAATTGGTTGTATTTACATAATATTAGTTAAAACTCGTTACATAAAATATAAATTAAAAAATTAAATCGAAGGAGCTCAGAGAAATAGTGAAAGTTAAATATAATTTAACTAAGCCACGGAACACTATTTAGTTTGTATGCTATTTAAATACAACGTTTTCACCTGAATCATGGCTCCGAAGGCTGGTGTGTGTAGACGTGTTACGTTGGTCACCACTCTCCATATCCTGGCGTCTTCATCTCGGTGACCACAGACAAGACAGTGTCTGTGCGTGTCGACTATAGGGTTGCCAGATTGGGCGATTTATCACTGTTTGGGCTACTACTAGACAAAATAATTTGCTACCAAAATTTACGAAAATGCGAATATCGCAATTTGGGCGATTTTTGTAATGAACTTACGTTATTTGGCTACTTGTAATTATTTACTTAGAATCGGCAATCTATTTTTTTTGCTGTGAACAAGATAATTAATTCTCATAAGTAAGCTCAGTTTTTTAAACGGCAACCACTGTGGATACAATTGAATAGAGCCTATTGTTCAGACTCTCGTTACTCGCTGCGGACAATGAAGAAGACCCTGTAGAATTCGCGGAATCATTTTGGGACAAGTTAGAATTCAAAACATATGTGTTTATATAACATTAGCCATTGGTACACACTGTGTTTGAGACCTCCTGGAGAATGCTGGTCCAATTGTCGCCTTCCAATGTGACAACAGGCAACCAATGCATGACTGACATCGACAAATTTGTAAATAGACTGTAGAATATAGCCTGCAGGTGATTGAACTCGCCAATTTTTCAGGTCGCTATGAATAGGCGAATTGAATACCACGCGATTGTTTATGCATTGGACATTTTTTAAATTTCGTGTGGGATTATATAATTTTTTAATTTTAAAACAATTCGTGTTTCATACATACAGAATATTACATGAAAATCTGCAATATAGTAAAAAAACATGTACTATAAAGGATAATCAAGTAGGGCGACATTTGGACGACAAAAGATTGGCCATTTAGGCGACATCAACAAAAACAATCTGGCAACCCTGGTCGACTAACACGAGCGCTCGGTTTGTATCCCAATCACCGGTGTTCTGTTTGCGAGAATGTGGTCGTGTTATTGCAAGCTCATAACAATATAGTCCATGTACGATTACTTCCAACTTTTCTGAAGTCCTGCTAAAATCTTACTTCCATGATATTCATCCGCCACATGCAAACAAAGCTTAACGAAGTCTAGAAAATTACACGAGAGCAACAACGTTCCGTATTTGTGTTCGCTCAGTGTAGTTATATTTCGCATAAGAATAGTTTCGTATAGGCTGTTCACGGTAAACTGAGTCCTTTTGAAGGCCCTAGTTACTATTTTTCTATCAGTAATTTTTGTCCTTCCGCCAATTTTTAAAATAAATATTCCAATGTACGTAATAAGCACAGTGTGCATATTTCAGCGGACTGGAAAGCTAACATGTAAGGCAACAATAAGATTTATTTATTGACTCTTATTCAACAAATTGAGAGTTAGTTGTCAGCAGTCGATGGGAAAAACGAACTGAAGCTTGGAATTACGGGTATGAGGAAACAGAGAAATTCCTGTAACTATTGAATAGCTGATGTGGTCTATTCACGGTAAAATGAGTACATTTGAAAGCCCTGCTTAAGATCTACTTGTATACACGTTGTGTATTCTTCAGCCTTATGTAAAATTGACTTTACCATGGACCTCATCACTGTATTCATACGTCGGCCAATTGAAAGTGGGAAATTATTAGACAATTAAACATTTCATAAGTCTACTAATTATTACACACCGGATGCATTAAAAACAGAAACAGACATAAATAATTTAAATTATCACAAATGGTTAACTAACTCTTTTTATTCGACGTTAAGATATGGAACTACTTTTCATCTATCGTTTCCATCTTTACCGGGCGCATGTCACTCAGTGCGCCCGTTTAATTATATGCAGACATGCGCTGTGACTTTTTTCCGAGGTTTATTTCAAAAGTGCTCACTTTATCGTGAACAGCCTTCAGTGAAATTCGTCCAGCTCCGAAAGGAGTGGTGGGGGGAGGAGGGATCTATCTGGAGGGAAGTGTGTGTGCGTGCAAGTGTGTTAAGCGGAAAAGGGGGGAGGGGGGTGTGAAAATTGTATGTTGTCAAGGGGACATCACTCCCTCCCTCAAACCCTCACATTGACATGAAATGGTCCTGAGAAAGTTTTAAAATTTAAATGGAAATAATATATCGGAAATGTTTAAAATACCGAGTTTATATAATCAATGTAACATTACTTCGTAAAGAATGATGAGTGTGTCCACTCCCACGCAACGAATTGAAATCTAGACCTACACGTGTAGACTACAGGGAGTAGATGACAGACAGTTAACGTGGAGCTGCTTTGCGATAACTTCTTATTGTTGTGATGTTCAGGGTGTAGATCGCGCGGCGCTGCTTCCACACAGAATGAAGCACCACGAAAAAGTAGATTCTCCACGCGAGAAGTTGACCAGTTTCAACATAACGTTGGTATCGCAGTTTTAGTCAATCATATCCCTTGACGACACTTATCTCTTTTTTATCTCTATCCACTTTTTGCTTCTACCAATGTCCGACTGGAGGGTTTATCGTGTATTATTCCATAACTGCAGCATACTTTTGAAGTTCTCGTATTGTTCGTGTATCTTTAAATTATTAACAGGAGCGTCGGAACCTCTTTGGGAAAAAAGGGGGGGGGGGGAGAGAGAGAGAGAGAGAGAGAGAGAGAGAGAGAGTTGGGGGGGGGGGGGGGGCTAAAGAGATTTTGGCGCCCCTGGTGCTGGAAAACTTAGTTTTGAAATTAATTATGTTCCAGTGGTCTTATGCACGCACATGCTCACATGACGTCCTATTCACAAGCATGTACCAGTGAAAACAATACTATGTAACATAATTGTTTATGACCTCCAGTTTTAGAAAATATACAAAGTATGGGAATTAATCTACAATTATATACCTGTACAAACACACAGGAGATCAAACGTACAATTTTAACATCTTAACTGAATAGGAAAATAAATCACACCAGTATACGTAGTGATTGAGCGTTAGCCTGCATAATCTTTACAACTATATAAATGCGAAAGTGTGTTAGTTTGTCCTTTCACGTCAAAACGGAGCAACATATGGACGTGATTATTTGCACAGACATAGTTGGAGGGTCGGAGAGTGACATAGGCTACTTTTCATTCCAGGAAAATATCTGATACGGCCAGGAAAATTTTTATTGTAATTTTATCTCATTTCTTCAGGAAAATTCTTATTATTATTTTACTGCATAAAAAAAGCATTGTTAAAAGAAAGTTCCGTCATTTCTCCTTTCTTTTTTTGTCTATGGGCTGTCTTCCATTCCTTCCCAAGAACCGCAGTAGCACAGTGGGTAGAGAACCAAATAGTGGGGCCGCAGTAGCTCAGTGGGTAAAGAACCTAATACTGGGGCCGCAGAAACTCAGTGGGTAAGAGAACCCAACAGTGGGGCCGTAGTAGCTCAGTAGGTAGAGAACCAAACAATGGGGCCGTAGTAGCTCAGTGGGCAGAGAACCCAATATTGGGGGCGCAGTAGCTCAGTGGGTAGATATCCCAATAGTGGGGCCGTAGTAGGTCAGTGGGTAGAGAACACAATAGTGGGACCGCAGTAGCTCAGTGGGTATAGCACCCAATAGTGGGGCCGCATAAACTCAGTCGGTAGAGCATCCAATAGTGAGGCCGCAGTAGCCCAGTGAATAGAGAACCCAATAGTTGGGCTGCAGTAGCTAAGTGGATAGACAACCCAATAGTGTGGCCGCATAAACTCAGTGGCCAGTGCATCCAATAGTGGGGTCGCATTAGTTCAGTGGGTAGAGAACCCAATAGTGGGGCCGTATAAACTCAGTGGGTAGAGCATCTAATAGTGGGGCCGCAAAAACTCAGTCGGTAGAGCATCCAATAGTGAGGCCGCAGTAGCCCAGTGACTAGAGAACCCAATAGTTGGGCTACAGTAGCTTAGTGGATAGACAGCCCAATAGTGGGGCCGCAGAAACTCAGTGGGTAGAGAACCCGTAGTGGGGCCACAGTAGCTCAGTGGGTAGATAACCCAATAGTGGGGCCGCGTGAACTCAATCAATAGAGCATCCAATAGTGAGGCCGCAGTAGCCGAGTGTCCAGAGAACCCAATATTTGGGCTACATTAGCTTAGTGTATAGACAACCCAATAGTGGGACCACAGTATCTCAGTGGGTAAGATAACCCAATAATGGGGCCGCAGTAGCTCAGTGGGTTGAGAACCCAATATTGGGGCCGCAGTAGCTCAGTGGGTATAGCACCCAATAGTGGGGCCGCAGTAGCTCAGTGACTATAGGACCGAATAGTGAGGCCGCATTAGCTCAGTGGGTAAAGAACCAAATAGTCGGGCCGCAGTAGGTCAGTGGATAGCGAACGCAATTTTGGTGCCGCAGTAACTAAGTGGGTAGAGAAACCAATATTGACTTAGTGTCATAAAACTTTTATTTAGCTTTATAAATACGCGTGCGAAACCGCGGGTAAAAGATGGTAAGAAATAATTTTTTTCGGAACGCTGTCTGAAGTAAACATATATAAATTTCTCTATTAAAAAAACTACAAAATATCCTAAGCATAGAATGATACTTAGGTCCTTGTTATTGAAGTTCAGATACGTCACAATAAAAAATTGGCATTGATTTCTTGTGGCATCTTTTGTGCGAGTGTGTTTGATCCTCCCTAATTAGATTACCATAGGAAAAGGGGGGGTGGGGGACGATGACCTCCCTTTCCGATGGCTCTGATGATAAACAAAAATGAACAATATGAAAAACTATGGAATTGAAGAAAAAAAATTTGGTGCAAATTGGTATCAATTTAGGTGACATATGAGGTGGTTGTTTTATAGGCTGTTCACGGTAATGTGAGCACTTTTGAAGCCTTAGTTATTTCCTTCCAGCCATTTTTTTTATCCTTTACCCACCTTTTTTAAAATAAATATTGCCCTGGAAGTAATAAACACAGAGTGTGTAGGCCTATATTTCACCGCAATCGGAAATTAACGTCTAATGCTAAAATAAAAATTAATTTTAACTATTATTCCAAATGAGAGGGCTTTCAAAAGTGCTCACTTTACAGTGAATAGCCTAAAAATATTATAAAAACTACTAATATATGCATTTATTTGACAAATAAACTACGCGTGTGTACACTAGCCTTTTTCAGATGCCAAATAGAGCATATTTAACAGCACAGACTTACAACTTATGAAATACGAGCTTCTCTGTGAACACAGGTACAATTCCATAAAAAAAATAGTTGTTACAAAACAAGTCAAAGGTAAATTAACGATCCCCGTGTTGTGAATCGTCTTACCTAGAGAGCGAGTGTCTGCGCCGATATTGGCCGGGCAGAAACGAGAGAGAAAGTGATAGCTAGGGATTGAAAAGAGGGGTGGGGGATGACCTTGGACGAGAGCAAGGAGGCTGTACCCAACCTCCTTTTGACGCGGAGGGAGCTAGCAGTCGCGCACGCGCGGAACAGAGAAGACAGCGGGTTGTTGCCGGCTCGGCCGAGTTACCGCAGCGCAGTCTCTGTCGACACCAGACCACACGCCAGTTATATTTTTAAAATTTTTCATTACAAATATAATTTTACAACGTAACATATTCATCCGTGATAGAAGGCATAACATTCTTTATAGGTTGTTCACGATGTAAAGTGAGCACTTTTGAAATGAACGTTAGAAAAAGTCACTGTCCCTGCCGGCTTATATTTTAATGGACGCAGTGAGTGACTTTCGCCCAGTAAAGTTGATAACGATATATGGAAAGTAGTTCCATATATTATCGTCGAATAAATATTTTTTAGGTAACCACTGTGATAATTTAAATAATTTCTTCCGCTCTCTATTTTGTTAATGCATCTGAGCATATTTGAAAAATCATTTCCTTTCCTAATAATTTCGCAGTTTTACTTGACCGACGCATGACTAAAGTGATGAGGCCCATGGCAATGTTAACTTTACATAAGGCGGAAGAATACACAACGTACACTAAAATAGACCATAAACAGGGATCTCAAAAGTGCTCATTTTATCGTGAACAGCTTATAAGCATTTTTGAGAGCCTTCAATATCTCCTTTCAGCCGTTTCTTATCATTTACCCAACTTTTTAAAAACTAATTATTGCCACGCAAGTAATAGTTACATTGTGTTTATTTCACCGCACCTGGAAGATAACGTCTAAGGCTAAAATAAAGTAAATTTATCGACCATTGTTTCAATTGAGAAGGCATTCAAAAGTGCTCACTTTACAGTGAATAGCGTAAACTTGTTCATAGGATACTATTTTTTTTTTACATTGTTTGTTTATTGACATTAGCCCTAAATATCAAATGTTTGCATTATAAAAAAAAAATTAAACTCGACAGCAATCGTAATAAAGTAAATTGTAAAGCTTCCCAAGTATACCCTGATAAAGCAAACAAAATTTCAGATAATAAGCACGTGATACCACAAAATAACGTATGCCCATTTATTTTCACTGCTTAAAAAAGGACACAGAAACTAATTAATGCATTTTCTGTTAGTATCAAATAAATTATCTTAGTTATTAGACAACTGTGACGTTAATAGGCAGCATAGCTACTTACTACTAAAGGTAAAAACAATTTCACAAGTTCTTATCAGTACACAATAACTTGTCATGAACCACTCGAATAGTCATCTATGTAGACACTACACATAAGAATTAGCGCAATTTTAATGTACATAACGTACAACCATTAATTTTCCGCACCTGTCTGCTTAAGTAAGGATACTTCTGCTACAGGTTACGAAGATCAATGTAAAAAATTTGGCGAAAGGAAAATTTTCGTCAGTAGGTAAGCGCTAGTGTCAGAAATGTACAAAATTTTCTCTATTTTTGTCAGTAGGTAAGCGCTAGTGTCAAAAATGTACATTATTTTCTCTATTTTCGTCAGTAGGTAAACGCTAGTGTCAGAAATGTACAAAATTTTATCTATTTTCTGCGTTATAAACAGGATAATTACATTAATAATAAATCACATATAAGATCCCTTCGTAACTTTGTAAAGTATTTATATTTTGCTGTTCACGTAGCTAAAAATTTGTATTAAATGTTATCGTTTGGAACACTGTGCACGTAGCGGCCAAAGTCAAACTCTTACATAAGAAATCAAGTTTTGTTCTTAACGTGAGTAGAGTAAACCTTAACTTAAGTAATATAATTTCCGTCTGCGTAGAGAAATGTCCACAGAGCTGGCAACGTTGCAGCCGACCCTGGCGAGCGCACGCATGCGCAGTAGTGAAGGCGGCCGTCACTACTGCGCATGCGTGCGCATCGACGCTCGTCTCGTCGTTTATTAACATTCGCAGCGCCTACATTGTGTTCTAGTGAATTTATTTATAGCAGGACTGCATCTCAGTTGACCCAGAGAGCGATCTCTCGTGCTCTCGCTCTCGCGGACGACGTAACAGAGAACGCTCTCTGGTCGTCTCAGTGTGTCGAGAGAGTGCGGAGTCGTGTACTCGCCGCGCTCTATCGTGTCCTTCGGCATCCGCCGCTTTCCTTTACAATTTTAACTTGATTATTTTAGATGGCAGATGTGTTAATTGCACCCACTAATGCCCGGTTGCACCAACAGCTTCCCCGATCCGAGATCGAATGATCCTAGTTCCGGATAGTGATGGGTCGTTCGCGAACGAGTCGTTCAAAAAAGAACGACTCGCTGTCGAGAGCGACTCGCGTGTTGCTCATCTTTAGAGAGTCGAATCATTCATGAATGAAGAGAGTTAAGCAAACATGGTAGAAGGACAATATGGGAAAGTAGCCGGAAAAAAACGCGAGACACCGATGGCAGCACTCCTAGCGGTTTGTGCTGTTCGTACGATAATAAACTGTGCATTGAATGGGTAGTTTTGAGTATTTTGGATGCATTTTAATTCGATTGTTTTCGCTTTAGTTGTTATTTATTATGGCAGGAAAGATTCGTGTAGTTTTTGGCTTCAATAATTACAACGTTGCGAACTACAGCAAGTACTTTTTAAGATTTTCAAAGGATGCAAGTCAGTAAGTACACGAGCTGTCGTGATTAACATTTTCCATTCGTGTTTTTGTTGCAAATTCCATTCGCACAAACTTTAATTTACTTAAATACTGTTTTGTTGTTTCCTAGGGTCAAGCAATGGGTGCAGAAATGTAAGAGCAGACCTGGATGTATAAACCACCAGTCCCTGGTGTCTTATACCTACACGAGAAAAGTGTGTTCCAACCTTTTCAGAAAAGAGGATTTTCGCAACCCAAATTTGCTTCCACAAGACCAAGAACGAAATCACTTGAGTGTCGTAGCTGCTATTTCTAATATTGTACACTGAAGGGCCTTGCGAGGTTTGGTAGCCCTTAACGTGAAAGGTGCAGGTTTGTTTTTATTGGAGCGACACCTTCGAAAAATAAAAGTAAACAATGTTTACAAATTCCACATTCGTCTATTAAACTGACCGAAGTCTCTTGTTAAAGTGTGTGTTTAGTTCAGCAAGTTTAGCTAGGGATATAATTGATTCATTGCCTCAGAAAAGTTGTTTACATAGGTTACGTGTGTCGGTGATTGCTCGTACAATGTTTACATAATCAGTGTTCATGTATTAAACTGGGTGGGGCCTCTTAAGTGTTTGTATAGTTCAGCAAGTTGAGCTAGGGATAAAATTGATTAACTGCGTCGAAGTAGTGTTTTCATATTTGTGTCGGTGATTACTCGTACAATGTTTACATATTAGCCAGACATCATGCACCGAGCCAGAGTCCCAGCGTCAGCAGGGGAATAAATACCCAAGACAATGATTCAAGGTTCGCATGTAATTTATTTTAGATGGTAACGCTAAACTTAACGCATCAGCGAAACTGGGAGTTTCCCCATAAATGATTGTCACGTGTAGCCTATTTGCATTGAGAAATAAAGTATGTGTGTTTTGCACTTTAACTTATTTCTGTACTATTTGTATTATTACTGTAATATTGTTTCATGAAAACATGTTCAATTGCAAAAGGATTGAACTGAACATAGGTACTGTACCTAGATTGACAATGTTACCAGTACAGTTTAGAAATACGATAGTGGGGAGGGTTATGAACATGAGGAAAATTGAGGGGGTAAAAGTTTATAATGAAAATGTACATATTTTGTTTTTTTTTTTTTACCCCACAATTTCCCTGATCTTCATAGCCCTCCCCACTATCGTATTTGTAGCTTGTATTGGTAATATTGTCTATTTGGTTAATGTGTGGTTGTTTTTTTTCTTTGCAATTTAATGTATTTTCATAGATAAATGTTATATTATTTACATATTTTTCACCTATTTTACACCACAATTTCCCTTATCTTCATAGCCGTCCGCACTATCGTTTTTGGGGTTTCTATCGGTAAAATGTTGATGCCCCTAGTAAATTCGTGTTCTTTGTAATTCGTAGAGTGGAATTATACCATTTTCTGAGATTTTTTTGAAAAGCCCCCATTAAAAAAAAATTGTACCGTTTTCAGCATATTAATTTTGTTTATGTACATATCCGTATTATTTATGTACGTTTTCAGTCTATTTTCATACTTTGGAATGTTATTATTTACATTTGGAAAACTATGCATTTGAATATTAATTTGTATGTTATTTGGGTTGTGTTTGCACCAACTACCAAATATTTTCGATGATTTATTAAAGAAACAACTGAATGAAAACTGTAATAGTTTCCTTTCTAGGTAGTCGCTTACCCTTTACACACCCTGAGGTCTACATATCATTACTGTTTTACTGTGCAAATATTTTAATTTCTGTACATACTGAGTCTGTAAGTGATTTTAATTTGAATGAGTGGGGAGTTGTTGAGTACAGCTTTCGGTGGCGAGAATAATTCTTCTCCAGCCATTGCATCAAAGTTCATTCTGTGTGATAAACACCATGTATTGACACCACACACCAGACACTTTAATTGCAGCAGTGGAGATGTCATCAGTTTGTCCACAGTTGGCAAGTCAGTGTATATATTGCAGAGTGTGAACCAGCTGTCGAGTGAGGGTTACCATCAAAACCAATCAAAAGTAGTAGCAACATCACCCCCCTCCCCGTACTCGCATTTGTTTACACGACAGTGTACAAAACTTTCAAACAATATTATTTCACTTCTGAGAGTCATCGTTACATTTCAGTGATATTTACTATAAATTTTTTACAAATAAATGAAGGATTTTTTTAAAATTTCAATTCCTCTTATTTACTCTCTGAAGTACTCAGTAGGCTATTTAAACTTGTGCATACACCTATAGTATTACCTTCAATGAGGTGTTTTCCAATGAATTATTTTGCCACATTCTGCAATGGAGATAAGTCACTTATAGGGATATGCACACATTTCTTTTGACCTGTTAGCCTATTTACACAGTTTTGTTTGCGGTGATCACAGTATTGAAGAAAGTACTTGCAAATTGCATTACAATAACAAGTGCCATGAATTTGAACAGAAAGTACCTTAAATTCATGACCAAGGTAAGTTATTTTCATTTCAGCTGATTTTGAATTCTGCAACATGTTTTCCAGTCTTCTTGCCACGAAGAATATGGAAATCTGTGGTAAAA
Organism: Dryococelus australis; assembly: GCA_029891345.1. Lineage (NCBI taxonomy): Eukaryota > Metazoa > Arthropoda > Insecta > Phasmatodea > Phasmatidae > Dryococelus > Dryococelus australis. Next base: position 200,472,827 of record CM056993.1, on the reverse strand, counting down.
TTCAGGTTGGTTATTAGAAGTGACTTGTTCATGATGATCTAATGTTATAAAATTTTGGAAATGAGCTTTTTTTTTTGGAAGTGAATTACAAAAGTAAATGTGCTTAATGCATGCAAAACTTGAGAGGTGAAGTAAATAAGCTGAATGGCTTGAATACATATGTTAGTATGTGCTATAAAATATTTTGACCAATTGCATTTTAATCCTAGCACCAGCTGTACTGCATAAATTCCATTAGTAAATGGTGGGAAATGATTGATTAAAATGTTTAAAGATTGTCATCTAGTTATGTTCTGAAATACTTTCCTTAATACAGTTGACCTTATTTATAATTTGTGTAGTATTTAAATTATTTATCTCATCTATAATCTCTCAAATGTCACTTAAGTGGTATGATATCAGAGGCGATGGTACATTTTCATATTTGGTATAGGCTTACCATTGTGTTGTTGAAAGCTGTAAGCATTTTGCAGTCAATGTTTTTGCTTCCTGCAGGGATTATCTACGCTAGCCAAGAAAATGGCTGTCTTAAGTAGGAAGTTGTGTTCCAATGCATGTATTTGCTATGTACTGTATGAACACACCATGTGTGGTGGTTAAAGTAATGATCAAACTTAATAGTTCTACGAAATTTAATTGGGGTACTCTCCATAGGCACTGACATAGTATTCTAAGTGCTAACGTGACCTGAATTAGTCAAGTAAAATAATGACGTATTTTATATTTTACTATGGAACGATACTTATTAAAATCTTAAATTACCAAATCACAACCACTTCTGAACAATTGACTTAATACCATCCGAACTGAACACTACTACATGTTAAAATACTAATGTACTAATGGTAACTTTGAACACAGTCTCGTAATGTGTTGCATGTATGGGTGTGTCTGCTTCTTTTTACATAAATACGTACAAATAAAATATTTTAAAAGGAGTGAGGTGAGCAGTCTACCATAATTTATAAAAACCTGCCAAATGATAAAGTGATCAATTAGTGTCTATGAAACCAGCATTTGGAAATGAGCGGGAGGAGGAGGCAATACTCTTGCCCCTTTTGTACTTAACTGTGCCTTTATTGCGGTTACAAATTTGACAGTATACCGATTTCCATTAAAATTCCCCCCAATCCCGAGTTGCTCTGTACCACAAAGATACTTTGTTTCGTTGATGAACAGGCACTAGATATTACCAAGCTACAGAATATTCCTTTGTGTATAATTTTTGGTTAGAGCCCCCAAAATTTAATAACTGGTTCAATCAGATTATGAAGAAGTGACAGAGGTTTCAAATGTTTGTCAGTTATGGTTGAAGCATGGCTGCCAGTGGGTTAACCATAGCTGCCTGTGTTTCACTTGAGGCAGTGTAGTTGTGGCATAACTGCAAGACAAAACTGATTTATATGTGTAAAGGTGGACTCCCAACCATCCGTCGCACCCGTCAGGCGGTCACATGATCTTCGACCAATCGCAGGGCAACTTTTTTTATCCGTCAAACTTTAACTTTCGACGGACCGACGGATGGGCCACCGCCTTCTGACGAGATTCTGTAGACACGAATACGCACTTTGAAATCAAATGCAACGTGCTGAATATGTGTTTATTTATCTTGGTGGTAAGTTCAGGGAATTAAAACTTAAACAATAATTAAGTATACATTTTTATCGCGTAAAAATTTATTTCCCCAAAATGTTTCTCTCTTGAAAATGTAATTCCGACCAAAATATACGTTCTACGATAGAAGAAAGCAGAATAATAACCGTATCTGCTAGGAATAGAAATTCGTGAACTATTTATTTTGTTGCTAATTTAATGATAAAAACTTCAAAAAGCAGTAAGTTAATATTTAGGCAAGTTATTTGGCTGCGAGGTTAATCTTAAATATATAAAATATATTGCTGCTTATAGAGCTAATAAAAGCCACAGTGTTAAATCACTAACTGTAGTAGATCTATGTTTAATTAATCTTTCGTTAGTAAAAAACATAATATGTTGTGGAGATTTTTCTGTCCAAAAAAAAAATGTTTGGTTATGTTCATTCCCGATTTTTTTTGCAGAAAAAATAAGCTTGTTGACAGCTCCTTTCTCAAGAATTTATTGAATAAATGCATTCGGTTATGTATCTGATGAATGAAATACCGTTTGGCAATCCATTCTCTTACTTATAATTGATTAACATTTGTCCTTTGTAACTTGCAACATCTTAGGTTGTGCCCAGTAACATGATTCTGTTTCAACTTATTGTCCTTGTTTCAAGTGACAATATTTATTCAATATTTATTCTTTAAGTGCATTTTTAAATACGGCATATTAATATGAATAAGCAACTATTATATTACATTCGGCAAAACAACACGTTTTATTACTATGAGACGTCAACTGCACTTATATCACGCATGCCGAGCCTTGTAAACTAAAATTTCCCGGGTATTCGTCAGCACAAGCCGCTAGAAGCGCTGTTGTAATGTGTCTCGCATGTTAACAATGTTAAAACGCCTCAGTTTCCCACATTGTCCTTCGACCATATTTGAGTTAATCTCGGCGATTCGCTCCGCTCAGTCAGCCCAAATGGCGACAGCTCGTTTGCTCGGGAGAGATAACAAAACTACCAGTGTAGCATTTAACAATCGCATTCTAAAGACGTATCTCTTCTTTTTACGAGCATGCAATACCATGAATGTGACCACGCCTTTCTAAGCTGGACAAAAGCACTCAAGCATAATAAGCGTAAAGTTCTCAAAATATTTTCTTTAATTATTTTTCTAATATTGAGACATAAAAATAGTTTGGGAAGATTACGTAAATATCGTTCATTGCGCGCTCTCGAGTTTTCTACACATTTCAATGCACCAAAATTTTTTTTATCCTGTAGCAAAAATGTTAAAATTAAAGACATAATCATGCAATATTAAAATGTTTTAATGAATTAAAGAACAACAACACTTACGAAAATAATTATTATACCTTAAACTGTGTAGATAATGCCATATATTATACGATCGCATATCTTGACGTCAGCGTAGTGATGCTACCCACTCTTCACATTTGTACTCTCGACTCTTTGAAACCCGTCTGACTCGCGAACGGGATGAGTCTTTCGAACGACTCTTATGAACGACTCTCCACCAAGAGCGAGAGCGAGTGAGCTAGCTCTTTGGAATGAATTGGTTCGACACATCACTAGTCCGAACCAGGATCCAGTTTGATCCTAGTTCCAATGTAAAAGTTTTGTACCAGCGAGATTTCATGAGTACGAATCTCCGATTCGTCGAGCTTTGTTCCAAAGTGAAATATCGAGATTACGTATGAGACAGATTTTGCTATTGGTTCGTAATATATGACGCCATGGAAGTAGGCGTATTTTTCACTATATATAGAACTAGATGTGCGATGTTTTAGCTGTTTTAAGTGAATTATTGCTGTAGAAATTTTATTGAATAATATTCAAGTACCTATAGTGTTGTTTTAATTTCCCAAGAAAACAATCGAACGTAGTTCTATCTGTTGGCGTATTTTAAAACTAAATTTGTCGACGATGGCTGCTGATCTCGGATCGAGATTTCGAACCGCCAATTTCGGCATTTCGGAATGAACTTTATCTCGCTCTCCAGTCCAGCTCTGAACTCGTATGGTGCAACAGTTTTCTGTGTCGATCTTAGATCCGATCTCGGATCGAGTTTCGAACCACAATGGTGCAACCGGGCATAAGTGAATTTGGTGATAAATGGACATCAGCTCTAACAAGACGTTAATAATAACTAACTAATGAGTCTATTTTCTCTACATGTGCAAATAAATTTTAGTAGAGTTCTTAAAAGCTTAGCTGGTAGATAGACATTGACATCTCATTGGCAGCAATATCATAAGAGATGAAACCAGAAAGATGTGAAACAGTACCAAGACAAATAAAATACATGAGTGACTTACCCGGGATTCGAATTCAGAAAAGCTCATTAAGCTAGCGTGTAATCAACTGCATCACGGATGTAGGATTCGGAGCATCAACTTCGGATGTAATCATCAGTCTAATGTGTTGAATAATAGGGTTCACTAACCTGAAATATTTACACCGCCATCATTTTGAAAATAAGTGTCTGAACAATAAAACACATCAGTTTACATGGCCTACTACAACGCAACTTGTGTTAAAAATTGAAAGGAAACTTGGTCTCCAAAAGATGTCATAAAAACTTTTTTTTTAAGGGTAAATCTGACAAAATTGCCTAACAATGGACTCTGTACAGCATGTTTATAATAGATACTGTCAGCTTAAAATTTTTCATTGAATTTGTTAAACTGTTAAATAGATATGCCAAACATATCAAAATACTTATATGGCCGCCATTTTTAAACTCATTGTCTGACCCCATTTAAATCACGTAAATTTACTTTGAATTGTTCCGGAAATAATGCAAAATGTTCAATTTACTCACCTGACATTATTTTTTAAAAAATCTGGCGTAGCATGTGTAAATGATACTTTTAATTAATACTGTTAGCGTTCAAAATTTGGTTGAATTTTTTTGCAATGTTATATATATAACATACTAATCTAAATTATTTATATTAACTCCATTAAAAACATTAATGCTGCACATAACACATGTTAATTTACGTACCCTACTGTAATTATACTTGCGTGAGATTTTGGTATGAATCGGTTGATTTGCCCTCCAGATATAGCATAAAACCTCCATTGTTCATGTGACGATCTTTATAAATGGAAATCAAAAAGGTTATGTATTAGTATATTCGATCATTATTATAGATACACTGTACAAAGTTACATTTAAATATGATATAGTTTCGTAGAAATAGCACACTAAGCTAAAATGTTTGTATAGGCACCATTCGGAAAGTAAGAGACTTATACACTTAAAACATAAATTGAAATGGTCTACCATTGCACAAATTCTTCACCGATTATTAAAGAAATCGGTAGATTTTTTCCCCGAGATACGACATAAAAACTGTATTATTTCATGTGGGGCTATCATACAAAATGGCAGGGAAATGAGGCTTTGCATAGACAGTTTTGATGGATATAGTAGCTATTGTTACCATACAAAATTTGGTTGAAATTGGTCAAACATTATAGTAGTTATAGAAAATAAACCTTAAAATATTTGTATGGACGGTGTTTTGAAAATAAGTCCCTGACCATTTTTGAATTCGTGCATTTACTTGACCTACAATTGTATTACTAACATGCCAGATATGGCGAAAATTGGTTGAGTAGTTTTCAAGATATAACGTAAAAGCTTTATTTTTTCATGAGATGCTGTCTTCCGAAATGGCGGACCAAAAGCAGTATTCACGTCTCTACTCCGTGCTTACACCTTGCGCTGCCAGCGCACAAAATTTGGTTTAAATCGATTGAATGGTTTCCGAGATATGACAAATAATTATAAATTTTTAGATGGTCGCCATTTAGAAAGTAAATGCCCGGCCTGGTCGAAAACTATTAAAGTCAGGTGTCCTTGCATATAGGCAGTTCACAGTAAAATGAGCACTTTTGAAAGCCCTGCTGAAGGTCTAATTGTATGCACGTGGTATCTTTTTCTGCCTTATGTAAAATCACCAACATTGCCACGGGCCTTAGTACCTTATTCATGCGCCGGTCAAATGAAACTGTGGAATTATTAGGAAAGTAAATATTTAAAATAATATGCTCATTTTTACACTTCTACGCATTAAAAAAGAATGAAGGGAAATAAATAATTTAAGTTATCACAAATGGTTTCTAACACTTTCTACTCGACGTCCAGATATGGAACTACTTTCCATTCTTCGTTATCAACTGTACTGGTCGCATGCCACTCAGTGCGACCGTTATACTATATGCATGCAGAGGCAGTGACTTTTTTCTAAGGTTGATTTCAAAAGTGCTCATTTTATAGTGAACACGCGCGCACAGCCGCACACGTGCAGACACACATGCAGGAAAGTGATTTTATAGGCCTTTCTTTCCTTCGTAAAGTTGGCTGAAAAAAGAGCTTATTTTAATTGTTCACGAATTGATTTGCACTTATCTTCAGTTTAAAACCTGTAATTACTAAACTGTACGTATTACCAGTTGAATATTTTGCAGTTGAAACAAACGTAGGGCAGTAGGTGGACTCGCAACCGTCCGTTTCATTCGCCAGTCGCCCGTCTGTCCGGCGGTCATGTGATCTTCGACCAATCGCAGGGCAATTCTATTTTTTATCCGTCAGTCCATTAATTATATCTCAAACTTTATCTTTCGACGGACGGAAGGATTGGCCACCGGCTTCTGACAACATTCCGCAGACACGAATACGCACTTTGAAACAAAATGCAAGACGGTGTATATGCGTTTATTTATCTTGGTGGTAAATCCACGAATTTAAAACGTAAACAATAATTCAGTATAAATTTTTATCACGTAAAAAAATTATCTCTCCAAATTGTATATCTCTTGAAAATGTATTTTAGACCAAAATAATCTTCTATGAAAGAAAGGAAAGATTGCGATGTTAAGTTGTCACACTGAAATGTTGTCGGACATAACTGACGGGTGCGACGACTGGCTGTGAGCCCAAAGTGGCCCGTCTTCACAAGCGCATGGACAGTAGCCAAGGCCACGATTATCCACAGACGCTCTTGCTAAACGCCGTCCAGCGTTGCCACACCGAGAGAGTGAGCGCGTGTGTAGATTACCGCGGCTCTCAGCGTGGTGAGTGTGGAGCAGCGCCGGAATGCAAGGGCGGGGAAACGGGAGATTCCGAGAAAACCAGTGGCATCGTCCGCCACGAGTCGCACATGCGAAAATACGGGACCAACCGCGCCGGGAATCGAACGTGGTTCGCCGGTGTGAGGTGGGTAGTCTAGCCACTACACCATCGCGGCCCCGAGTTGCCGCACCGAGCAGTTCATTGTCCGTCATAATAGTTCATGCTTCGTTGTATAGACTACTCTGCGGTGTCTTCTCACTTTTTGAATCGAAACTTTGAGAAATCACCGCACGTATGATGTGTTTATTTGTTTCCTAAATATGCCGCTGTGAACCACAAACATTCTTTACTCACGTTAACGTACAGGCACTTTATTTGTGGTTTAATTGAACTTTTACCTATAATTTATCCATAAATATTAATGTTTCATTTATAAGGCTTGTGAACATAACAGTGAGAATATAGGTGTGTTGGTAATACCTAGTAAGATAAAGTTCTTATGCCAAATATCACTACAGTGAGTGCGCACAAATTCGGTGCGTTGTCCCGTCAGTGTCATTTTGTAGACTCGGCTAAGCTTTGGTTTCATGAGGCTGAGCAGTGTCCTGGAAGTAGAACATTAGTAGGACTTTAGAATAGTTAGAAGTCACCATGAATGAACTATAGCTGGCGTTCTCGTCTATACTGCCACCAAATGTCTATGCTGCTACCAACTGGAAGAAGTTTTGTACATTCTAGGAACAAGCACTTCTAAATAATAATATTGCATACATTAATTGTTGGGGTAGTTCTTTGGCCAGACTAATTCCTTACTGATATTTTCTTCAACTGTGTCAGGAACAACACTTGTACTATTTACGAAATGGCTGCAGAGATTTTCATCACCCATATTGAATTATTATCTTGTAAATATTCTCACAATAATTGTTATGAAATTCCTCGTTTTTTCGTTTTCCCACATTGATTTTTAATACAATGTGTAGCGAGTGCTTATGTACCTCACTGAGGTAATTCAGGCTTCAGTCTCGCTACTTTACTGACAAACTTACCATGATGGGAGGCGAGCTGGCTAACCGCTCAACCACCGCGGCCTCCGCCCATAGCACAATAGGCATTTGGTGTTGGTGGTTGTTTTTAGTGGTTGGTGTTGGTACCAGTTCAAATTGCCTTCACCATGGCCAGAAGCTCCCTGCGTGTAACGCAGTCATTTCTCTCTCAGGCATATGCAATACTTTACTGAAGTATTCTAGTGGTATTTCCTTCCCATTCTGAACCTGAGATAACACAGTTCCAATACCTACTTCACTAGCATCACTGTCCAAAATGAATACACCCTCACTTTTCGGGAGACCCAGGACTGGTCGAGATATCAGAATTTCCTTTAACTTACTAAAAGCATTGTCACACACAGTGGTCCAATGGAATCACCTTTTCGCCTCAGTCAGGTTATGTAGTGGTTTGGCGTTCGTGGTGAACCAAAGTAGAAATCCACGGTAATAGTCATATAATCCCAGAAAACTCCACACTTCAGTTTTGCCAGTTGATGTAGACCAATTTCTTATTGATTTGGTCTTCTCTCGGTCTGTTTCAATCCATGGTCCGACACTACATGTCCCAAGAAATGTATTATCTTTTGAAACAGGTGACACTTCCTAGGAACCAGTTTCAAGATGGCCGCGGCCGCTTTTTGAAATACAGAGTCTAAGCGAGATTGGCGCTCTTTAAATGCCCTTCCTGTAACAACAATGTCATCTAGACAAACTTGACATAGCCTATATCCAAAGGCAGGGCTTTTCCCAACAGGCGTTCTGATGTGGCAGGGGCATTACGCAGCCCAAAAGGCATAACTTTGAACTGCCAGATTCCTTTTCCTTAGACACAAATTGCAGTCTTCACTTGTTCCCCTGGAGCCACCTCGCACTGCCAGTACTCACTCTTCATGTCCAAAGTGGAAAACCATTGTGTACCTGCTAGGCTGTTCAATGTGTCATCTATCCTTGGAAGCGGATAAGAGGCTTTCTTTGTCACATTATTAAGCTTGCGATAACCTAAATAAAACTGCAAATAGCAATTTTTCTTCCTAACAAGCACAATGGTTGACGACCACAGACTAACTGATGGTTCTATCACATCTAACTCCCTAGTTTACTCCAGAGTTCCCTCAACTGCCTCGTGCGAAGCCAATGGCAGTCGTCTTGGTGACTGCTCCATGGGCCTGGCATCTCCTGTATCAATGTGATGGCAGGTCACATTAGTCCTTCCAAGGTCATTTGGTCCACATGAGAAGGCATCCCTATCCCTCTGCAGTAATTCAGAGACAGCCTTCTCATGTCTGGTAGAGGAAATTCTATTAATTCTACTCTAGAATCATCTGAAATACTTGGAAGTACCTGTGTGACTTGCTTGCAAACACCTATCATGGCCCCCTCTGCAAGGCCCCCTCCAAGATACCAAAGTTCTTGCTGCAACAACTTTACCTGACAGGTCACCAATCTTCTCTGCTGACTCAATTAGACCCAAACATTTGACAAAATTTCCTTGACATCTGCCTGAAATGACAATTTTATTAGAAGCAGGCAGCACCGTGGGTTGACCACAGACTACTGGGCAGCTAACTGGGCAGGACAAATCATGCCGTGTTGACACCACCAACTCTGTACTACCTACCCATAGCACACCAAGTCGAGTATCGATACAGCACCCCAGTATACATAGCACGTCAAGCCCCAAAGACATTCGTCCTCTATTTCAGCTATGTAAACACAGTGCTCTATGATTATGTCTCTAAGCTTCAAGTTCACTTGCTCTTACTTTTAAATGGCGTGGTCTTATCTGTTACTGTAGTCAAATAGCATCGTTCCATGTTGTCGTCGGGTGATCTGTTACTGTTATGGTCGCCCCAGTGTCGACGACCATCTGGCAAGGAACATCATTCAGGTTTCCTTCCACCAGTATTGAATCTCAATCCTGTTTCGCCGACTGTACATGTAAGAACATTCCCTCCAGCAGTCACCGACCTTCGCCCCCTAAGATCGGTGTGTGTTTAAAAGTTTTCCGAATGTGCTGTATTATCACCTGTCTCTCGTTGCTTCTTTTCTCGCTGCTGCTTCTTCTTCTGCTGCTGTTGTTGTGGTCAGTAGGCTCTCAGGTGGTCCCGACTGTTCACATCACCAACACTCAGGCCATTTGGGTTGGGGGAGGGGGCGACGCTCTGAAGCATGAGCCCTGAAAGCAATGCCCCTGGTTGTCATCTGCAACTCCTTCAGTGTTTTCGTTATTCTGTCTTCATCATCTTCGTTCAGCATCACTGCCTGTACCGGACATCGGGGTGTGGACCCCTGTTTTGCTGACTCCACCTCCAGTGCTCGGGCCAGGGCGTTCTGCATGTGTGGTGTGCAGGCTTGTCGTACCTCTGTATTGGCGATGGCATTCATGAAGAAGCCAACTGTTCTGAAGTCGCGTGCCTCGTCGGGGCACCCTTACAGAGACAGGTGGGACAGCCGCACAATGTCCTGCCATAGTTCGTGCAATGGCTCCCCTGGTCGCTGGGTATGGATTCGCAGCTGTGCATGGCTGACACCAGTATGGGGTACCTACTCCAGCCGATGTTGCTCTGGCAGAGATTGTAGTATGCTCTGTACGAGTCCTTCCAGTACTGCGGCGAGGTAGTAAACCTGCTGTTCGGCTGACCAACCATTCAGGGTGGCGCCTATTTCAAACAGGTGGTGGTACTTCCGCCAAGAATTCTGGCCATCGTAAGGGGTGGGTTTAATTGAGACACCTTTCCCCACTCCTGGCTGAGCGACAGCAATGCTGCAAAGCTGCTGACTATCCTCCGAGGTTGCTGTGTTGGTGACGGCTTATACTGCTTCTTCAATTCTCTCGGCTGCCGATGTTGTGATAGTAGAATTCTGCTGCTGCAGAAATTCCTGCCACTCCGTCTTCATTGCACTTATTTCCTGTTTCACTCCATTCTGGGCACTGCCCATTATTTCATGTACACTGCCTATTCTTTCATTTACACTGTCAATTTTCGTATTCACTTACTCGCTAATACCTTCTATTTTCCTGGCTGTATCTAGTTGATTCACGATAACGTCGGCCTTTTCTGAAGCCTGCTAAATATCTACTTTTGGTTACTGATTACGTATCCTTCCGCTACATGTAAACATAAACACTGCCATGTGATGTCTACTTTTATAGGTGTCAAATGCGATGATTGCTGTTCAATGAATGCTATCATATTTCCTACGAATGTTCACAATTTAGGCATATAACAATATTTAGGCCGGCTTTATACACTATTTGTTACATATGATATAGCATGTTACACATAATATGCATTAATATTTTACCACGACAATGTTTGTTACTACTGTGGCGGAAACAACAGTAGTATTTAACCTGTTGTTATTAGTATGTGTTGGGTTATTTCGTTAAAAGGACGGTCTTATTTTGAATAAAAATTAAAAGGAAGGGACACAGGAAATTCAAGCACGCAACTCGTGTCGCGTATTTATTGTTTGTAGCATCGACAAATGTAAAATATAGTGGTGAACATGCAAACATATAGGCCTACAGTAACGTTTATTCCGCTAATGTTTACATGCATTGGTACTTACTGGTTTGTATGTTTATTGTATTATTTATTTAAATTTATCTGATTGGGCTTAGTATTTTGAGGGAATCGTGGCAGACATTCAAATCACTGAAACGTAAGCTCGTTAAACAACTATGTTTCAAACACCTTGCGCAAAGGTACAACGTTGTGATATACAGACGTGAATTTCAATAAGTAACTTCGTTATAACATCAGTTCATGTTTAAAACGTATACATTTTGCACATATTTGAAATCCACACACACACCTGACCTGCCTAACGATTACAACGCAGCCACCACGCCCTTTCAAACACAGCGATCACAACACAACACTTTTAACCCTGCCGTGGAAATACATTTTTATCACAACACTGTAACTTGCTAGGATGTTTAAAAAAACACAAGTACGAACTTGACACTTCGTTCAGAAACACGCCGTGTCATTGACACGTCGCCACATCACTGCCAGTCGTAAGGCAATGGGTATAATCGCCCATTATATTGGGTTGGGTTGGGACAAGCGCGTGATTCTAGATTCTCCTTTCCACACCACATCTGCCAACCTGCTGGATTTGTAAGCGTTGCGCCATCGTAGCACATCTAAATAACATATGAGGTATTTAACCAATAAAATCTCGTTTCAGTTGTAAATTACAATTTCAAACATCATTATTGTTGTCGTAATTAGTATAACCTGTGCTAAAATTAGAATAACAAGATTTATACTTTTCCTGCCACACATGTGGCACGAACTTCCCGAAAGAGAGAAAAGAGAGAGAGAGAGAGAGAGAGAGAGAGAGAGAGAGAGAGAGAGAGAGAGAGAGAGAGAGAGAGAAAAGAGAGAGAGCGCGACACGATCTGCTTCGCTTAAACTTTTCTTCCATACGAAAAAAAAAACACAGTGTCACTAGAGCGAGCCTGCGCAGGGTAATTTCCGCTGATATTTTTTACTGCAGCAATAAAATGTGTTTCCGTCAGTGCTACCTAACAATACAAATATATCATTTGGCAACGTTTAATTTACAAATTGTATACATAAAGAGGAGGTTAAAAAATATTGTAACTGTGAACTATTTATTATCGGCCATTGCCAACATGTCGCTGTTGTTAATTCGTATTCAATACGAAATGAATATAATAAGTTATAGAATATACTAAGTAGATTATTAATCTTTTGAAGAACACAGTACTTTAACGTTAATCACAGGGTTATATAATTTTGGAATACAAGTGATTGAACACAATAGGTTGACATGTTATGCCTAAGGTGATTTTTCAAAGGTTTGATTCCAAAAGGCCGAAGAAAGGGTGAATGGACTATACTCACTAACAGTTACTTTTGCTGTCTACAGAGTCCATTTTACTTTCTACATTCTCATTAACACAGTCAATTTTCCTGTCTACATTCTCATTTAGACTATATACAGTTTCATTCACAGAACTAATTTGGATATTTACAATTTAATTTACATTCTCTTTCACAATACTAATTTGGGTATTTACAGTTTCATTCATGCTCTCTTTCACACCACTAATCTTGTTATCAAGGCTTTTTACACTATCGCTCACTTGTCTACCTAGTCCCTCAATTATTGCTCGCAGTGCTTCCAGTCCTGCAGACATTTTTTTTTAGTTAGCATTCACTGCGATGGTTGTACAGAACTGTCTTTATCTCTCAGCCTTCAAAAATTACAGTTAATTAATTCATTTTATGTCACTAAAAATTATTCTATTGCCTAATTTAATTTGCAATTGAATAATTAATAATTGCCTACATCCCACTTCTGACACCAGTGTTACAAGATGCCAGTGGAGTGAGTGTGAATTTGTGAGGGTCGGAGGTCTTAATAAAAATAAAAGAAATAAATTGAATTTGTAGTTTGTTCACACAGCTATTATTTGTAGTATTAAATTATGTATCCACTATTACTGTTTTTATTTCACAGTGAGCACAATATTCAATGTGTGTTTTAACTCTTACTAACGTCCTTAATTTGTCTGGTTATGACCAATTAACTCATACTCATCATTAACTCATGTTCACTCTGGCTGTTACCATCATTTGTAATGTCTTTCACTCATGGATCCAATCCAGTAGTCCAGCCTGCAGTCGTACTCTTCACTGCTCTGATGTTCGCAGTCGCAGATTTTCCTCCTGCTGGTCACTTCTCTCGCAGCGTGATTCTCTTCTGCTAGTCGTCTATCGCTGAAACTCATTCATTCAACAACTGCCGGCTCGGAGGCCCGACGCGCTTTATATAGCCACTGGCCTTGACCTGGAAGGTTCGCCGCACCCTGAGTATAGTAGAGAGAAACAAGGTCAATAATCCAGAGTATTCTTCAGGTGTCTCAAAGACACCCAATACTAAGGTGGAGAGCAGCACATGCCATGGTAGGCATAACAGGCACGCTTTGCAAACATTCCTTTTGTCAAAAACCATATATCATTCATGCCTCGCATGGTCAGAGCGGTCGCCTGTAACAATACATTCTGTTACCCAGAAACCAGTGCTATTTAACATTGAGAATTCCATGTGTAATAACATAAAATCTATAAATCTAAAGCAAATCATATGAGTAAAATGTATTTGCAAGTTTTTATGAAGCGATTGCATAATTATTGACTAATTTGAGTTATCTATGTGAATATTATTTTTTTATTACAAAATGCAGTACATTTAATTCTTAGCTTAAGGAAATAACAATGTTTTAAATATAGCATACCTAATTAACTGTGTTTTGTTTCAAAAATGTTAAATAACAGCAATAATTGTTTTGTTTGCTTGATTATAAAAATTCAAATTCCAGCAATAGCTACTCGAAATAAATGTTACACCTTTATTGAGAATGTGCTGCTATTTTTTTGCACAGCCACGAACAATTTTCAACAACACCATCACTGACTATTGTGCCATGGAACACATCGCACACCAACCGATAACCACCAACACCACCACCACCACCACCACCACCACCACCACCACCACCAACAACCAACAGCAGTCTGTTGTGACAGGGGCTTTATTGTCACTCGTATCACTATGCCTCAAAAGCAGATATATAGAAAAGAGATCTCGGGACCATGTACTCTTAAATGCAAACTAATTCACCATAAAGTGGAATGAAATTGATTAGCAGAGGTGAGACTGATCACATTAAAATGTTTTATTAATATTAATGTCAGATATGGGATCTGACCTAAACATATACAGAAAATTGTCATGTTATTTATCTTGTGACGGCCTATGCAATCAAGAATTCGCCTAAGTTCACCTCGCCTTGGACTGCTGTTTCTACGTGAGGGTTGTGGACAATGCCTTTCCTTTCCTCTGGTGCGATGGGATCCGCTCGACAGACCATCTGGTTACTACTGCCTGCATGAGCGCTGGACGGCAAATGGCGCTTGGCGCGCAAGTGTGCGCTTTCGAAGCTTCGTCTTCTTCCCCTCCCCCCCCCCCCTATTCCTGAGCGTCTCCTTGACAACGTGACGCCTCGCCGGCCACGACGCCACCAGGACCCTCAAAGCGACAAGTTTGACAAGTGACAAGCATAACTAGTGACAAGTATGTACTAGTCATGATTTTCTGTTTCCTAAAAGAAATGACAAGGACTATATGACAAGTGACAAGCTTCCGACAAGTAGATTGTTACATTGTGACAAGTGTCATGTTTCACGAAAGAAACTAACTTGTCCGATCAGCTGGTCAAATATAAGATTTTATGACAAATGTAGTGAGCATGGTGAGTGCTGTGACAAGTTTACAAATACATCATACATTCTATATTCATAAGTTGTTTTTCGTAGTCATCAACTAATTCAGAACAGGAAAATTTGATTATTTTAAGGAAAAGGGTGCGAAAATACAATAGGGATACGGAAATAGGGTTATGCACGCTCCTCAAAATGTCTTCCAGTTTAATGAATGATTTCGCCTAATGCCAGACAAGTTAGAAGAGATGTTAACCTTAATTGGACCCAATTTACGACTTGCCACAGCAAGAAGTTATTTCTATACGGGAAAGCTATTGATCCAGGTGGCGTTGCATTGGCTTGGGACTGCAGTTTGATATCAAGCTGTAGCAGATATGCATGGTATTAGTAAGGCAAGTGTCTGCAGAGCTATTGGAGAATTTGTAAGTGCAGTGAATGAAGTTATACTTCCCAGGCGTGTCCGATGGCCCAACAAAATTCTCCAAGTAGTCGCAGTTTTTCAGCGTGGTGCATATGCCTTTGGTCATTGGATGTATTGATAGGATATTAATATACATTGATGCTCCAAATGAAAACGAACCATATTACGTTGACAGACATGGCAATCACCCCATCAATTGCATGATGGTATGTGGTCCAACTATCAGTTTTATTATGTTTATGCGAACTGGCCTGAAAGTGTGCACAATGCCAGGGTCATGCGCAACAGTTAATCCTAATGATCGAGCAAGATTTCCAACCTCCTGCCACTTTGTCGATTTCAATTCCTTTGTAATGACGGGTGAAAATTTACCAAACAGTACCCTCTTTTCTTCCATAATCTTTATGAGGACCGCTATTTTCAGTTCCGCCATTGTTTATTTGACAACTTGTCACAAACGTGACTGTAACTGACAAGTACCTATAGTTGAAATGGTTGAGAAACAGAAGTAACCCTACTTGTCAAACTTGTCGCTTGAGAAATAGGGTCCAGGGGGTATTTCCTGAACCGTGAACATCAGAAAATGTTCGAGAAGACGATGACAAATTTGTGTAAAATGCTTGTGTTCTCCCTTGCTCGGGGAGACAGGCCAGGGACTTTATTAGGGAAGGAACAGCTGTTTCTTTGTTTTAAATTGGGGGGATTACTTTACATAAGTGAAAAAATATGTGATTTGTATTTTAATTATTTTGTATGAAAGGAAAGTAATGAGATTTTATTAAATGGTTTTAATATATTTTGTAATCCCATATTGGGAGTTTGAATTTGCGTTTTGTATTTCAAAAAGGGGAAAATATATCAGAGTTTTGTAACTATTTATTTTTCTGTGCAAACCCAAAGTTAGTTTTATGATACCCTTTGATGTCACACTAACTGGGGGGGGGGGGGGGGGTATATTCCGTGAAAAACGAACACATTTCTGAGGAACAGAGACGGAGTCCTATTTGCATGTGTCGGCTGAAACCTTCACAATCTCACCCTTGCTGATCACTTTCACCCCACATATGTGCATTGCTTTGACACGTGATCATGTGATCAATCTCATCCCTGCTGATCTTTCACCCCACTTTATGGTAACTGCTTGATAAAACTAATTTTCGTAAACGTTCGCATAAACCAAATGTTTTTGCAGTCATGTGGTCAGGCGGTTTTTCTCCCGCCTACACGTACCGGGTTTGACTCTCGGCGTGCCAGGTCGCATGTGAGAAACTTAGCGACAGTTTCCGTTGGCCAGCGTGTTTTCTTGGGGCTCTCCCGTTTCCCTCAATGTGGACTCGCGATAGTCCGTCGCATCCGTCTGTGTTTCCGTACGTCAGGTGAAAGCGATTCACAACAATCCGTCGTCCGCCCATTCTTCTGTACGGCAAAATTTCAGTGTGACAACTTAACAAAGCGACCTTTCTTTAGTTATAAATATGTTTGGGTTACAAATACATTTTTACGAGAGAAATCTTTGGGGAAATGATTTTTTCAGATTATAAGGATGTAGACAAATTTTTGTTCCCGCCAAAGAAAAATAAACACAGATCCGTCGCCTTGCATTTTATTTCAAAGTGCATATTCTCGTCTTAGTAATCGAAGTAGCGTCATCATAATGCGGTGGCTCATCCGTCCGTCCGTCGAAAGTTAAAGTTTGGTAAATACTTTACGGATGGACGGATAGAAGAAAAAATACCCTGAGATTGGCTGAAGATCACGTGACCGCCGGACGGACGACTGACGGTTAGAGTCCAGCTTTACTATTACATTTATTTTCTAACTACCCTACTAAGTGTTAAGTGAAAGTCCGGTGGGTAGGACGGGATTTTATTGCGTCTCAGGGCTAACCCCTTACGCCTACAAGGTAAAGAAATCGTGCAAGGAGACATGCATCGCGGCAGAGAGGGATTGGGCAGCCATGGCCTGCACTTTGGGGCCATGACTACCTCCCTAAGTGTACTTATAGCTAAGCTAACACTAAAAGAGACTGGGAAAAACTGGCATAGAAACCGTAAAAAGCCAGTCTACAGGGAAGAATTGAAAATATTGCATGCATTAATTAGAAGTGCTACATGAAACAGAGTGTTTGGAATCATGCTCTTGTTAATAGAGTTGAAGAACTAGTAGAGGGGGTACAGGAATTTGATTCATTCAGTTGCTTGCTTAGAATTGTAGGAGGGAGCGCTGGACAAACCAGAGTAGTGCTAGCACCACTGTGGCGAGGGAAGTGGCGCCATTGGGCCTCTTCCCCCCACTATTGCATTTCGTCACTGCTTCATTCCCATTGCACTCCACTGCCGTAGGTGCTGAATATATCGGCCGTCGGACGTCAACCAAATGTTTTTTTTTCCTAATAATCGCCACTTTATAATCACTTTTTTGTCCATGTTTTCTTTGTGAGAAGCGGTGACACTTGATCAAGACCTTGAGCGCCAGTGCAAGTGCAGACTGGAGTGCAGAGATCTGGCTGGCCCTTAAACACTTGGCTATGCCAACTACGCAGAAATTCTTGGTTTTTGTATCATCGTTTTAGTTTCAGAGGTATTATTAGAAATGTTTTATTTAAAAAATATATATAATTTACTAGTTGTTTAATACTTTGGTATCTTATTTGATCTGTGTATTATTTCCTGCTTGCAACAAGGCAGGAACTTATTGATAAAATAAATTAACTGTAAAAAACCTTTCAAAACTGTGTTTATTTATAAAAAAACTAAGAAGATAAAATTAATTATAGGAGTAATTACATAATTTGTAGAACACGTAAGACGTGGTCGAGCAGCAGTAATAAACTTTACTACAAATTAATATTTTTATATCAATTTATATTTAGTATATAAAAGCTTGGCGCAATATAGAACGTATACCTCATTTGCGTAAGTGTAGTGAGCACATATGTTGCGTAAGGCACTTAACTATTCGCGCCAAGCTTTTATATAGAACTAAATATAAATTGATACAAAAATATTAATTTGTAGTGGGGTTTATTACAGCTGTTCGACCATGTCGAACAAGTTCTACAAATTCTGTAACTACTACAATTATTTTTATCTTTTTATTTCATTAATGAATAAAAGGTTGGTTTTAAAGGTTTCTTTACAGTTAATTTATTTTTCACTTTGTAGTCTCATTATTATTTCATTATATAGGTAGACTACGTATACATTCGCAGATTCGTCCGCCATCGGTATCACCTGCGATCAGGCGAGTTTTAGTGCACTCTTTTCGCGGGAAGTTGAACCAGCATGCTGAATATTCATTACTCGTCTTACACGTGTGTGTATGTCGATGTATGTATAGGCTGTTGACGGTAAAATGAGCACTTTTTGAAGCGCTGCTTAAGATCTACTTTTATGCACGTTGCGTATTCTTCCGCCTTATGTAAAATTAACGCTGGCAAGGGCCTCATCACTTTATCCATGCGTTGGTCCAGTGAAACTGTGAAATTATAGGAAAAGTAAATATTTTACTTACATGCTTTTTTTTATACTTCGATACATAAAAAAAAGACAGAAAGGGAAAGAAATAACTTAAGTTTTCACAAACGGTCACCTAACTCTTTTTATTTGACGTTAAGATATGGAACTACTTTCCATCCGTCGTTACCAACTTTACTAAGCGTATGTTACTCAGTGCGCCCGTTAGAATATATGCAGGCAGGAGCAGTGACTTTTTTCCATGGTTGATTTCAAAAGTGCTCAATTTATCGTGAACAGACTTAAGTAGGAATTAGTAGGTTGACTTGCAAGGGATTGAGGAGTAGGAGCGCAGGAGCCGGCCGCCGCCATCTTGATAAGTCACCGACCGCCATCTTGGATGTCATTGACTTTCACCTCCGACCCGTGTTGTGACCTTTGAACTTGACCCCGAGGACCTTTGACCTCAAAAACACTAAAAAATCTTAAAAATATAAAAAATAAATAAAATAAAAATTTATTATTTAAAATTATCAAAAAATTATTTTAAAAATTACTAAAAGGATGACACATTTTTTCCAGAAATGCTGACAGGGATCAGTGACTCCGCTGCCTGAGCTCAGTGTCTCCGAGCCAGGTGACCGGCATCAGGACCATTGACCTTTGACATTGAAAATGAAAAAGTCCAAAAATAAAATTAATAAATAAATAAAAAATCGATTGAAATTTTATTATTAAATTTTTTTATTAAAATTTGTTAAAAAATTAAAAACATCGCATAAAAATTTATTTTTATAAAATTTTATTTAAAAAATTTCTTAATAAAAAGGCTCTAACCCCGGCGGCCATTTTTCCCTTTTTTCCCCTCGAAATTTCCCTTTTCCCTAAAAAATTTAATTAAAAAACTTACATCTCCTGAGGTCTCGCCACACACAACGAATTACTCACGTCTGTTCGAATTCAGCAGACGGGTGACGCCCTCGCACCCACTCCCCTCAACTATACTCATTCTGCCATCTTGATTTTTACGTTCGCCATTTGTTTACATGCTACTGGAGGCCGCCATATTTGTTTTTCGTTAGTTATTTGTTTATACATTACTGGAGGCCGCCATCTTGGCAGGCTACCAAGATCTTGGTAGGCATCTCCCATCCGCCCTATTGGAAGCCAATGACCATGACCTTGATCCCATGACCTTGTAAACAAAAACCCGAGAAAAAAGTCAGCAAGCACAATACATTAAATACTACCACCACTATATTAGATGCAGACTATCTCGATCTTGACCGAATTATCGTAAATGACTTTGAAAATAATAAACTTTAGAAAAGTTATATAAAAGACAACAGGCATAATACACTACAGACTACTACCACCATGTTAAATGCAGACTAACTCTACCTTGACCCCATTACCTAGAATGACCTTGAAAATAAAAACTCGAGAAAAAATACATAAAAGTCATCAAACATGTGACATTACAGACTAACACCACAGTATTAGATACTGACTACCTCAACCTTGACACCATGACCTTCAAAGAGCTTGGAAACAAAAAACTCTAAAAAAAATACATAAAAGTCAGCAAGTATAATACATTACGGACTCCTACCGCCATATTATACTCAGTGTACCTTGACCTTGGCCCCATGACCTTGAAAATAAAAACTCGAGAAAAAAATTGTGCAAAGATACAGAAGCTAGCCGAGACGATGTATCTTTACAACAGCCATTGTCACACTAACCTCACAGCCTACCTCCCTACTGCTTATAATATACACATATGCAAACCCTTTGATGTTATTTTGACAATGAAACAATCGTATTGCAACATTAATATTTTGTGCAGACTCCGACCAACCAATCGCTGAGTTACCACATGATTGCAGCTGACCAATCACATGCACGCATTGGGACATCACACACATACAGAGATAGGTAGGTAGGCTTTAGATGCTAGTTCCTTGATCACATTAATATGCAGTTACAGCTTCGTCAGTTTCTTCCAGACTTATTCGCTCACCTATAGATCATGGTCACACTTAAAATAGACAACTGCCTCCTGTTGTTGGACTGCCCCTTACAAGACTGACATCATTGACCCCATTGACACATTAACCCCATTGACCCATTGACCCCTAATGACCCATAACGACCCATTTGCGAAGAAAAATTACCCATAATGACCCATTTGCGAAGCAAAATGACTCAGGCCCATTGGTCGATGCGCAACATGGACTTTGTACTGAACAATGCAGCACCACGACAGCCCATCACCGTGCTTCTCGATTGTTCGTCGTATGAAAAGGACTATTCGTACGGACCACCCTCCCATACTGACATGCATTTTTTTCAACGTAGATGGAAACTCGATCGCAGAATCAGTACGGGCGATTACCAGTCAGCGATGATGCAGGTCACGGCTCCATGATCGTAGAGTTCAAAAGGCAGCCCTCCATATTCGCAATTCATCTTCTCGTATGGAAGCACTCTGAGGAAACCCAAATACTCGTTCGCACCAGAAGAAAACTTATGCATATGAGTATATTAAGTTGTGACGCTTAGTGTGACAATGGCTGTAGTAAAGATACATCGTCTCGGCTAGCTTCTGTATCTTTGTACAAATTTTTTTCTCGAGTTTCTATTTTCAAGGTCGTGGGCCAAGGTTAAGGTAGACTGCGTATAATATGGCGGTAGGAGTATTTAAAAAATGACCCATTTCTTAGGACCCTCTTAATAATTTTTAAAAGTTTTAAATAATTTTTAATAATAATTTTTTTCGAAATTTTTTGGGAATTTTTTAAAAGGTTTTTTTTTTTTTTTAGTGTTTTTTGAGGTTAAAGGTTCTTGGGGTGAAGATCAAGGTCAAATGTCACATGGGTCGGGATGATAGGTCAATGACATCCAAGATGTTGGTCGGTGACTTATCAAGATGGCGGCGGCTGGCTCCTGCGCTCCTACTCCCCAATCCCTTGCAAGTCAACCTACTATTTCCTACTACTGATGTATTTGACATTTCAATTCCATCGTACGCAAACTGAATTTTCAAATGATATTTCACATATGTATACACTCACGCTGTCAATCATTTGAATTCCTTTTTTTGTTTTAAATTTTGGATGGTCTCTTACTCACCCAACCATACGTAAATGAGGACTTGCCCGGCACCGAAACTCTACACGCCATCAGTAATAATCTACAACTTGTCCACTAAATACATCGTGGTTGCTAGTGATTAGGTGGGCGCCGGACAGACACCTCACAGACAACTACCGTACATACAAACAAGTGAAGTTTAATAAATACTTGTAATATAAATATGTCCCTGACTTTTTACAGCAAGCAGACAACACCTGATTAAAATTACGCGCCAAAATATTAAACAACTCGTAAAATGTAAATTTCCTATAATAATACATTGTCTGTAATTACTTGGAATCCGAAGTGATGAAGCGAAAACGAAAAATTTCTGCTGGAGGGTTGAAGCCGAGCCTTAACATCGAAGGTGCCGGGGTGGCTGAGCGGTTAGACTGCTCGCTTCCCACCAAGGCGAACCGGGTTCAATCCCCGGCCGGGTCACTCCCGGATTTCCGCAAGTGGGAATCTTGCCGGACGATTCTACTGGTTGGCGAGTTTTCTCGGGGAACTCCCGTGTCCCCGCGCCCTTTAATTCTGGCGCCGCTCCATTCTCACCTCAATCACCCTCATCGGCTATACTCTTCACTCACTTGGCAACGAGGTGTTGAGAGCCGGCGAGTGTGAAGCGAGTTATGGAGCGGCGCCGGAATGAAGGGACATCCCCGAGAAAACCCGCAGCCGACCAGCGGCGTTGTCCGGCGTGTGAACGTGAAGACTACCTGCCAGTGACGTCACGCCGTGTTGACAGGAGCTCCAAGCGGCTCGGGCAGTTGCAGTTCGCGCTCGATATAGTCTGCTCGCGGTTTATCCACACTTTGTGAATCAAACCTTTGAAAAATCCCCCCATGTATGACGTGTTTAGTTGTTTACTAAACATGCCCATGTATCACAAGCGTTTTACAACTGTGTTAACATGAACGTATCTTTTCTTTCCGTTAAATTGAAGTTTTACTTGCAGGGCCTATTTCATTAAAAAAACCATAATAATTATTTTATAATAAATATAAAAGAAACATTGAGAGAACATGTGGGTTGGTAGCGCTAAGTAAGAAATAGTTCCCATGCAATGTATCATTACAACTGAGTGCGCACAAATTCGGTGCGTTGTCCTCTGGTGTAATTTTCTAGACTTATTAAGCTCAGTTTGTACGAAGCGGAGGAATATACTGGAAGTATAACTTTAGCAGGACTTCAGAAAAGTGTGAAGTAACCGTGAATGGATTATACACATTTTTCGCTTATCTGTTGTTTCGTGGCCTGTAATGTCGAGGCGAAGCAGTGAACCTCGACATTCTTAATTACTTCAATTAACAACTCGCCACAGCAACAACTGGAAAGTTTCGCCAAGCCGAAAAAATGCTGCACCAGTCGCAAGACACTGACAGCTGAGTGACATATTGTAGGCTGCACGTTGTAATTCGTTTATGTGCAAATATTACACGAGTTATCCCCAGAAGAAATAATTTTGCGAGTGATGTGACTCTTGATAACCGTTAAAATACAAATTATTTTATTTAATAACTTAATAATAAACAATATGGACATGCGTAGAGAAGTGATCTTTACTGACTGTTTTATTTTTATATATATTTTGTCGGCATGTCTAACTGTTCTGGCGACAAGTCAAATAAAACTATAAACTGATGCTGAAATAACGGGGTGTATATTATCATCTTAAATCAACAGGGAACTGAGTATCAAAAAGTAAACAATTATTTTCCTTTTTAATTTTCTCTGACCTGGACAGATTTTTATTCGATTAATTTGTTGTTACATCGAATCACGGGACTACGACTAGTAATGTACTTACGTACCAAATGTCAATACGCTGAGGAGTAGTGACGTATCTCGCATTAC